>CM031243.1:765724115-766259115 GCA_018340775.1 Taxus wallichiana var. yunnanensis
ATGATACACTGATTTAGTCGCAAGGTAGGTATGATGCCCTTGTGAACCCAAGTGAAGTCAAATGCATCGAATCTATGATAAATCTTGCATTCGATTCTAGATACAACCTTTAGTGAAAAAAATAAAATTTTATGTCAAAAATATAAGCATTACATAAAATAACACTAAACAATCTCCTAAATACGTTCCTTTGTGGAAACATGTTGTATTTGTTATGAGGAGTTGAGAATTGAAGGTACCTTATCTCAGCATAGGGCCTCCAATCTATATCATTATTTATAACCATGCACATTAAATAATAAAAATAATCATACTACCAAAATAAATAAAAATAGATTAAGGTAGCCCCCTCAATATTTGATAAGATTGAATGTAAGATTGATAATGCTATCTCTAGAAGGAAAATTGATATTTCCTATGTAGGGAAATGACACATAGTCGATAGGTGTGATAAATAAATCGGGAATAAAAACAACAAGAGTAAATAATATTGAGAGAAAATTATGTGACAAATAATATAACATTAGAAATTTTTAACTTACCATATAAACAAAAGTGAATGTTAAAATAAAAATTGTCCTCAATCTTATATGTTACCTTCTACAAAGAGAGATCCAAATGAGAGTATATTGCGTGACTAATGAGGACCTTTAATATATGGATTACAACGGGTGTGTGTAGGGAGGAATTTGATTGAGTAGACATGTATGGTAAACATTTTAAAATCTATCTTTTTCATTTTCATTCTATTTTGATAATTTACTTATTGAATAAAAAGAAAGGGGGCTTTTTCCCCATTTAGGATCTCCAAATTCTAGACTCTAGGTGTGTAGACACTCAAATTTGGTAACTTATCATCCGACAATGACAAGTTTTGATTTGTACCCATACTCGGATAAATACTCACATTCTAAGCTCAATTGACATATCTTTCTATCTCTCTCATGAATTGCTCATCTCTACACATTGATTTGTTTTTCATCCAAGAATTATTAATTATCCAAAACAGCTTATCCATCTATAGGTATCATTCCTAAATTTGTCTCTTTCCTCACTAATTTCTTCTTTGGGACTGTACAACACAAGTTTGGGTGATACTACAATTGTGGTTGACTGTCTTGTCCCAAAACCTATTTGTTGGTTTGAAATTTTGTCTTTAGACACAAACAACAGTTTAGGGGACAACAATCCCTCCTCTTTGTGGGGAGGTTCCCTTATTCACCAAAAATCTGGAAATCTACTTATTTACAAATATACAAACTAACAATCGTTAAATGAGGATTTTGGTGTAAAGAATGTCTTCATATTATTATAACCTCAATACAAAAGATGAAAAAGGGAGAAGGCTTTAGAGGAGGAAACAATAGCTTGTATGAGTAAGAGGAGTGAACTAGGGACACAAAGTTCAATCTAATCCACCAGTCAAGAATACAAGTATTCTCCTTGGTTGTGCAAGATTACTCACTATTGTAAGAAAAGAGTGAAGAAGGAAACACATTTAGATATAGAGACTGCAAAGTAACATCTTACTTATGCATGCATGGAACTTCAAGAACACATGAATTAGTATATCAGAAAATCCACTAAATATAGATGTAACAGACACAAAGTTCTTCACATTATAGAAAATGGATTGAACACACAGTTTCTATATTCAAATATACTAGATTCACATTCACAATTACAAGGAAAAGAAATAGAAAGAACATAGACAAGAGGGAGAGAAATTCTTCTTCTGTATTGATTTCAAATGCTTTGTATCATTACATTCAAAAACACCAAAATCTAACCCCTTTACAATGAGAAATAAGTATTATATAGACAAAGGGGTGGTTGTAACCAAATTTCTAACTAATTTCCATTTAATTAAGTGCTAACACTTAATTAATGAATTACATAAGCTAGCTTTATTTACAATTTTATGTTTTCAAAATGATAAAGCTAACTTCAAAATATAACAATTAGAAAGAAAGATGTTTAAGAACTAGAAGAAGGAGCACTTGTGAGAGATGCAACATGTTATCACTTACCCGTAAGAAAATGTGTAATTTTTCAAAAAAATTCAAATTTTTGGGTCAAGTGTTTCTTTTGTCAAATTGTTTTCCTTTGTGAAGTCTTCAAAAGTGAAAATTTTCCAACAATTAGTCTTTTTTTGGTGTTTTCGGGTCTAAGTCCTTTGTATTGTGGCTATTTTGGGTTTTGTGGAACAAGTGGTACATGTTCTCTTGAGAATTTTGTTCCTCACATTTCCATCTTGCCTGCAATAATCTTTTTATTTCTTGTGTGGAAGTTTAAATGTTTTGGGAACTCGCTTTTAAATCTTGTGTGTTGCGGAGATTTTAGATATTTACGTCCCTCGGGCCCCTTGTTCCCCGCGGGCCTTACGTTCCCCAAAATCCCAATGTATCCACACTTTCCTTTGTGTCATTTATATTGTGGAGGTTTCTAGTATTTTAGGAACTCACGAACATTGTGTCATCCGACCCCCTGTTCCCCGCATTGTCTTCCCCACACTTGCCTTTATCCCGCAAGATTTTATTTTAAATTTTACTAAGTGTTTCCTTGTATTGCGGGGTTTGTGGACATTTGAGGCACTCGTGACCCGTGTTCCTTTGTCCTGTTATTCCCTGTATACCCACTTTTTCCACAATTGTAATCCTTTAAGTATATTGCGGGTTTTTCGGGACTTCGATCTCTTCATGTCCCATGTTCCTTGGGTCTCCATTTCTCCAAGCTTTGTCATATCCGCATCATAGAGAAAATTGATAAATTGTTCCACATGTTTTCCCATACTCCGCATTTCACTGAAAACCCTAAAATGATTGTTTTACAAGCCATTTATTGAACAAAAAAATGTATATAAAGGGCAAAGAGTTTCATGCATTGTGATCCCGAGGAGACGCCATTCTTCTTGAGACAAAGGTAATCAAATTGAGTCTCGTTGCCTATTGTCCTGTCACCATTGTTAATATTATTTCCTTAGGTTTGTCTTCCCACCTTGCCACCATGAAGTTTTAGTACGGGTTATGAACACATATCCTCTCTAGAAACATCAGTACCCAATATTAGGGATAGTGATGTCGACATGTTGACCTCAATGACTTTTGGGCCCACATTTCTAGAGATAACCCTACTCCCATGGCTCAATGCATCAAAGATAGTGGGATTTCTCATGCTGTTGGTTTTCCTCTCTCTGTACAATGTGCAGATACTATTCTAGCTTGTGCCTCCTATTTTGATCTAGACACAAAAGAAATTAGAGACCCCCAAGGCCAAGTAATTGCTAAATTAGATGTCAACTATATAAATGTTTCCTTTAAAATCCCCATCATTGAAGATTCCAATACTCTGACCAGGGTGCATGCTTAAAGCCTTTTCGAGAAAGAAAAGGAAAAGTACAAGGCAATGATAGCCAAATCATGGCTTAAAACTCCAAAGAGAGGAGCCTCCAAATTTCCAAAAGTCATGTACATATCAAATTTCAAAGAAGAATTATCTTGATATAATCACTTTGTTGTCTAGATTAATGGGCCTCCCTCTACCAATGAATTTCAGTTTTGGATGTGTGTTTACATAAACATCATCTGTGAAGGGAAGCAAATCTTGAAACTGGGGAGAGATAATATGTGAGAACCTTAGTGAACAACTATCGTCCAATTTACAATAGAGCAAGACATTCTACATGACCTCATACCTCATGTACACAATTGCAACATACAGGGTCTGGTTGGGTCTATCTCTAATGGATGATAAGAAGAATGAACCAATGTATGAATTCTACCCACAACTAACCTTTGATAACAACAAACACCATTTTAGAAGAGTCAATGATGCCTTCACAATGTATATTGTTAGAATCTTAGAGGGAAATACAACTGAGAGGGTGTTTGCTGAGGCCAAACAACTAATTTCAACATATGGCAGTTTGTTCATTCAATTTAGGATATTTTCCTATATTAGGTTAGCTAGGTTTGAAGGTGCACCAAAAAAACTCCCCATGTATTGTAATGACAAGTTGGTCTTAGAGAGGTTTGTAAGCAATTGGACATGTTGCATAGAACATGTAGACAAAAAGATCACATGTATCCAATTCCCAATCTCTTTGGGGAATTATACTTGCAGAATAACTTTGGATGCTCAAAATGTGGAAAGAACAATTGTTGCATTCAATTTTTACACATTCCACAAGAGATCCTGTTTTGATATCAAAGGTTTTATCTCCAATCACCTCATAATGAGTTATTATCATTTGCTTGTTCTGGAAGACTATTGGGAGGCTTTTTAGATGAATATGAAGTGAGAAGAAGGTATTTTGGCTGAATTTCTCTACAACAGATCAAATATTTCAATATATATAAAGTACTAGAGGATTTTCCAGATGAAAATGAAGATATGTATTCTCTTGAATATGTCAAAACTATTCAACACACACCTCTTCTCACCATAAATTGGTTTCAAAAAGAGAAAGATGATCTTTTGGAAATAATTAACCCAGTCTTGGTAAGGACAAAGGTTTGGTTTGACAAGAAGATGAAAGCATATAAGAAAGGTGTGGCTCAACCCTCTTCCCAAGGAGCATCTACATCATAGAAGGAAGTTTTTGTTTCATTTCCAGAGGTACATACTCAATCAATTCCTTCTCCTTTTCCTGTGGAATCTTCAATCAAGGTGTACTCCAAGAAGGATAAAGCTGAGAAGATTGAGAAAATTGAAGAGATAGTTGAAAAAGAAGCTGAACATCCCTCCTCTCAAGAAGAAACATAAAAGATTCAGGAAATTGAACAGATAATTCATCTTTTAGAAGAAGAAGAAAAGGAAATAGAGGAACATGAAGAAAGTAACTATGAGGGTGGGAGAATCACTGAAAAAGAAGAAGATGAGGAAGATAAGGTGGAAATTATAGAACCAGATTCTGGGAAGTTGAGCATCCCCAAGCTCAAATCACCAACCAAGGAAGTGTCTTCTTCTAGTATTGAGACACCCACTCTGGAAGTATCTGCTACTCAAACTCTTGGTTCTCTTAACACACTTGCATTGGGCCCACTTTCTACTCCACCTTCTAGTGATTCCTTCACATGGGTTCAACCCATGATTGATAGTAGGAAGAGGAAGACACCTTCTCAAGTCATTGCTCCAAGTTTTGATGTTGTAGCTGCCCTCCTTGGTACCACTCCCACTCCTCTAGCTAAAAAGGCCAAAACTGCTTCTAGGCTGGTTTTTGATTCAAGAGGTCGGTAATTTGGAGATAGAAAAACCAAGAGGAGAGAAAGATGAAAGAGATATCACTATTGCAGATCTTGAGCTAACTAGAATTCCACTTGGTGAGTCTACTCCTGAGGGAGAAGTGCATAATTTGAAAGAAACAATCTCCGAGTCATTGAGAGGGTAGAAAAGGGTAAACAAACATAAGAGAAGCTTGAAGAACATGTACAAGTTCTTTCGGTTTCATCAAATATTCTCTCTCTAGTGATAAAGTGCTTGATCCTACTCCTCTCTCCTTAATGCCTCCTCCCACTATTCTATCTGATGAAGATGTTCAAGAAATCAAGGATATTCATAAACATGTTGCATATGGTAAAGCTATTGAGGCAATGGTTGAAGGGATGTTGGTTTCTGGTTTAAATTTCATAGATGAATCCTATAAAGTATATGACAACATCTCCTTGGCTCAAATTCAATTTGATACAATAATCATTGGATCTGAGAAGGAGCTTAAAATCTGGTTGGAATGTATTCAAGATCTTAGAATCATGAAGGCTACAGATGAGAAGATCCTCCTGTCACACAAATTTTTGATGATCCAAAGAATAATATTTCTAGGAAATGGGTATTCAGTGTTGAATGGAAGATCAAGGTTGGAAGAGGAAATCACTGAACTGAAGAGCATGGTACAAAAAGGAGAGGCATTTAAATATGAGATACTTGCTGAATTTCAAGCTCTACGGTGTCAGTTTTATAAAGACAACTCTATAGAGAGGAACCCATTAGATGAGATCAAAGAAAATTTAGGGCACTCATCAAAGAATATTTGTTCAAGTTTGAGACTGTGACCAAGGAAAAGATGGAAGAAATCATTGAATTGCACAATGTTTTCATAGAGGCCACCAAAGGTTTATTGTAGAATGCATACATTGGAAGGGAAATGGAAGAATCCTTGGGTAGTTGGTTGAATGCTATGGCAAACAAAACCATCCCAAAGGGCATGGAAATTTTTGGTGCCTTAGTCAAATTCAAAAATCATGTACTCAAAGTGAAGACTCATTGCTGTGCCATCTACAAGTGCTCCTTCCTCTAGTTCTTAAGTCTTTCTTTCTAGTCGTTGTATTTCAAAGTTAGCTTTACCATTTTGAAAAGTATGAAATTGTAAATAAGGCTAACTAAATGTAATTCATTAATTAAGTGGCAACACTTAATTAAAAAGACAATTGAATTAGAGAAATTTGGTTACAACCACCCTTCTGCCTATATAAGGATTTTCTCTCATTGTAAAAGGGTGGTTGGATTTTGGTGTTTTGAATGTAAAGATACAAAACAATTGAAATCAATACAGAAGAAGCTTTTCTCTCCTATTTCATGTGTTCTTTCTATTTCTATCTCTCAATATTGCAAATGTGAATTTAGTATATTTGAATGTGAAACTATGTGTTCAATTCATGTGTTATAGTGCAAAGAACTTTGTGTTTGCTGCATTTATATCCTGTGGATTTTTCAAATATATATAGGTTCATGTGTTCTTAAAGTCTTATGTAGACATTCGTATGATATTATTCTGCAATCTCTATATCTGAAAGTGCTGCCTTCTTCACTCCTTTTCTTGACAATAGTGAGTAATCTTGTATGACCAAGGAGAATACTTGTGTTCTTGATAGGTGGAAAGTTGAACTTTGTGTCTCTTCTTACCAATCTTGCTCATTTAAACTATTGTTTCCTCTTCTAAAATTCTCATACCTTTTCATCTTCTGTATTGAGAATAATTGGATATGGAAGCATTCTTTACACCAAAATCCTCATCTAGATATTGTTAGATTGTATATTTGTAAATAGGAGATTTCCCATTTTGGTGAATAAGGGAACCTCTCCCATAAAGAGGAGGGACTACTATCCCCTAAAATATTTCTTGTGTGTTCAACAACTAAAATTCTAACCAACATAGCAAAAGTCTTCACTTTGAGTACATGAAGCCTGAATTTTGCCAAAGCACTAGCAATCTCCATGACCTTTGGAATAGCAGTGTTCATTGTAGCATTCAACCAGTTGCCAAGGGAATATTCCATTTCCTTATCAATGCCTATATTTTGCAATGTGCCTTTGGTAGCCTCTACAACAATGTTGTGTAGCTATGTGGTTTATTCTATCCTCTCTTTTGTTGATAGTCTTGATTTGTAAACATATCTTCCTTGACAAGTGCACTAAATTTTTCTTTGACTTCGTCCACTGAATGTTTCTCTATAGAATTGGCATATAAGAGCTTGCAAATCAGCCAATATCTTAGATTTGAAGGATTCTCCTTTTTGTACCATGCTCTTGAGTTCTGTGACTTCCTCTTCAAGTACCTTGATTTTCCATTCAACACTGAATACCCACTTCCTAGAAAGATTAATCTTAAAGTCATCAAATATTTTATGAGAAGACAAGGATTTTATGACTTTAATAAGATCTTTGATGAATCTAGGAACAAGCGATACTGATCTTTGTATGTTGAACGAAGATAGGGAAACCATCATCATTAACAATTCCATTGTCCTTAATACATTGGTCCATGGGAGTAGGGGTAGCTTCAAATATACAAGACCAAAAATCATCCAAGTTAATTTGTCTAATATCATTATCTCTAATGTTAGGCACAAAAGTCTCGAAGGATGAGATGTGGCTTCAACAATGACTACTAGGAAAGGCAAGGAAGGAGGGCAAAAGCTCAATTTGACAGCAAATAGACACACCATGCTATGAAATTACTCACCTTAGCAACAGGAAGAACGACGCTTTGACAACGAATCTACTACAATTTGAATTTTTGAAAATGGATGAAAAACCAATGAGATACAACCAAAAACATCCTTGAGGGCATGGGGACAAGGTGCACGGTTTTGATTAAAACTTTGCAATTAGAACAATGAAAAATGAGTTACTTTTACCCCTTTTATAGCTTTTCATTCAATAATGACTTGACACATGATCTATTTGAGGGTTTACAATGAATTGTGGGAAAGCGAAAAGGCTAGCAGAACATTCATACTCAATTTTCTTCTTATATTGTGGATATGATGGAGATGTGAGGAAATGAAGGCCCGAGGATAATTTATAAAAATTATTTTAAGTGCGAAAAATGCGGGTTTGTGGGGAACAAGGTGCCGAAATAAACAAAGGACGAGGGTTCCTCAATGGTCCAAAATGCTGCAACACTAAAGAGGTCTGCATAAAGAAGGATTTAATATTTGCAAAAGGAAGGCCAATGTGGAGAAAAAGGAATGCAGGGAACAAAAGTCCGGGGAGTTACGAGGGTCAATAATTCCACAAATATCTAAAATTTCCACAATGTAAAGAGACTTAATGGAGTGTGGAAGAAAGGAGCCTGTGGGGAAGCAGAGGCTTGGAAGGTATATGGTTAGGAGTACCGCAAATGTATGCAATCTACAAAGGATACCCATTGGAGAGAAAAACAAGGCTTGCGAGATGGGAAACAAGTGCGGGGAACAAAGACCTAGGACGGTACAATTCCTTGGGAACACAAATATCCACAATATAAAAGACTTAATGAAATGCAGGAAAAGCAGGATGCGAGAGAAATGAAGGACCGAAGGAACTTGTTCCTCCTGTTCCTTCGGGACCGAAATTTCCGTAATAAAAATTTAGACCTCACAACCTTGAAAATGACTAACTATTTTGATCATTTCTGCTCCTTAGGACTCCACAAAGGCAAACAATTTTGACAAAGGGGTCACTTGACCAAAAATTCCATTTTAAAAAAATTACACATTTTACGGGTAAGTGACAACGGTTGGATCTTTCCAGGATTAGACTAACTTGACACATAAGTGAAAACAAGACAGAGCAAAGGACCCCAAAATATCTGGTTACAAGACTAGTGCTTTATCCATTGGGAAAATTTATATAGAACAAGACCATACAGAAGAACATAGAAACACAAAGACACAACACAAACCAAAAACAAAGATTGTACAAGACTATTTACATGACTATATACAAAGGAATTGTTGTTTACTCAAGACTGAAATAACTTCAAATATTTACCACTATATGGAAATGGAAGTGAATTTCCATCCATATAGCTTAGATAGTAATAATTTTCACCAACAAAATGTCTAATCTTGAAAGGACCAAGCTAGAGTGAATCAAACTTACCATGGCTTCCTCGTGGTTCACGCCTTTTATCCCAAAGTAGGACAATATATCCAACATGAAAGTCCCTAGGCTTGGATTTCTTGTCAAACAATTATTTCAACTTCTTCTTTGGTGTGCAGTGATTTTGTCAACAACCTACAATCTTTCTTCATCCAAATTTTATAGGTACATCACCCTTTTCTCCATGGCACTTGAGAACTCTTCATCTTTAATAAGTTTTATAAGGTGAAATGCGAGATAATTCCAATGTGATTGGAAATTGTGTCCATCCCATACACTAAGCTGAAAAGGAGACATATTGATGGATATCTTCGGTGTAAATCTCTTTGCCCGAGAGAGCATCATACACCTTTTTATGCCAATTCCTTTATGATTCATCCACAAGCTTTTTGATAATTGTTACCAAATTTTTGTTGGTTGATTATTCTTGGCCATTCCCTTGTGGATAGTAATAAGATGAATGTTCAAGAGAGATACCATATCCATATAAAAATCAATAAGCTCATGGGAAGAAAATTTGGGGCATTATCTATGACAATCTTTTTGGAATTCGAATCGACCAATATATTTTCTTTGATGAAATCATAAACTACCTCAGAAGTGGTTCTCTTGACTGGGATTTCTTCAACCCACTTCGTGAAATAGTCAGTGGTTGTTAACACATGTGTGTGTCCTACACTTGAGGTTGGATTAAGAGTTCCTATAAAATATAGCCCCCATTGCTGGAAGGGCTCTTCAATAACCATCAATTTAAGAGGCGAGGTGGCCAACTTGGGTCTACCCTAAAACAGTTTGACATGCTTCACACTTCGAAACCCACTTTTTGCATATTTGAAGAGAGTTGGCCAATAATACCAGACAAATAATTTTATGAGTTGTTACTGAGGAAGAAAAGTGGCCTCCACAGGCCTAATCATGGAATTCCTCGGCAATTTCTTGTTACTACTTATCAACACATCTAAGAAATTGACCATCAATCCCTCTTTTGAAAAATGAATTATCATAGAGAACATATTGTGCAGATTGAAGCTTAACAACTCTTTTTTTTTGGCACTCAATTGTGTTAGAAATTCTTTGTAAGTAAGGAAATGAGCAATATCTACATATCACTCCTCAATAGAACTAAGAAAGACTACAATTGGAACACTAGCAATTTTTTTTTTTCAATTAGCTCACTCTTTGAACCATTATCAAGTAATCCACAAATGAATTTTCCTTGAACAAGCTTGGTTGGATTAATATCAAGGTTGTAATCTTTGAATTTTGCTACCTAGTTACCTAATTTCAATCCAAATTCCTACTATGTGAGAATTGAATTTACTACCGTATTTTACACGAACATAGTGGAATGAGAATTTAGGATATAGAAACAAAATTGTTTCACTACTTTTACCACAAAAACATGTTTCTCCATTTGGGAGTACTTCAACTCATGAGCCTTCAAGACATAACTCATGAATGCTATAGGTACTTCACATCCATGAAAATTATTCTGCACTAGAATTGCTGCCAAGGTGTGCTCAGAGGCATAATAATAGATTATAAAATCCTTGTCAAAATCCGGACAAATAAGGATAGGAGTATTGGAAATATCCCTTTTGATATTTTCAAAGGCATTCTTCCCCTCAGTAGTCCAAAAAAAAACTAATTTTATTTCATCATGTGGGCTATATTTTTGGTCAACTCTGCAAAATTAGGAATAAATTAAGAAATTAATCTTTCCAAAGAAGGAATGCACACCTTTCTTACTTGTCGAAGAGGTATCTTTTGGATTTCTTGAACATATTCTAGATCAATCTTGATTCCATCCTTAGATACAATATGCCCAAGAAACTTTCCTCTGTTACACCAAAGATAGAATTCTTTGGATTCAATGAAATTCCATGGTCATTACACCTTTAAAGCACAAATTTCAGGTGTTGAAAGTGGTCTTCTCTTTTCTTCGAGAAAATAGTCAGATCATCAAGATAGATCACTATGCATTTATTCTTCAGATCACCAAAGGCCAAGTCCATTTCCCTCTAGAATGTTGCACCTGCATTAATGAGACCAAATGACATTATTCTATAGGAAAATGTGCCCCAGGGAGTTGTAAAAGTAGTTTTATGCTGATCATATACATCCACTTCAATTTGATTGTAGCCCAAAAATCCATCGAGCATGGACAACATCTCTAAACCAGTGATAGCATTTGGTCCATCATGGGAAGTAAGTACTTATACTTGAGAGAAGCTTGATTTAGATTTCAAAAATCAACACAAATCTGGATTTCTCCATTCTTATTTCTCACCGGCACAATATTGGCAACCCAAGTTAAATGATGAATAGGGAAAATTATCCTAGCATTCAATATTTTTATATTTCTTGGTGAATCGTGCTATGATTTTAAATTGTATTACCTTTATTTCGTCAAAATGGTTGAATACCTGGATTTAAGGGAATGTAATGTTGCATCTCCCTTGGTTTAAATTTAGCATCATATGAGTAAGCCAGAATGTCTATGTACTTATTCAACAATTCAACCATTTTCTTTCTCTCTTCACCGAACAACATTTTCCAATATTGACAAATTTGGGCTCCTCATCACTTCCTATATTAACCTTTTCGATTTCAGATGATTGGAAAACTTCTTGTGATACCTTTTCTTTGATGTACCTATCATGTTTATCAAAAAAATCTTCCAAACTCATAAGGCCCTTAGGTATCTTATTTCCTTTTAACTTGATATAACCATCTTGGTCAGATTCTTCCTCAACTCCTTCTTCAGACACATAAGATGAAGTGGATTCATGATAACCATATTTACTTCCCTAAAAATAAAATTGGATGAAGTTATATTTTAATTCAAGAAAGGAAATCAAGTGCTGGTCATCATTGAACACCTGTCAGTTATCTGTATTATCCAGGACACTAGGTCTGAATATCATCTCTACCGAAAATTTATCTTGGGAAAAATCCATATGTGGGATGAGCAAGGACCCATAAATTGCTAGAGAATCTTCTCTAATGTTATTTTATCTTGGCACAACATTAATTGAAAATGCATCCAATAACTCAATAGAATCCCATACCAAATTCTGTAGTGTTTCATCCTTTGATCCTTTACGAAAAACTCCTTGAAATTGTTTGATGATGAGTTCTACATCTCCTTGTGCATAGAGGTTCTTTATTCCCATTTCTCTCACTACTGTTAGGTCAAGAAGAAGGGCCTCATACTTGAAAATATTAATAGTGTTAGCAAATTGAAGCTTGTAGGAGAAAGGATGAAGCTTATCATCAGGTGAGACCAAAACAATTCCCACTCCATAACTAGTTGTGGAATTTTTTTGTTAAACTTAAGGATCCAAATGCCATTAGGATCATCCTAAACCACCTTGGGAGTTTTAGCCTCATATTCTAACATCACCATATAATTACCATGACTAATATCTTCATAAATAATTTGAGCCTTAGGGTCATCCGTATTTTGGACAATATATTCAACATGTCTCTCAACAAAAACTTCTTCATTTTTCCATTGGACTGGGATAAGGGCATGGGACCATCCGTCTGTATATTCTCCTCCAAATTCCTATAGAATTTTCTACTTAAAACATACCATACGATGGTGGAATATCTCGCAACCAAGATAGTAACCTTGACTCTTTTTCTAGGAATGCAACAAAAGTTACCGAGCATATTTTATTCTCCCGACTAGGGGAACCTCCTTAGTATCCATTGAATAACATGAACCAAAGGTTTGGGTTAAGGTGAGGCCAAGGGCATGAGAAAATTTAACAGGAATTACATTTTTTGATGCTCCTAAGTCAAAAACACAATTATGAGTTTATGGTCAACTACGAGTAGCGTGACATAGAAGGGATCAATTTTCTCAGAAGTGGAAGGTGTAAAGGCCATCAAATTTTGTGGGGAAGGAGAGATGGGGGTAGGAAAAATGCCTTTAGAATTTTTGGATGACTAACTAGGCTTGGATTTGACAAATTTGACAACTTGAGTGAAGGATTCTGGGTGAGTCTGGTAAAACTCAACTTTGAAAATTTGAATTTTGGTATTTTTGATATGATCAATGATATCAAAAGATCTTGAGGTAGATGGGGATTCTTGATTTGACACAATAGAGGTTTTGGGTTTATCATCTTTTGAGGTTGAGGGTGCTTTAGACACAAGAGTAAAAGGCAATTGCTTTAGGCAAAGAAGAGGAAGTGGAAGGAGTATTAGATGGAGAAGTAGTACTTACTTTCTTAGCAATAGTAGTAGGAATGGGTGCTCCTCTCCTCGCGAATACTGGAATGGTGGTTCAGGCTTCCTTGGAATTCTCCTTCTTTGCAAGTTGCACCACTTCCTTCTTCTTATTCAATTTTTCTCTAGTCATGACAACATAAGACTCGTTGTTCATGTCTGCAACTACTTCATCATCATCATCAAATCCCTCAGTAGTGAGGTAATTGATTTGAGAATCATCCACCTCTTCTTGGAATTCTTTGGTTCTTCCTTAAGATTTTTCACCTCTATTGTTTTTATCTCATCACCAACCTCCTAGACTTCACATGATGTATTCACTAGAAATTTAATAAGAGGATCTTCAATCGCAAACTTTGGTTGGGCTAGAGGAAGATGGTTTCTTGGCTGAAAATTCATTTGTGGAATGTACTTGTAGGGTACATTCTAAGAAAGATTCTTCTTGATTGTAATCAAATCATCGCCAAATTTTTAACTAATGTTCGGAGTTTGATGTACCCGAAGTAGAAGCTTTAGTCTTAGGCAGTTCTTTTCTCAACTTACGACATTATCAGGTCATCCTCTACACTTATGGCTAACCGTTGATCTTCATATAGAGTATCAAGATTGGATCTCCTTAGTGCATAACTCACCTCTGGAAACTGAGCATTAAGGAAGAAAAATTTTAGAATTTGATCAACAGGGCAAGTAGCAGATGGAATTTTACCAACCAATTTGTTGAATTTGGCAACAAATTCCCACATAGGTTCATAAGGTTCCTTTTTTATCTGGGAAATTTACACTAAGAGGGCATGTAAATCTTCAGCAAGTTTGAACCTATTCTCGAACTAAGTCTTCATGGTATTCCTAGCTGGTAATAGTACCATTTGGGAGATGATAGAACTAATCTGCAACATTATCTTGCAAAGTCTTAACAAATTTTTGACTAAAAATCCTCATCCTCAACTCCAAGAACCCCACATGATACAATAAAGGTTGCAATGCGTTCATTTGGGTGCACTTTACCATCACCTTTAAACATATGGAAATTCTTTATGTTCCCTTTATGCAGTCATGCAAAGGTTGTGGGAAGATAAAGGTCCAACTCGATGGCCCTAAGGCAAAGGTATAACTATTGTAGGAAAAATCATTTGTAAAGGAATTGCAACACCTACTAAAACAAAATCATGAGTATTAGGACTTACTTGTAGTTGAGTTCCAGTGTCTCCTGAGAGGACATACCTACTCTTTCTTTAGTAGGAGGAGTGCTTGAATACCTATTTCTACCTCTTATTTTTGAGAAAGCCGAAAACCTTCTTTGCTCCAAAGAATGAAAAATCAAGATCCTCAAAATCTTGGAATCTTTTTCCTTGTGTGTACCTTCTTTCCACCAATGTGTTGTGACTGTTGGTTTAATTTGAAGATTATCTAGTAGGAAGCACAGTACTTTCCCCCAAAAATTGTTGATTTGAAATTCTATCTTTAGACACAAGCAACAGTTCAGGGGACAACAATCCCTCCTCTTTGTGGGGAGGTTCCCTTATTCACCAAAAATCCACAAAATATAGTTATTTACAAATATATAAACTAACAATCATTAAATGAGGATTTTTGTGTAAAAAATGTCTTCATATTATTATAACCTCAATACAAAAGATGAAAAAGTGAGACGGATTCAAAGGAGGAAACAATAGCTTGTATGAGTAAGAGGAGTGAACTAGGGATACACATTTAAATCTAATCCACTAGTCGAGAATAAAAGTATTCTCCTTGGTTGTGCAAGATTACTCACTTTTGTAAGAAAAGGAGTGAAGAAGGCAACATGTTCAGATATAGAGATTGCAGAGTAACATATTACTTATGCATGCATGGAACTTCAAGAACACATGAATTAGTATATCAAAAAATCCACTAAATATAGATGTAATAGACACAAAGTTCTTCACATTATAGCAAATGGATTGAACACACAGTTTATATATTCAAATATACTAGATTCACATTCATAATTGCAAGGAAAAGAAATAGAAAGAACATAGACAAGAGGGAGAGAACTTCTTCTTTGTATTGATTTCAAATGCTTTGTATCATTACATTCAAAAAGCACCAAAATCCAACCCCTTTACAATGAGAAAGAAGTATTATATAGACAGAGGGGTGGTTGTAACCAAATTTCTAATGGATTTCCATTAATTAAGTGCCAACACTTAATTAATGAATTATATAAGCTAGCTTTATTTACAATTTTATGTTTTCAAAATGATAAATTTAACTTCAAAATATAACAACTAGAAAGTGTTGGTCCAAAAATCTGTCGGGTGGGCGGATCTATGGATAAGACAGAGCCAATAGTGTGCGGGAATGTTCACCCTTTAGATACAACAAGTATCCAAGTATATATAGAAAGAGAAGGAGAAAGAAGGAAAAAAGGAACCAACAACTATTTACAAAATATCTAAAAGTCAACTGTTGACTTTGGGGCAATTTAGTGGATGACAACATCTCATGGTGCAACATGGATGATGTCATCATTTGTGCCAACATACTTTTAAATACTTTACAAAAATGGGAACAACCCTAGGAGGAAGGAGCCTATTCGTTTGTCATCCCGTGGCTGGAAAGGAGTATCCTGTTTCTGCTCAGGAGAGGAAATGTGAAATTGAGCATGATACTCCATGAACTTGCTAATCATCGGTTGAAGTTGATCCTGAGCGGGACCCTTGGTGTGATCACCGATGACTTCACAAGTCTCCCGTTCATCTCTGAGTCTCTCTGGGAGCTTGAAGTATTCATTACCTACCTCCATCAGGTATCCAAAAAAATCACGGTAGGCCAGAAGGTTGTTGATAGATTGCGTCAAAAGTGGCTTCTGACCCTAAACCTTGCAACATGATCTCCTTAAAGAGCCGAATAGTGTCATCTGCCTTCCTCAAGGCGTATGATGGGGTGAGCAAGCCCGGAGACATCCTTAGGATGATCTGCTCCATTTGATGCATTACATCCAAGGCTTCCTCCTTGATTTTATCAATTTTCTCTAAGACAAATTCCATCTGGTCAACCCGATAGTCCAAAGCAGCAAGGACTTTGTTGGGTGCTCTTGGGTGATCGAAGATGCCAAATTTTACTAAGTCATCGACTAGGTAGTCAAGCATCTTCTGGAATGTCTCATGTTGTAACCTAGCATGGTCCAACTCTTTGGAGATAGGTCCCACAATTGCCTAGAGTTCCTTATTAGCCTGATCAATATTCTGATACAGCTCTGTGAACTTTACAATTACTTCCTCACTATCCTTGAGGATCTGGTCTCTCCAGTGGATACTACCATACCTTGCTTGCCAATCTTGGTGTACTCATTTATCTTTTCCTGACTAAGGGCCTCAGGAGTTTCGGTGGTAGCTACGGGAAATTTGAGGCTGCCCATTTTCTACAGGGCTTGGAGAAGATGTTTGTTTTGTTCTTTCAGTATCCTCTTCTCTTCCTTTGCTTCCTGAAGCTTTTTGTAAAGGGCATCCACTGCAGATAAGGCCTCTCCTGCAGGATTTCTGAGGATGTTCCCATTGTGACCTGTGTCACTGTATAATCTGTAGGAGACAAATCTTTTTATCCTTTGTGGGATCAGGGTATGCGATCTCCATAACCCTTTCACCTGAAGCGCTCTGAGAGAAGTGGGTTATTGGATTTTTCTTCTTAGCTCCTTTTGTTGGGATGATGGAGAAGTCCATAGGTGCAATGGGGACTTTCCTCTTGTGCTGGCTCAGGTGCTTGGAGATCCATTATGGACTTAGGGAGTGGGACAAGAGGGAACGGAGGTGGAAGAAGGAGCAGCCACAATGGACATGGGAAAATGCGTCGAGACACTTGGCGGTGGCATTGAAAAAGAAGCCAACCCTCCAACGCTCACGGGGTAGGAGTCACTATAGGAGAGGAAACCGTGGGGGTGGAAGGGATCTGAGAGATGAGGGAAGAAATGCTGGGGGACAGATCCGTGAGGGAAGAGAAGATGGAGGAAGAGGAAGGGGGAATGGTAGAAGATGGGGGAGAAGACACAACCAAAGGAGTGGTTGCTTGAGTGACGTGAGGAGGGGAAGGAGGAGCGGGAGATGGGATGGTGGGAACCTCAGTAGTTATAGCAGTGGCAACATCCTGAGTGGATGTGCCCGTTGGAACACTTACCACTTCTTCTTCTTCTGGGGAGATCAGGCTTACTACCTATTCTGCGTGGTGGAAGGAGGACTCTCGGGAGTTTCCTCTTGAGCAGTGCTCATTTCTCCTTCTTTATCTTTCCCTTTGCCCTTTGGCAAGTGCTTTGGCTTGGCGGGTGCATTTCCCAAGGGAGACGTGGTAAAGTCCACCCCAAGGTAGATGAGACCATTTTCTTGCACCAATGCTCTGTGCACTGCAGAGTTCCTTTAACCCTTTCCTCAATAGTTTGAGGTGCCTTTGTTCTATCTATCTCGAGAAAATGGCCAATTTTCCCGTCCATGTCTAGATAGACCTGATCAACTTCTTGATCAGTCACTTGGAAACCTTTCGGGACAATGGCCACACCATATTGGATGATCTCTGCCAGGGCCAGGTGGGAGTGATCCTTTCTTCTGAGCTCGACCTCGTGATACAGATCGATATAGACATCCTCGATCTGTGGGATGTGAATCGGATCAAGCTTTGCCCTTGGAAGGTAATTGCGAGGATCAAAGGTTGGCCTTGCTGGGAAATTGTGTTTCAAGTTGAGAAACTCCAGCTCCGCAAACATTTCCCGAGGCTTTGCTATGAGAAGTGTAGGTGTACCTACCCACTGTGAGGGGGAATGGAGTTCCACCCTTCTTTCTTTTCAGACACTTCTCGTGGTATGTGATAAGTTGTCTGGACAGCTCCAATAGGATCAACTTGGGTCCCACATACCTCGGTAACTTGGTGGGCTCCCCCAAGAAGTTGGTGGCTCTGAGATAAGTGAAAGTGGGGAATTGCGTAAATAACGCCCCCACTTCTCTGTGACAGGCAGTAACCATGCTCTTGGTCATCGACCATGAGTCATATTGGGCCTCAAGAGGTAGATGATGCCGTAGAAGAAGGCATCATTGATTTTGTTGAATTGTGTGATGCTATTTTCTAGTCTCAACTCTAGATAATACTCATATATTCTTACTTGGGGCCATACCCCGCATCGACTTAGTGCTGGGTAGTCTCTTTCAGAGGCAACAGTGTATACCACGTAGGAGTTCATGTAGAACCTCCTAGTTGTTGAGAGTTGTTGAAGCTACTCGGAGATAGTGTTGTTGATGATCTCCACCCATTCAAAATGTTGATCAGGAACATTTTTGCTCATTGTTTCTAGATATCTGAGCATCCATTTGTGAAAGTAATGGGCATCAGGAAGCCCAAACACCTTGTCAGGAAGGTGATGGTGTCACTCAGCTCCTCTGAGAAGTCACTGCGATGAATAACTTGCAGGCCACCTGGTTATCACCTTCTTGTTCTTCAGATATACTTCATTCATAAGCTGCATGCATTTGTCTTCATTTTCATTCCATGCTTTTATGCAGTCTTCTTGGCTTATTGCCACAAAATGCCGGTGGTGGGGGATACCCAACATGATTTCGAAGTGCCAGGTAGTGAGGTTGATTATTACCTCACCCTTCTCATTTTTGACACATCTTGTGTCCTTATTGTAACGGCCCACCACCATCATGAACTCGTTGTTTACTGCGCTCACGGGAATTCCTGCAGTGAAATGTAAACCACTGCCGACCAATTTTTCCATCCATGGACTACCTGTGACCTTCTTGGTTCTGCCCGAAGTCCTCCATATCAATATGACCAAGTTCAATCACGATGTCCAAGTCATACTGCAAGTGATTTAGGCATCCTGACCCTTTGGTATTTTTACTTCATTTCTTCTTTTGTGATTTTGGCCTTACCCTTAGACTTGGTTGGCTTCTTACTTGATGAAGACATGCATGAATCGAGTTTAGCTGCTGATCTGCAAGAAGAAGCGGGAAGTCCATCGCAGAAGAGCCATGTTAGTTGTTAAATCATCCATCAAAGCTTTACAGTAATGAAAAGTTATCAATTTACAAGCCTCTGGGCGCAAGGTGCAATTCTATTATAGGCTGCAGGGTCAGAAAAGCAAGGCACACTACTGGAGAGTGTTGCATGGAAGAAAACAATGCAAAAAGGGCATAGGGCACAAAAATACTACACACAACATTCAGATGTTGGTGTCATAGGATGTGCGCCTACACCATATGAAGGGTTTTGAACAAGGTGCAGATTATTTTGGTGTTGCAAGGCTTCAGGATGCGCCATTGGTGCAGATATGGTACATGTTACAAAACATTATGGTGCACCAAGGGGCACAGGTTTAAAGGGTGCATCATTGAGTTAAGGTGCGCCAGTGTTTTAGCTTTTGGCATGGTGCGGGAAGGGTCTGCATGACATTCAAATGTTGGTGTAGGCGGAGTTGTGCTTGCATCCTGTGTTAGGTTTTAAGAATTTAGTAAGGCACTGGGAAAGATGCATGTTGTAGGTGGGGACAGTGCGCCCCTTTGCGCGTGGACTCGTGTTTAATGTACGATGGCATTTGCGCCAAAGAAAAACTGTGGTTTCTTGATTGCAATAACTTTAGATTTTTTACCTTTTTTGACAGGTTTGGGGTCTTTTGCCTCTTTTAACTAAGATTTTTCAGTGAGGGGAACAGGAAAAGAGGGTTAGGGATTCATTTTTGAGACAAGGCCCTCCAGAGCAGATCTGGAAGGAGGGTAAAACCATTTTGAAAAGTGGGTTGATTTGCAAAAATGCACTGGAGGTTGTATTACTTCTTAGGTTCATTTTATTTGTTTTTAATAATAACAACCTCTCAAAAACAACACAAAAATGCACAACAACAACACAAGAAGAGCAAGGGCCACTTACCAGGAATATATAAGATGGAGGAAATGATGCGGGGTCCACGAATGCGACGGAAAGTGACACACGGGGCTGACAGAGCACTAACAAGTGCAGAAAGGAATTAAATTTTTCACGTTTTTTCAATCATGAAAATGACAGGTCAGATGCACCTATATATAGTAAAGGTGAAATAAATGCGCCACCAAATTTTTGCAAGGTGAACCTAGGAGATGCCAACATGAAAATATTTGTGCCCTAGGTGCAGATTTGGGACTATCAACATTACTTTTTAGCACTTTGGCACACCATTCAGGGGTGTAACATTTTGAATGTCGACAAGATGGCGCATGTGCCTTGGCGCAAGCTTGAAAGGTGCATCATGGGAAGGCACAACATTTGTAATGTCGACACTCCAAAGGATGCACCAAAGGAATAGAAGGGGGCACAAATTCATTTGATGTTGCATGAATAAAAATTGCGCCCAACCAAAAAAGGACCAAATGACTAAGTTCGAAAAACTAGATTCTTCGGAAAGGGATTTTATGCCATTCCGAATGCTAAGGGACCTTGACGGGGAACCAAAACAAAAATTTTGGTATGGTTACCTGCAAAATTGCCCTCACAATTTACGGGATAACAAAAAGAAATATTTTCAAGAACTAGAAGAAGGAACACTTGTGAGAGATGCAGCGAGTTTTCAATTTGTGTACATGAAGCCTGAATTTTTCCAAAGCACTAGCAATCTCCATGACCTTTAGAATAATAATGTTCATTGTAGCATTCAACCAACTACCAAGGAAATATTCCATTTCCTTAGCAATACCTATATTCAACAACATTCCTTTGGTATCCTCTAGAATTATGTTATAGCTCGTGATTTCTTCCATATTATCTTTATTGATAGTCTCGACTTTAAAAAATATTCCTTGACAAGTGCACTAAATTTTCTTTGACTTCATCCATTGAATGTTTCTCTATAGAATTTTCCTTGTATACTTGGCATCTAAGAGCTTGCAAATCAACCAATATCTCATATTTGAAGGCTTCTCCTTTTTGTACCATGCTCTTGAGTTCTGTGATTGCCTCTTCAAGTACCTTGATTTTCCATTCAACACTGAATACCCACTTCCTAGAAAGATTACTCTTGGAGTCATCAAAGATCTTATGAGAAAGGAGGATTTTCTCATTAGTAGTGCTCATGATCCTTAAATCTTGAATGCACTCCAGCCATAGCTTAAGTTCTTTTTCTGATCCTGTGATCACTGTATCAAATTGATTTTGAGCTACTAGATATATTATCATATACTTTGTAGGCATCATCTATGAAATTTAGACCATAAATCAACATTCCTTCAACCAATGCTTCAACAACCCTACCATATGAAGCATGTTTATGAATTTCCTTGATAGCCTTGACATCTTCTTTAAAAAATAGTGGGAGGAGGCATTGAGGAGAGAGGAGTTGGATCAATAACTTTTTCACCGATCAATAACTTTGTCACTCGAGAGAAAATACTTAATAAATCTAGAAAGAACTTGAACTTGTTCTTCTAGTTTCTCATGTGTTTTTTTATCTTTCTCAACTCTCTCAATTACTCTAGAAACTATCTCCTTCAAATTCTGAACCTCCCCTTCAGGAGTAGATTCACCAAGTGGAATTCTAGTTAGTTCTAGGTCTACAAGAGTGATATATTTTTCATCCTTCTCTCCCCTTGGTTTTGTAATCTCCAAAAAAAATTGGCCCTTTGAATCAGAAACTAACCTTGAAGTTGTCTTGGATATTTTTGGTGGAGGAGTTGGAGTTGTGCCAAGTAAAGCAACTACAACATCAAAACCAGGAGCAATTATCTTAGGAGTAAACTTCCTTTTCTTGCTATCAATCATGGGTTGGACCCATGTGAAAGAGTCACTTGAGGATAGAGGAGGAGGTGGTACCAATTCCAAAACACTAGGAGGACTAAGAGCTTGAGTAGATGGAGTTTCAAGAGAAAGTACCTCAACAATAGAAGAAGATACTTCTTTGATTGGTGATTTAGGTTTTGGAACACTTAATTTTCTAGTGTTTGATTCTATGATATTCACTTCTTCTTCTTCTTCACTTTCTTTAATCTCTTCCTCATCACCACCTTTATCTTGATCATCCTTTTTTTTGTTCTGTGATGATATTTTATGTGTCATCTTTTCCTTCTTCATATGGCTGTGGCATATGTTCGGGAGTAGAGATGGCTTCTCATGTTAAAATTTGAATATTTTCCTCTTCTACCTCTTTCTCATAAGTCTTTTCAATTTCCTTTGTTTCCTTGACTTTGTCTCCTTGACTTTTTCCTTTACATAAACCTTGGTTGCAGAGTCCAAAGGTGAGGAGGAAGGGGTTGATTGAGCCTGTACCTCTGGAGGAGAAATGGAAACCCCTTTCTATGATGAAGAAGCCTCCTGGGAGGAAGATTGTGTCACATTCAAATTGTATGCCCTCATCTTCTTATTAAACCAAACCTTTTTCTCACCAAAACTGGATTGATTATTTTAGAGAGATCATCTCTTTCCTTTTGTGACCAATCAATAGTAAGAAGGGCATGTCGTTGGATGGTTTTGATATACTCAACAGAGTACAAATCTTCACTATCATCCTGTAAATCCTCTGGGACTTTATACACCTTGAAATATTTGACTTGTTATAAAGAGAGTCTACCAAATACCTTCTTCTTACCTCATATTCATTTGAGCAATCTTCCCAATAATCCTCAAGAGTAGACACATGATAATAAGACATTATCAAATGATTAGAGATGAAACCTTTATATCAAAAGAAGATATTTTGTGATATGAATGGAATTTAAAATCGAGATTGTTCTCTCTACATTTTGAGCATCCAAGGTAGTTCTATAGGTATAATTTCCCAGGGAGATAGGAAATTGGATGTCAATAATCTTCTTATCTCTACATGTTCTATGTAACATGTCCAATTGTCTGAGACTTCCACCAAAACCAATTTTTCATTACAATACATAGGTAGCTTATTGGGTGAACCCTCAAATCCAGCTAACTTGATGTAAAAAAATACTACTTTGAATTGAATGAATAGGCTACCATATGTTGAAATTAATTTCTTTGCTTCAATAGACACTCTTTCATATGTGTTTCTTTCTAACAACCTTATACTATGTACATAGTAAAAACATCATTCACCCTTCTGAAATGGTGTTTACTATTTTCAAAGATGAGTTATGGGTAATACTCATAGACTGGTCCATTTTTATTATCCTCCTGAGAAGACAGTCCTACCCATACCCTGTAAGCTGCAATTGTGTACATGAGGTAGGAATTCATGTAGAATGTCTTACTTTGTTGCACATTAACCAATTTGCTCACTGATATTTTCAAAAATTATTTCTCCCCAATTCATGATCTATTTTCCCTCATAGATGATGTTGATGTAGATACACATCCAAAATTGTAACTCTTTACTCGAAGGTAGGCCCATTAATCTAGCCAATAAGGTGATCATGTCAGATAACTCTTCCTTGAAGTTTGACATGTACAAGACTTTTGGTAATTTGGAAGCTCCCTCTTTTGAGACTTAAGCCATGATTTGGTTATCATGTCCTTGTATATATATTTTCTTGCTCAAAAATATTCTAATCTTGGGCTTTATTAGAGTGTTAAAGTATTCAATGACAAGGATTCTTAAAGCCACATTTATGAAAATGAAATCAATTTTAGCAATAACCTGGCCATGAGGATCTCTAATTTCTTTGGATACATAATCAAAACAAGAGGCATGAGCTAATACAATGTATGTACATTGAACAGAGATAGGAATCGAACAAAATTAGTAATTCCAATGTCCTTAATACATTAGGCCATGGGAGTAGGGATAGATTCAGAGATACGAGCCCAAAAATTATCCATGTTAATGTGTCTAATATCACTATCTCTAATGTTAGGCACATATGTATCCAAGGAAGAGATATGTTCGTACCCTTTTATTGGAATTTCATGGTGGCGATATGAGGAGAGAAACTCAGAGAAATAGGGATTCAACAATGGCTATCAAGAAAGTAGAGGAAGGAGGGAAAAAAATGAATTTGACACTAAATAGACACAACATCCTATGAAATGACTCACCTTAACAACATGAAGAATGCCACTTCGACAACGAATCAAATGCAATTTGAATTTTTGAAAATGGATGAAAATGAGTAAGATATGGTCAAAAATTTCCTTGAGGAACAGGAATGGGTGCAAGTTGAAGAGCACTTTGTTAAAAATTCACAATTGGAACAGTGAAAAATTAGTTACAATTGCGGGAAATAGAAAAGCTCACATAACAGTTCTACTCACTTTTCTCCTTAGGAGATGCGGGAAATGAAGGCCCAAGGGAACAAGGGGCTTGAGGGATCACAACACTTGAAATACCCGTAATATATACAAAATATTTTAAGTGTAGAAAACACAGGTTTGTGGGGAATAGGGTGTCGAACGAAACAAAGGCCGAGGGTTAATCAATGTTCCAAAATGCCTGCAACACTAAAGAGGTCCACTCGAAGAAGAGGTTAAGCTTTGCAGAAGGAAGGCCAATATGGAGAAAAAGGAATGCAAGGAACAAAGGTCCAGCTATAAAGGGTCAAGACTTCCACAAATATCTAAAAGTTCTGCGAATGTAAAGAGACTCAATAGAGTGCGGAAGAAAGGGGCTGTGGGGAACAAAGGCTTAGAAGGTATAAGGTCGGGGAGTACTATGAATGTCTTCAATGCCCACAATACAAAGGATACCCATGTGAGAGAAAATCAAGGCTTGGACGAGAAACAAGATGAGAAACAAGTGTGGGGAACAAAGACATGGACATAACAATTCCTTGGGAACATCAAAATACACAATACAAAGGAATTAATGAAATGTAGGAAAATCAGGGATGCAAAGAAATGAAGGAATGAAGGAACTTGTTCCTCATGTTCCTCCCGACCTGAAATTTCCGCAATACAAACATTTAGACCTCAGAACCTTGAAAATGACTAATTGTTTTGATCATTTCCACTCCTTAGGACTCCACAAAGGCAAACAATTTTGACAAAGGGGTCGCTTGACCAAAATTTATATTTTTTTGAAAAATTACACATTTTTCTATGTAAGTGAAAGTACTATCATTTATTGACTCTTTTAAAATTTAAAAACGTGTGTGAGTCATTTATTCTTCCTTAGGTTGTCCATAAAGTGAATTGTTAACATATGGAAGCCTATATAAGTAAGTTAATTACACTTTATAACTCACTTGACATTCTCATAATCTCTCATTGCAAATATCAACATTGAATCATTCAAGGTTCTCCTAGATATTCCAAAATAAATTTCATATCATTTAGAGCATGCACCACATAGGCGTGAAACACTCAAACTAGGTTCAAGAGTCTATCTTTCTCCATTATCAAGCATGCAAAGGTCCTAGATCCATGTCTTAACAATAACAAGTCATTCGATGCATGTTCAAATGTCTTCAAGATAAAAATGAATTATTCTAAGCATTTGAATCACATTACTACCATGTTGGGTACATTTTACACACTATAATTAGGCCACTATCTCTATCAATAGACATGAGGGCACTAATAGGGGATTGGCTTAGATATGCATGGACACTTACACATATACTAGAGAGCTACATAAGGCTTACTCTTACCCAAAGGATTGTAGTGCAAAACTTGGACCAGTTTAGTAGGGGTTGACCACCAAGGGTAGTCCAGCCCCACCCAAAACTAAATTTCTCTTTTTGTTATCTAATGGTTTTATGTAGTTTTTTCATGTGGTTGGGGTTTATATTTTATTCAAATCATTATAGGTGTGACAAAGTTATACGAGCCTTAGTGATGAATAATGACACTCATTTCCAAGTAATTGAAAGGTAAGTTATTTTTATAAACTTAATATGCACATGTCCAAGACCATATAGAGAGATTCAAGACGATATTATGTTCTAGGAAGAGTTCAGATGGTCTTGCAAAGAAGTACTTTCTTGTTCCAAAAACAAAGACGAAGCATTTCTAGATTTAGAATAATTATTTCATCCAATTTTCAAACCAAAATAATATTTTTAATAACTTTGTGCAACTAAGTGTGTGTTTTAAGCAATCATTATCTCATTTTTTCACATTTAAAGTATTAAAAGATGTATTTTTAATTGGTATGGTTAATATTTATTAAATATTTCAAAATAATCAACTTATGACACTCTTTAAAATTTTTCATAATTTTCATTCATCTATCTAAGTAGGAATTTGTAAAAACAAGGAGAATGGTCTTAGGGAGGATTAACAATATCCAAAAGAATTGTATAATCTAGATATAAAATTACACATTCTTAGAGGAAATGTAAAACTTTGGGAAATTACTATTATTATTTCTTTTATGGAATATGAAATTGTAAAATACTAAAAGTATGATGTGTGTGTGTGTGTGTGTGTGTGTGTGTGTGTGTGTGTTATAAAAAAATTAATTTTATCTTTTCTTGTTATGACATAAGGCATTGCCCATGTGTGGGAGTTCTGTCATGGGAAACCTATGATAACTATACATGCATTTGGGATGGATGAGGTGGGGTGAGTGAATATGAATATATTTGGATTAGTCCATGTCACACATGGCTATCCTTGTTGCTATATGACCCAACTATTCCCATTGTATTTCTTAAGAAATGGAATAATGATGCATGTACCTTATAGAAGACGATGATTACTCTAGAGGAAATTTGGTGGATTATAAGGATTTCTATGATATAGATACAACCACATGTGAAGAAATTAGGGAAATAAAATAAAATCCACAAATGAATATTATATAGGTAAGGATATCGTGGGGCTATTGAGGAGGCACAAACCAATATGAATGGGAAATCACTTAGAGACATTATATAAGGAGATGTGTCATAGTTGTGCAAATATATGACTATCCTTTTGAGTTCCTTAATTTTTGTGGACACAAGAGAGGCTTCATGTACCTGCCATCTTTTATATGTGATAAAGGATATGGAGGAGGAGAGGAAAATATATGGTTTGGGTTGACATATATTTTCCCATCTATATCAAAATATATACCAATTCATAACTTTAAGACCTTGAAAATAAAGTAATATTTTGCATTAAAATCATATCAATACTCCCCATTGTTAAAGATATAAGTTTTGAGTATTCTAGTCACCCACAACTGACATAATTAGTGGAATCAAGATTTATTGAAGTGTTCCCTCCATATTATAAATTATAATCAATGTAGAAGATTGAATTTGAATGTAAAGGGAACCAAGTTATGATGGTTGTATCTATGGTTTTACTCTTAAAAGAGAGAATACATATCCTAGCAACTTTAAGAACCATGATAATTTGACATGGTAAATTCATAATAAAGCATTCCACCAACCATAACATTAACAATTATTTCAAACTTAAATCTTTATAAGTTTTTTTACATTTTCATGCTTTAAACTAGGAGGATTATAGAGTAACACATATGACATATTCTAGGATAAAATATAATACATTTTCATTCTTTTATTTTACAAAATCCCATTAAAAATGCATAATATTAAATAAATTCCAACATATATCTCAAGGTAAAATCCATCCATGCACTATAATATTTTCTAGAAGTAACAAAAATCGTAGGTTTTCCTTTTTCAATCAAGAATCATAAAATGTGAGCAACACATGTCAACATAAAGTTAACATATCATGCTCCCATATCTATATGCCTCTAAGTTATATAAAAGAGGAAGTGAAATCCATATCATAAGAAACCCAAATGGAAATAGGGTGAAATAAGTAATAATTCCCCATCATTAAGGATATCGAAATCAAATCCTTTAAAAGGTAGTCAATATTCAATATGTGTTTTTCCATAGATTTCATAGTAGTCATATCAATTTTATTTTGAAACATTCATGTTTCTTTGCACAATAGATATTTTTTTCATCTAATCCTTATTCAAAACTAACAAACCATTCTAGGCACAAAGATAACATCCAATACATATGCATATGCACATACATGTCCATATCCCTTTATGTAGGTGACCATTGTATGCATAAGGGAATATGCCCATATATCTACACATGCATGTGTAACATGATAAAAATCATATTTCCATTTTTATTAAAAACATATCACAACATAAACCCGTGATTTTCTCAAATTAGCAATTTTAGAGAAGTGAACACAACAAATATTATGAAAAACTAGATCTATGTTTAGAATTTTGACATGACTATGAGAAAGAGGCTATGATTCAAGTGATTGCACCACCACCGAGAAGAATTTTTTTTTCTTAAAGCATGGCCTTCCCTAGGTTAAACTTCCACTAAACCATAATTTCGTGACATAATAAGATTTAAAGCTCCAAGTATCAACCATGCTTAAACCTAGGATTGTTTTAACTTGAGATCACAACTTCAAATATCCACCGCCAATGTCTAAAATCCTAAATTCTAGTACCAAATACAAAAATCCTAGAACTTTCCACTATGTTGTTGCTCACAAGCTAACATTGAATAAATAATCTCCCACCACTTTATAACTCCAATTATATGTTTTTATAAATGGATTTCCCTAAAAACAATTACATGGGCATTACAAATTCCCCCAAATGGATTACACACCTTTCTAAAAATAACATGCTATCATGGCTTGTCTAGAATAGCTCAAACAATTTTTTTGAGAAACAAATAAGTTTTCCTTAGGGTTTTGTTAGAGTAGGTATTTACCTTAGCTCATTTTCACCTAGGTAATTTATTTACCTTTATTGTATTTATCCTCACCCACTTATGTGTGTGGATATTTCTTTTATTTATTTATTTTGATATTAGGGGATATCATCTAGTTGTTAGGTATAGTTCTTTCCTTGATCTATGGTATTGACTAGATCCTTGATGACTAGATCTGATGTCTAGTTCTCTCATAAATCTATGGACTTAACTAGTTATTTGATGACTAGTTCTTTCCATGATTTATGACTTGATCTACGACCTTGACCGGCTCTTAGATTGTTATTCATTGCCTATATAAGAAAGGCTCATCTCATTGTATTTCATTGAGTTCCATAATAATAAATGATATTGCTGCTCATTTGTTTTTAAAGGTTTTATGTAAAGTTAGTTTGGTGAATTGCTTTCATCTTATAGATCGTGGTGTTTGATTAACATCGGGTTTTGACTTGGTACGATTTGGTCATCGTTCCTTTTAGGTTTTCCACTAACACTTAAAAATCCATGCAAAAATATTTGAGTTATGGTTTTCTCAAAGTGAATTCAAAGGTCATGGATTTAGTTTAAGCTTTAGAATTCAAGGTTTCTAATGAAATCTTTAAATATAAGTGTTTGAGTTTAGGAAACCACTTAAGTGGATGTTAATATAAGATGGGTCATATTACTATGAGGTGGTAATATAGATAATATTGAATAATAGTAATTTTCTAACATTATAAGTGTTATATAAGATTTTAAGGCCCGCTAATAATAATGGGTGTTTATAAAATTTTTCATACAACTTTATTATACTAGCATGTGATTTCAAAGCCATGTAAGGTGCACACACTATCTAATAATGCCATGTAATATAATATTACATTTAAAGATGCTATCAAATCCTACAACATTACAAATCAGTTACTTATCCATCATAACCATATGATCCCAAAATTTATAATGAAATCCAAGTCCATCTAATTTTTGTTCACATCCAAGTTTAATAGCACAAAAGTTAAACCATGGTATTAATCTTATATCATACCACTTATAACCCACTATGGAGTAGCACATGGACATCCATAACATATAATTTGTGTGATAAGGCCACGAAAAGGTTAATAATTCATTCAAATAACCATATAGTCGACTCAAATGGAAGTCCCAATACTCAAACCGACAATATCTCCAAGAGGTGGTAATTTGTGAAAGTTAAGGCCACTAATAGTCAATAGAAATATAAGTTATATAGTAAATTAAAGGTTGTGATAATTTAATAATACTTATTACTAGTAATTGCATGTGAACGATGCAATAGATAACTTTGAAGGGGATTCTTCAAATAACTTAAACTAGAAAGATTTAAATATTGGATTTGGGAAAATGTTGGGGGAATGTATGTGAAACTATTCATTCTTCTAAATAGACACATATGGACCATATGTCACATATGTCAATTGTTAGAAGGATAAAAGGGGTTTTGTAAAAAAATTGAGGCAAATTACTTTGGAGATAGATCTGAAAGAGGGTCATATCTATCAATACTTGTAAATGCCAATAGTTTTTTTTTTTTTTGTAATTTCAACCCTTGTGTTTTGTGGATAGTTAGAGCACCCGGTAATTGAAATGGAAACCATTTGTGTAGGAAATATAATCCTATTCATATGTCAATGCAAAATGGAGAAGGCTATATATTGAAGTAATTGTGGGTTGAATTTGGGGTTGAGCCATTTAGAGCTTCTTCTAAGTGTTCCCTCTTTGCAAAGGATGGAATTTTGAGGGATTTGAAAGAAGAAGAGGTCGTGTGGATAGTCGAGCACATGATAAGTTTAGCATAATTTGAATGCACATGCCAAAGGATATTTTAGAGATGAAAACATGTGGAATGGACCTTACATTCCATGTTGATCCATTCTAGTAATTGAATTTGATAACAACAAAACAAGTTAGGTCAAGTGGTTTTGCACCATATTTAAAGGACATTATCTAAGGCTAATGTCCATGTTTCATAAGCATGTAACAACATGTATCAAACACTATATTTTTCCTTATGGGTGTGTATTGACACCGCCTTTACTCAACATTTTAGGTTCTTAACATTATTATATTAATTTATTCTATATCAAATAGATTGCTTTCGTCATGTTCAAACTTCGCACATTCCTTTCACTTAGATTAGTGGGATGTTCTAGATGAGGGAGATAATGGAAATTATAAAACATATTGGCCATTGAAATGTGAATGAAAAAGAGTCTCGAGTACCTTCCCTAAGGGAAAACACAACCCACCGCATTGAAGGGGTAAATTTTAAATTTAATTACACAATAAATTAAGACATGTTTTATGTTTCATCTACTCAAGCATTATCTCCATACCATCGCAACATGTTACGGTCTTTACTTATTTTGTAAAACAAGTGGAGGTGGTTAAAACAATTTGAGGAAACCTATTTGAGTTAGTAGACTTCAAAAACACTATAAATTTCAAGAGAAAAATAATTTCACGAAGACAAAATTTATCTATGGGAATCATGAACGTTTAAAAATCCAAGATATCATGCTCATTTTCATCTTATTCCTTTAGACATTTCTATGCAATTGTTTTCAATATTTTGGATATTTATTTATTCGACACTAGATGTTTAGATAACATTAAACATATGTTGTTTTAAGCAATGACATTACTTACCATTGTGATTGGACCATGATGATATTATTTAACATAATATTATGGATTACACCTATTCCATTATTGTGATTTTTCAGATGATAATTAATGATTTTTTTCTTACTAGCATTATTTATATGATGATTATAATGTATGGCATAACTTAACATATGTATCAAATGTGTATATGTGATGCCCACAAATTTACACACCCAAAACAATAGTAAAATTACCGGGATTTTTTTTTGTCTTTCATTGCTCGCTACACAACACCACATGGGCTCAAATAGAGAAACTCAACATCCAATAAGACACTTACACAAGCATGGACCCAAATAGACAACATGATAACATCATATGCATGTCAATGCCACACTTTCCCTAACGAACAAATACTAGAAATGATCCAACGAAAAAAATGACCCAAGGATTGACAAGTCCACAACACATCATTACTATTGTTACATCCTAGTTACATTTAAAATTCCAAGATAATTTATCGTGTGAGGATAAATTCCCATTCTCAACCTATATATTATTAATTTTTTAAAGATTCAACTTATAAGAAGCACACTTGGTTTGGATCTTTCTCCCTTACCCTAGTTCTCATAACTCAATAGGTTATTTTCAAAAATTTTAATGCACACTAAACTCATGATGCTCATTCTTATGCAAGGGTTTTCAAATAAGTTTTTTTGTGTGTTTAAAATATATCCTCATTACACAAGGGAAAATAACATGAAGTCAAGGGGAAGGAATGTTAATATTTATAGGAGATTTAGAGTCAAGTTACCTCTTTTATTAACTTCCCTCTTCATGTTATAGCTGATATAGTTCACTAGTTGGTTTGAGTCAATTCAACATTTTCACATCTTAAAATTTTATTTATTTATATATATACTTAAGATTTTATGTTTTCTCAAAAATTTTATCTCACCAAGGGAAATTCATATTCATTTTTAACAACATGAGAATGCCTAATTAATTTGTAAGGACTTCAGTATGACGTTATTCCTAAACAAAAATATCATTTACTCTTATACTCTTTACACTTACGTCATACTTTGGTCTCACTTTGGTCCCACTATTAGCATTTTTTAGAACAATTGTAAATCAAATAACACATAATTTACACTTAGGGATTCGATACTACAAGGAGTGTTACCTAACACGAGACAACTCATTTCATTTCTCTTAAACACTCAAGTATTAAATGCATATTACAAGCGATACATCTAATACAAATTTCATGCTTTTAAAATACCTTCCAAGGAACTATTTCAAAATTTGGGTAAAAATGCATAAAGTTTCTTTAAACAATAACATTAAGAGAGATCCCACAATCTATTAAATTTAAAAGCATTATAGGGTTGACACTACATTATACTACAAGACGATAAAAAAGAGTTATAATATATTTAAATCATAAAACCTTTGACCAAAATGAGGTAAATACAAGGGAATATTTTTATTTAAGAAGGAAAAAATGGTTTTAAAAACAAGATTTTATTGCGTAGGTACTTTGACACATAGACTCCACTGTGTCATTTAATTCTCACCATGAGATTAATAATAGGAATAACTCCAAACACCTTTACATGGTTTTGTACACTCACCAGGGTACCAAGGTAAATTACACACATGGGGTCACGAGACCAAGTTTTCAATTTCCCCATTTCTCTTAAGTCAACATCTTCCAAATATAATTTCATTTGTTAAGAGTTGTTTATAATTTCCACTGCAAGTCAACCTCTTAATTAGCCGAGGTTTGGTTTAATTCCATTTACACTAAGGGATCTATGCCCAACTATATATCAATTTAAGGTGAGAAAACATATTTATCCTATACAACCTTCGTAAAAGACCAAGGTGTTATGTTGTACTAAGGTAACACATTTATTTTTTGGAACTAAAGAGATCATTAACAAGAGTTTAAGGCATATTAAAAATAGTTCACTAACTCCATTTTCATCATCTGGATCCCACAAAGAGTTCATTTGATGATGAAGTTAATCCTAGATCTAACTTCATAAGGATTTGGTGGTCCACTAGGATACCAAGGAAGTTTTAGTTCTACTTACCCCATATATGGTAAGGTCTCACCGCATAGTTGTTTCTTCGAACAAGGACTCTCAAGTTATAGAAATGGTCTTTTGAAGAATTTTCTTAGTGTAGTACAAGAAGTTTAGTTGTGAGGATTAAATTATTTCATAAGATGTTAGAGTTTTGTAAACTTGGGTGCCACTAGATTTAGAGGGAGGGTACAACAAAGGTTAAATACTAACTTCATTTATATGGTTTAATAATAATAAGTTACTACCATACTTTTGAGTTTATGTATGAACCACAATAACTATCCAAAAAGTGATTTCTTCGATCATCTAAACCATAAGAAGAACATTTAAATCCAAATGAACTTAACATTCATGAAGTAAACGGTACACATTTTACCTTTTACATTGTCAATTATCTTCCTTGTTTATCTAGCTAACATAGTTGGTCATACATTCATTATGTGACACTCCTACTAGTATTCAAATGTTAGCTTTAAAATAAACACGTATACAAACCACATAGTTTTCCAGGTATAATGCTTAAAACATAAGAATCCAAGAGGAACAACGGTTTTCGACACAATAATATTAATAATGCAATTATCTTTAATTCACTTCTATCTAGAATTTTAATCTATATCCATGTACAATATTTCACTTTCATCTCACTAATTACAACATATCATAATTTTAATCCTTCTTGTTCAGAGTACCTGCAACCAACGTTGCATCAATCCTAGGAATGGTATGGAAATCCCTTACACTCAAGCACAAAATAACACATTCATCATTTCAAGTAATTCAAAACAAGGCAGAGAAGAGCTAGAGATAGGGAGAGAGGGAGAGGTCATTTCGTCACACATTCACACTTTCACATTCCTTTGTATTCTTTTTTTTTCTTTTTCGATTCTAGAGAGAGTAGAGAGAGAGAGAGAGAGAGAGAGAGAGAGAAAGTCTAGAATTTATTTTCTTTTCTATTCACCATATCATAACTAATTACATAATGTATCCTTTTTCATTTCATTTAAAATCCATATACATTTTCTACCCATTTAGATATTCAAATCATTTACGTTTTCAAGATCAACCAACATTTCATATTTATTTCTAGAGAGAGAAGAGGGGAGGAGAGAAAATATTATAAACTACAAAATCCATTCATAGAAAGCACTTTGATTAAATAATAATCAACACAACAAAGAAACTATATGAAAAGGATTCACGAGTATTAACAAGTGAAATGGGAGCCTTAGGAGGAATTTCTAGCCCAAGTTGTGCGTTTGCAAAAATTGCCCAAAACAACTAAAGTGCTTACAATATGGGCCTAGGAAACACTTGTTTTAAGTTCAAACGTAAATTTCAATGATTTCTATTTACTCCTGTATAAACAAAGAACTCATCAAATTTGATAGAAATCAATAATGACAAACATATTTAAAATTACAATGGCGATTGTGAGTAATTATCATTAACATGACAAACACTACTTTTGTATAGCAATGGTGGGACCAAAAACCCACTTGTAAAACTGGATTTGAAAAAAAAATTCATGGAACCGAGATTTGGTTTTAATTATCTTAATGGAGGTCTATACGTAGGTATGTGTATTTTTCAATTTCACCAAATTGTCATGGCAATCATAAGCCAAAACTGATTGCATTTTCCTAAAATAGAAATGTCACCCAAGTGACTAAGTATCACGATGGGATTTAAATATAGTATCAACAAGGCGTCAAATGAGTTCACCAGTTCATATAAGGTTCCTCATGGTGTCTTGGATCAACATGGATCATGTTATATTTTTCAGTCGGTAGATGGTTTGACATAGCGCTCCATGTGTGTGGTGTTTGAGGTCATTTTTATTTTTTATTTTTAAAGGAAGGGTAGGAGTTGTATTGTTTTTCAAGTTGAATTTTCTATTATTCTACACATTTAATACCCAAATCGAGAACGATAAAATGTGAAGTTTCAATGCAAGAAGAAAGGAAATCCATACCTATTTTGTGCACAACCCACATCCTACAATCAATGAGATCACATCACCTTCGGAATTCAAGAAAAATAGTTGCGGGCTTGTTTATGCTTCCTCGCTTTACATCACCAACAAAGTTATGATCCAAACAAATGCATTTATCGAGGATTTCATTTTTTCAAAGCACATGGGGCATTACTTAATTTCTTCCATATTTTTCTTGAAAATTTTTAAAGCTATTTCAAGAACCATTTGTGTAGACCCTGAAATAAACGTATTCCATGAAAGTACATCTCTTTTTTGCCTTTCCCAAACTCTTCATTTATATTCTATATAGGTACGCCTAATTTTTTTAGCATACATGTCTTTTAAGGCAACTTTCCATCAACAAATCTAAGAATGAATGAATGAATGAATGAAAGTTTTTAATGACATCCACGAGACTCGAGCAGTCTATGGGACCCAGAGGAAAACACGAGCAAAGCACCCAAACACCAAAAGATGCCCGAGAAAACTGCTACTTCAACCTTTCTTCCAGCTCTTTGCTATTTTTGATTCATCTGCTATGAATTTTTATCAGGAAATCTGCTGTCTTTGTCACTCTTTCCTCTTCAAACAAATCTGTAAGATCAGCCCCTGTTAAAATATCTATGTAATTTCTCCTTATATCCTCGTAAGCGACACATTCCATGATGAAGTGCCATTCAGATTCCACTGCGCCCGACTTGCAAAACTGACAAACCCTTTCAGACCACTCCTCCTTGGGCATTTTCCATCTCCCGGTTTCACACCTAAGGTGATGTGAACTAGTTTTTAGTTGTACAATTAACATTTTAGCCTTCCACTTTATCATCGCTCCAATGTAGTGTTTTTGTCCGTGATCACAAGTAGGATTAAAATTCTTGACATAGTATTCTCTTTTTTGACCGAGTTGCTTATCCCACATGGTATTTCTAAACTTCTCTCTTACATATTTCTTTATTTCTTCATTAGTGCTAGGGCACTCCTGCATGCTAATGCCCCATTTGCTCATCCACTCGCCATTTTGTTTCATCCATGTTTTCTTCCTCCTGTTTAACTTTTCCTCAATTGCTATTTTAGGCCACCGGGAATCCTCCATGCTTTCCACTTTTTTGAAGTATCCTAATAGTCGGGTCATTACCTTCGGAGAAAACAAAACTACCTCCACCTACGCTTTGGTGGATAACCAAACCAATTCCGAGGATCATATTTTTCGCGCAATGTGGGGAATATATAGTAGCACAATTGAGGGAAAATTTTCAGGATGTGGGGTTGGATTTACCCCCTAAAAAATGGCATTGCTCAAATGTTTCCAACGCATTTTTAAATAAACTAAAAATTGTTACAAAGCTTCCATTATGAAGGAAAGAGAAAAAGACAAATCTTGTAGAGGCATATGTGGGATAGCAGGAAAGGGCACTCCCAAAGCCTAAATAAATACAATTGCTCAAAATAAAAGATAAAGAGCAAGAAAGTGGATATTTAGTTAATGACTATCCCGAGAATGGTGCTACCGGGGTTAAAGTGCATGCATCATAGGTGTTAAGAAGATAAATCAATATGGTTGGACATTACAACTCATGAAGTGCCTCCTTAGCCTCAATCTTCTTCTTCCTTTGCATATAAAAAGCAACCCGGTGAAAGGAAAAAATCCTCTCGTATACAATAAACCCGCCTTAGAGATAGATACAGATCCAAATTGATCCATTTGAATAAAGTGAAAAGATGAGATATTATGGTTACAAGCTGATTTAACCAATTAATTCTTGATTTTTGGATGGTCATTAGTGAGATCCTAGTTTAGCACAGTTCCCCATCATGTTTTGTTTATTTATTATGATAGTACACAACTCTTCTTTACCATTGCTAAAAGAAGAGATCGACTTCCGCACTAGCCATGACTATCCAATTACTACTAAATTTACAACGTTAACTTGGGTTTTACCATGGTTACACCTCGGATCTCAAAAAAAAAAAGTGTATGCAAGGAAAATGACAGTTGAAAAATGTGTTTAGGATGTGTTTCTCTCCACAAATGCCACACGTGTCACTAGGATCATAGAAAATAATTTCCATTGCCATGAATCTTCCAAGGTAGTGGAATGGTAGGGAGAGGCACCGGTTGTGGTGCAGGGTCCAATAATGGAGATAGTAGGTGAAAAGACATTCACCTTTTTAATAACCTATTTAGAATGATATATGAATTTAATACAACCTGACTGTATTGTATTGTATTATTATTATTTAAACATGGAAGCATGTTATGTTGAATAAGACAGTTTTAAAATTAGTCAATATTCTCTTATTCATTGATAGAACTTAAAATATACATTAATTTATATACAAGTGTACAAATATCAAGTCTATGCAGTCAACTATTCATTAAGTAATATTTTCATTTTATGTACATCATATCTATTACAGTCACTTCAACAAGTCATTTATGAAGACTTTCTAAACCAGATCTCAAATATAATGCACTCTTTTTGATATAAGAGTCTTCAATCCCTAGTAACCACCATATAACAATAAATGAAATTATGGTCAGGCTCACCTTTCATAGTGTTTAAAAACTCAGTACCATATGAACAATAAATTGTGTAACCAGCTACATAAAATAATAAAAATAACCAACTAAAATATTATCCATTGGATTAAATCCCAATAAATCTCAACCATTCGATTGAACTATCATATTGAATCCATGTCAACTAACATCAACCAATTAGAATTTAGGATGATAGAATAAAAGTTGAAGGATGGAAGGATTGATCCTGCAGTTTTCATCTCTCAAAGTTGAAGAAGTGAGGAGCAGTGCAGTTCAGGTAAGACACTTATGAATTACAAACTATTTCATAATTCAAGCCCTCTATTTATTTTTTCAGTGTTGCATATTGCAGCAGTGTTGTATATGTCAGTAGAGTTGTATAGTCCAACACTGTATTATGCTAAGTAATGACTATACATTAGAATGAGATATATAAGAAAAATAAACAACATAGTAAATTCTTAAGTTCATATTATGCTAAGTAAATTCTGAAATACAATAATCTGACAACTGAAATGTACAACACTATTGGAATATACAACACTGTTGGAATATAAGCACATAAGTGTTCTATAGTCCAACAATGTTGTATATTGCATTTTTGAATTCCTATATTGTTCATTTTTTCCATATATCTCATTCTCTAGTGTATAGTCATCACTGCTATATTGGCATAAGTTTAATTGTATACATAAAAAGATGGAAAGTATTCTAATTACATGTGCAAAATTTATATTGAAAACATAACTTTAAATTGAAAACAATGTTGTATATTCCATCAGTGTTGTATGTGCACACTATAGTAAATTCTGAAGTTCATATTATGCTAAGTAAATTCTGAAATACAATATGCAACACAACTAGAATGTACAACACTACTGGAATATACAACTCTGTTGGAATATGACCACATCAGTGTTCTATAGTCCAATAGTGTTGTATATTGCATTTCTGAATTCACTATATTGTTCATTTTTTCCAGATATCTCATTCTCTAGTTGAAAAGTATTTTTTCCAATCATCACTGTGATATTAGCATAAGTTTGATTGTATACATAGAAATTTGGAAAGTATTATGATCACATGTGAAAATTTTATATTGAAAACATAACTTTAAAAACTACATAGGAAGAGTCCAACGAATACACTAGAGAATGGTATATCATGAAAAAAGAACAATATAGTGAATTCTGAAATGCAATATACAACATTGTTGAACTATACAACATTGTGCTCATTTAGTCAAATATACATTGTCTATCCAAGCACTTTCTCTATTCAACATATTCCATACAAGTTTCATTGTCATAATGAAAACTACAAGTCAATTAATTCCTAAAAATGAAACAAAATCATTCATATTCTACCAATCATCTTTCGTTCAACAATTCCAGCAATCATATTCCAGCAGTCATTTTTGGTATATTTATAGTTTCTTTTCCAACAATCATCTTTCCTTCAACAATTAGAATTGAGTTGATAACCATGTACTTCTATTTTGTATTTCATGTTGTGAATCAGGTATTTCATTTAAACCATGAGAAAAGGTGCTATTGCTAGAAGATCAAGGAGGCCCAAAGTGAGAGGTGTACAATTATCACATAATGTAAGTGATGAAGAGGATAATTCAGCACCAACTGGTAATGAACCAGAATGTAGAAACCCACCCATTGTCTTAGTTCAAAGAACATCTACAACAAAGAAGCTTAGTGTCATCCGAGGTTGGACAAAAGAAGATATGGAAAAGGTGATAGATGATGTTGAGTTTAATGGGTTCTCAGTTAGAGCAAGTAGCAAAGAAGTATTCCATTCCACCCACATCATTACACTATTGGCTAAATGGTCTCACCCACACAAAGAGGAGGGGTCCTCCAACAGTTCTAATTGAAGAAGAAGAAGAGGAAATTGTTGAATGGTGCAAAATGGCTGATATGGGTCATGGCTTGGAGTTAATGCAACTAAAGGAAAATGTTGCTCATATTTGTGAAACAAGACAAAACCCCTTCAGAGATGGGTTTCTTGGTAAATCATGGTGGGTTGGATTCAAAAAACATCATCCAGACCTTGCAATTCGAACATTGAGGGACTTGATAGGGATAGAGCTTTAAACTTTCGCCTACAATAGTAAACAAAATTTTATGATAATTTGGCCAAATGCTATGGAACCTATGCATACGGTGCTCATAAAATCTGGAATTGTGATGAGACTAGTTTGCAGGCTGGGAGAAATTATGGAATGCGTGTTATTGCTAAGAGGGGAAAAAATGTCCCAAAGGTAATACCAAAGAGCAAGGAGTGGATCACTATATTGTGTTGTGTCAATGCAGCAGGTTTGTCAATCCTAGGATTTTATTTGTTCAAGGGAAAGAGAATGGTAAAGAATTATATTAAAAATTGTGAACTGGAGCATGCATGGTTGCACATCCAAATGCATGGATGAAAAAGGAATTTTTTTAAATTGGCTATGTAATTTTGCACATTCAAGACTGTAGGAGGTGTTTCTCCAAATAATAGACACCTATTAATATTTGATGGCCATGGCAGCCATGTAACATTACAAACTATGGAGGAGGCAAAAAAATTGGGCATTGATTTGATAACACTACCAACACATACTAGTCATAAGTTGCAACCTCTTGACGTGAGTGTGTTCAGCCCTTTCAAGACATATTTTAGAGCTGAGAGGTCCAAATGGATGGCAAAGAACAAATGTGCAGATGTGAAAAGGAATGACATTGCTTGAGCTTGTAAGTAGAGCCTTAAAAAAGGCACTAACACCATCTAACATAATTGCATAGGTTTCAAAAGAATTGGTATTTGGCCATTAAATTATGATGCTCTCGTAAATGACATGGCATGCAGCCAGGCATTTGACATGCAAGGTGAGGAAGATGTTGATGTTGTCACAAACATTTTGAGCCTATCTCAAGGAATAAATCCAGAATTAAATAATAGTGAAGAGGTGGTACCTGAAACTCAATTCATGCAAAATGTTGACTCAAGAGATGATATGGAAGCAATGCAACACATGGAGTGGAGCTAAATGGTGCTCTTGGAAACCCAAGTAACATCATCAACAATAATGAGGGGTCTTTAGATTTTGTAAGTAACAATGATTTGTCCTTTCCAAGTCAAGTTAACCACCAAAATGGTTAGAGGATGTCCATGAAAAACATGGGTTACAAGCTACCATCAACACAGAAGATCAAAGCTTAAATCTTCCTTCCTTTCCTGAAGGACTAGAACAAGAAGCAATAATTCATTACTATGTAGATGTTGGAGATGAGGATGAACAAGACGAAGTCGAATTTCAAGAGGATGCTCAGGAAAATGAAATAAACTTAGAAGTTATGCAACATGAACCTCAACACCCTAAAGAGATTGAAATCCAAGATGGACGTGGTACGTTACTTTCCCATTTTCTACGACTTCCAAGGGAGATCATAAACAAATCAGATGGTTCTATTAGAATGAGTAGGCATTCATAGATTTTGAGTGCAATTGAGTACATGGAGCTATTGGTTGATGCGGAAAGAAAGAAGGAGGAACAAGCAAAAAAAGTTAAGGAAAAAAAAGGGCACAAGAAAAAAGGTTGCTAGACTTGTAGCAAAAGAAAAAAATTGTAGGAGAAGCTTGAAAGAGAAAGGGGGAAGTAGCTAAGGAGCAATAAAAAAGAGATTGAGAAGGCACACAAGAAAAAAGGAAAAAGCAAGAGAAGAGGGAGAGGGACTTACAAATCAATTAAGGGAATATGAAAAGAGGATGCGTGTAAGTTCTCCAATTGATCATGAAAATCGAAGGATTTTTCAAGATATTTTAAATATTCAAATTCCGAGTTATGTTCAAAGTGGAACACCTCCATCACTTATGAATAACTCTCATACAGTTCCATCTTGGTATGTATCACCTCATTTACTTTGTACAAGTTCAAGCAGTCCTAGTAGTTCATTTACAATGCCACCATGGATGCAAGCTTCAGCAGGGCAACCAACTCCTTTGTCAACAACAGGGGAAAATCCCTTATCAAGTGGACAACCAAATCCTTTTTCAGTAGGGGGACCAGATCCTTTATCAGTTGGGAAACCAAATGCTTTGTCAAAAGGGATTCTAAATCCCTTTTCAGTTGGGCAATTGAACACTGTATCGGCAGGAAAAGAAAATCCAAAAGCAGTATTGAAAGAGGGCAATATTACTTATACTAACTAAGATATTGAACATGTGCTCGTAAACAATGTTTATTACCCCATATGATGATGGTAGTAATTTTGTTGGTGATACCATTTTGCTAGATGTATTCACCGAAGTCTTCCTATGTAGTCTCTAAAGTTATATAGTGCAATATAAATTTTGCGTATGTAATCAAAATACTTTCCAGCCCTCTATGTATACAATTAAACTTATGTTAATATATCAGTATGATGATGCTCTATATTTTACACCCTATTTGGTGGTGTAATCAGAATACTGATATAAATTTTGCGTATGTAATAAATACTTTCCATCATTCTATGTATACAATTAAACTTATGTTAATATATCGGTATGATGATGCTCTATATTTTACCCTATCGGTGTAATCGGAATCGATATAAATTTTGTGTATGTAATCGAATACTTTCCATTGTTCTATGTATACAATCAAACTTATGTTAATATATCGTATGATGATGCTCACTATTTTACACCATATTTGGTGGTGTAATCGAGAAAACTATTTCATAAATTTTGCATATGTAATTAGAATACTTTCCATCGTTCTATGTATACAATTAAACTTATGTTAATATATCAGTATGATGATGCTCTATATTTTACACTGCCTATTTTGACATCCCCCAAAAATGCGGCTCGTACACGTGGCAGTGACCTGGAAATGAGGTGGCAAAGGAATGTAGGAGGTCAAGAATTTAGTGCTGCATATTCTGGTGGTGTTTTTACTCGCCCACGTGGTAGTGACGTGGCGCAGTGACTGTGCAAAGATAGGGTGCACCACAACTAGTGCAATGCATTTTAGCAATGCATCTATTGGAGCAACATGTATATATGAACCAGGAAGACACTTGAAACATTTAGACTCAAGATCGAGAGAACACTAATACAAAAGTGAGCAATCACAACAAAAAACAATGTAAATGGTAGTAACAGAGAGTGGTAATGCCAAAAATGATGAAAGTTATCTTCAAACTTTGAAAGCCAAAAAAGGCATTTGGCCCATGCTGAAACCAGAAGACACTTTAAGCTAGAAAACCATTTTGAGCAATAAAATTCCATAGAAAGAAAGACATTTGTATGCAAAGAATCGAGATCTTATCTCGGTGGTGAGATTTTATGCTAACCCTCTACAATTTGTAATATTTTTTCCTATTATCTAAATTGGTTCTGTCCATAAATATCTCGCCTATAATTAGACAAAGAAAATATTCAATAATCTGGTCTGGGAAATAAGAAAATAACCATACTGGGTATTGCTAGAAATCGTCGCTTTGACCACCAGAAATTGCTTAAACGGGTAATTGGGTATTAGAAAATAGATTACGTTAAGTCCAATGATGAGGTAATGCTGCTAAGTACTTTAAAAAACAATTGGGTACTGATACAAAAAGAAAACAATTGGATACACTAAGAGGTGAAGCAGAAATTACATTGATTGGATATTGGTGAAAGTGCAAATATGCTATTAGCATGGATTGAACTAGCTTAAAAAAGGAAAAATGAAATATATACTAGGATATGAATTGAATACAGTTCATGTAACAAAACTATAACATCAGCCCAGAGATAAAAATTGAGAGTTACTTTACTTGATACCCAGAACTATTTATAATTGGGTATTAAATAAATGCGTGCTAAAATTCACCAGGATGAAAATTAGGAGTTCGTTGATACTTATTAAAAAGGGAGTTAAGTATCCCATGTGTGGCAAAATTCAACACTAGTCGATGATAAAAATGGAAATTACTTGACATAAACACAATTGGGCACTAAGGAATCCCATTAATAGTAATTAGTAACCAACATAAAGTGACATTAACCCAAGTTGAAAACGCATGGCCACTGGCGGTATACCCTGGGGGATATGGTTAATTTTTTAGACTAAAAAGTTACTCTTTTGGATTGAAACCCGAGACTAGCACAAATACTTGGAAATGATTTAAACCAGCGATTGCACACGAAATAAATCAATAAACCAACGATTTTACGCATGGATTTGTAAAATATGACAAATGAAAAAATAAATTTCTTTTGCTGAATGGCAAACAACAAACTTTCCATAATAGTGCAATGTTTAAAAACACTAAGGATCATTTCCTGAATGAGAACCCTCTCACCTCTGTTTTCTTCTCATCTTCAAAGCAGGCTGAGCCATTGCCGAGGAAGGTGCAGTTCAGGAGTGGAGAAAACCCACGCTACCACCGCCATGAAATGTGAGGAGAAATGGTCGCATGATTTTTGCAAATGAACAGGTCCAAAACAACATTGAATGTGCTCGTTTCCATTTTGTGTGAAATCCCAATGCTGGATTTGGTGGTGGCAGGTTCCATAAACTCTGGCTGGCGTATTAATGTCTGGTGGGTGATCATTCATTTAATTCTCTCTAGTTGAGCTACAATTGGCGCGGTGAATGGACGACAATCTGGTCCCAACCAAAAACATTGCCTTTTTTTACATCCCCAAAAACGCGGCTCGTACACGTGGAAGTGACCTGGAAATGAGGTGGCAAAGGAATGTAGGAGGTCAAGAATTTAGTGTTGCATATTTTGGTGGTGTTTTTACTCACCCACGTGGCAGTGACGTGGCGCAGTGACTATGTGTAAAGATAGGGTTCACCACAACCGGTTTTTTTTTAAATTCCTCACTCCCAACAAAAAAGTAAATAACCAATTACAAAGAAGAGGTATTTAATGGCGCCCATGTTGTCAGAGAATTCACATGGAATCCTATGGGAGTAGGATCAAAATTTAATATTTTTATTATATTTGGAAGAAAGTTTCAATGAGACGTGAGAGGGAAAATTGAAAAAGAATCCCAAAATTCAATATTTTTAACTAATAACTCCTATAATTTCCATATAATTTATTATATAATTTATTTATTTATTATTTTTGTAATATTTTCAAGGATAGAAAAATTAATTAGAGGCGGGGAAGGGTATCACAATTAAATAATGTAGATGATGATGATGCATATTGATTTTTTATTGTGTTTATTAAAATTAGAGAAACAAAATGTATCCTTAAATTTGTGACATTTTTAATTGTTAACATTGTGATTTCGAGCATATATGACACTTGAGTTGAGTGTGTAGAAAATGGGTATTTTGCTTGCTTCCAATCATCCACAATTTGGGGAGGCGAAGACTACTCCATTAGTATGTCACTCAAACACCCAAGTCATTGTTGCACTGGATTGATACCTATAGTCCTTGGTGGATTTTTTTCTTTCTTCCTTGTTATTTTTAAAGTGGCCTAATACATGAATTAATACCTTTTGTAATTTTGTAAGGGTCATTGTGTTAAGTATTGTTTTTTCATAGTTTCATCCTTGTCCATGTTGCAGAATAAGAAAATTATATATTTGTGCTTAGAGGCATTTTTAGAGTTGAGTTTGGGGAAATAAACCTATGTTCCTCAACCCTAAACTTGACCCTAGACACTACACATAGGGTAGGCCTCATTTTTAGGCTTTTCACATGCCTTGGAAGAAATCATGATTTGAAGCTCTTGGAATTGTGCAAATCAATTTTGAAATTAAGGTTGCATGCAGTATAATGGAAAGGAAATTTGGGTGTAAAACTTCTTGGAGATATAAATTTGGGATGTGTGAATAATGATGTTTTATTTTTAATCAAGGAGTAAATAATTTCCTTTTTCTTGAATAATGTATTTTGTTTGTGGTTTTGTAATTTTTACTTTTTTAGGAGTGAGATGGAAGTAAGGCGGAACTGAATAGGCTACCACGTGGTTGTTTGGTTATTAACGCATGGCTGGTTAGAATCCCTTTTTATGTTAAGTTGTAAGGGAGGTTAAGGTTTATGCAATTCTTGAATTTTTGGGGACTTGGAAGAAAACGTTGGACCATGTGTGATATTTTGGAAAGCGTATAATTGTGGAATATTTGGTGGGTTTTTAAATTCAATCTTTGACATAGGTAGCAGAAGCTAGGTTTAGTTTTAAATTTTGTCTCTTACTATTGTTATTATTATTATTCCACTTCCTTTACATTGGCATTTTGATTGTTGTGAATTTTATGATCCTTTGAGTTGTGCTACAAATTATTAAAGGTAATGGTCAATATTGTGATGTGCCATTGTGGTTGTATTGTGTTTGTGTGGGTGTGGGAAGATGTAGGGACTCAAGTTCTCATTTTATGGAGAACAAGTATGGAAATTAGAATTGTTATAAAAATGAAAAAGGTTATATTTGAAAATGTACCTCAATGGAGTAATCCAGTGCATCATAGAGGTGTGGATGTAGGGACTCATTGACAAAGTTAATGTTTCATATTGAGGTATTCCATAACCAAAATGGATGTGGGGAACCAAGGTTCTACATTCCTGGCTATTCATCCCCATAGAAAACTTGTTTCAAGATTGTAGAGTTTGTGTTATGTTTGAAAGAAATATGAATTATTACTTTTGTTTATTTATATTCAAGCAACTTGTTTACAATTATATAATGCAAAAATTATGTTATTTCCATGGTGTGTAAACTTGTATTTACCCCTTTATTGAGATTGAGTTATTGAGTTATTATATTTTGGATTGCGGAATTTTGTGGGTAAGTGTGGAAGAAATCATGCCCACACTAAGAGGTTGGGGTGTGAATTTTGTTGTCTCTTCCTTTTGTGGTTGTTTGGGGTGTGTCATTGCAAGAAATAAAGGTTGAATGTTTCTTGGAGACTATGTTGTGTCTATTAACTGTGCAAGAAATTGTAATAGTAAAGAATCATTCAATTGTAATGTACTCAATACTATTTTGAAATTGTTGTGTGAGTGTGTGTAATTTTAAATTTTATACAATTTTTATTTGGAAACTATATGCAAATTTTAAAAGAAGAATGAAAGTATGTTTTTATATGCACCTTTGCAGTAGAAGTTGCATCTTAGATACTATAACGTTCCAAAGTTATAAAAAGAGTTGAATTTATAAATGACTATGAGAGAAATAATTTTATTAGACTCTTGAATCATACAAAGAAAATTAAATTGGGTTAATGCCCCAAGGTGATTAACATAGCTTTATCCATTCTAAGATAGGGTAATAAGTTATCCATCCTTAGAAATATATAACAACATTATTACAATAGAATTGAATTGAGGTAAAGCTAAAAATGTCTAATTTCATTTGTAGTTGCGGTTGTATGAATAAATTTACATTTCAAACTTGTGGTAAATGTTGATCAAGAATTTCGCGCTTGTTACATGTCCAAGTTAATGCACCAAACTAAACACAAAAACCCTGAAAAACTCCAATGAAATCGATACCTGATGGACAAGATCCGAAGATGTAGACGGATAAGGAAGCCGATGTAGATAAGACGGCGCACACGAGCAATTCCGCATAGTAGATCCAAGTAACTGCAGACACCGATGCTTGATGTAAAATACCATGTTAAAAGATATTTAGGTGATGCACGAGAAGCGGATCCGGGAAGCGATAAGCTCCTCGGCGGATGTCACCATTTTCAATTAAGTAAAGAAGCATACATGATAAAAGATGTACGTCTAAGACTAGATTTTGATCAAAGTAATAAATGAATCTTAAAGCAATGTAAAACAGGAATATGAAAACAAAGCTGATTTGTGTTACCTGTGTCCTTTTACCTATCTCTGGCAGATGATCGGCATCGATTATGTATAATCGGCGCGGTGTCAAGATCGGCATCGACTAATATAGATCGGCGTCGATTCGAAACAAAGTGTGAGAAGATTTGGGAATCGGAAAACGAAGGCAAGATCGTCAATGTCTGCTGGATCTGCAGAAGCCAGAGAGATACTGGCAAGACTGCACCTGTGCTGGGTGTAGGAATAGAGTCACCAGAAAATCAATGGAGATGTGCGATGTTGATGTGATAAGAGCAGAGTAACGGTGCTCCTCTCAGGGATTGATTTGGACAAGATCCGCTCTCATTCGATAGATAATGTTCACACTTGATGCTCAAAGATCTCTCGTTCTCTCTCTTACAATCTGTGTCTCTGTGTCACGATCTGTCTCTCTGTGTTCCTCCAGAACTGAGTTCTAGGCTTCTATTTATAATCGGCGCCGCTCCGAAAAATCGGCGTCGACCGAGTACCGGTCGGCACCGATCACGGAACAGACTCCCGAGACGGCCAAAATGAGTGATTTCTGGAAAGATAAGAGTGATCCCTCCACCTCAAATACGGGAAATATCCCACTTTGGGAGGAGGAGAAATAGGGGGATATATGGATATGATAAATATGGGGTAGATAAGTGGTTAGGATACATGTGAAAAGGTGTAATTAAATGGTTAATATTAAATTACTCACGGGTAAAACATAATGGGGTGAATTAAACTTAGGATAGGTGCTTAAATCACAAATTGAATAATACCCCAAGGGGATAGTGGTGATATAAACGTGCCCTAGGTTACCCGAGAGAGCAAACACGTGAGGGTGTGTGGATAACCAATTTTAGGTGTCTGATAAATCTACATAGTATGTGTATAGAAATCTAATTTTATATACACATGGATATACATGTGTATTCAATTTAAAATGTCAATACTTTTGATTTAAATAATGATGCAAATAGTTGATCTCTATTACCATAAAAATGTATATATTACTTAAATAAATTGATTTATGATATCTTAAATGATACATACACACATATGTGTGTATGCATATAGAAATATAATTTTTGTGTGTGTGTGTGTGTGTGTGAAAACATACTAAACAAGAGTGTTATTCATGTTGAGATAAAACAAATAACAGGAATAAATAATATTTTTGGTTCCTTCGGTTGTGGATCGGTTGGTCATGTTTTATCTTTCAGGAGGGGATGACATGGGCTCCACCCCCATTGCCTTGAATAGGGACGAATATGACCATGTCACCCCATCCCCATTCCCTTTTGATTGAAAGCAAAGGGGATGACATGGCCACCTCATACCCAACTTTAGCGGGGGTGAGGAAGCCATGTCACCCCATCCTATATGTTATACTAACAAAAAAGGGGATTGGGTCAATTTCCCACCGAAACCCTACCATTTTTGTAAACAACTAATAAAAATGCTATACGTGTATGGATATATAAACATACATGTATATAACCAATCTCTGCAATACCAATGAATATAACCAAATAGAAAGAAAATTGTAAATAAGATCTAATGGGAAAGGCCATTTAAGATGTTTCATCCATTTGGGTATCATATATATGGAGATCACGTGCAAATTTGACGAAGAAAACTAAATCTAATAATAAGAATGCAATGGAAATGTCTTCAACCCATTCATGTGAGAGGTAGAAAATTCCCTCTTAAAATTATACCCAAGTAAATCTTCATGAGAAATTAGCTCTCCCAATCCTCCTCCGGTCCCTTTTCTAAAACCTAAAAATGGGAGAATGGAGGCCAATAAGATATTTTGTAATTTTTCACTGAGAAATTGAGGCAACATTAGGGTTTCCCAAATCCAATTATCCAAATATAATTAAACCTAAGGTTGTATTTTAATCCTACATTGGCCTTTTTGTTGTGTAAGAAACCCTAATAGGATTATTTACTTAATTAGGCCTTGTTAATTATTTTATTTGCAAGGTATAGTTAAGAGATTAAATTGAACAAGAATTAATTATGAATGACAGAATTAGGTGGGTTTTGAATAAAAGTAATTTTAATTATCTTATTACATAAGTAAGCCTTATTAGTTACATTTATACACTAGGAGGTGAAATTAAATTAATCTCATTTGTTTAAAAATATTTTAAATTATTATTTTTATTAAACCGTAAAATACATTTAAGTTCTCTTAGTAAGATACAAATTTATTTACTTAAGTCATTTGAGCACACGATCACTTTGGGTTAATTATTAACCGATCTAAATAGAATTTGAAACCCTAGCGGTTATAAAATGGAGAGAGATCTAAATTAAAATTAAATTTCAATTTTTTCCCCATTCACATCATCATATCACTCTTGAGACCATATTTGTTTGTTCCATTTTCAAAAAAATAATCTGTATCATGTTATTTTGAGCAATACACCCAAAGATCGAGCATGATTGCTATATTGGAAGGTTTGGAAAGAGTAGTTTAGTTGTTAGTGTCTTTTTTTTTTCCCAGAAATCATTTAACACCAAGTGTGCTCGTGTAGTAAATTACGCAGACGTGTTGGGAAGACCCCTGCATAGTGGACATATATCCCATGAGGATAGGATCCAAAGGCACTTAGGCCTCAAATTATTCTTCCCTACAAGATGTAATAGCAAACCTTAAGGAAATGGTACCATAGAGGTATGCTAGGAGTATGAGGCCATCATTGTATCCATCATAGGAGGCTCATATCTCTTCACCTTCCTTTGTCGGTGAGGAGGTATCACGATGTAGAGAGAGGACTAAAAGTCTAGGAAACATTCAAAGTGGATAGATTGCTTCACTACATGAATAAAGCTCATAGACCATATCATAGGGATTTTGGGGACAATACTAGAAATATCTTGATGCTTAACAAAGCCACTTATTTTGTAGATATCACAGGATCACATGTCAAGGCATCATTATTTATCTTAACAATATGTTTCAAACTATAATAGTATATAAGAAACATTAAGGAACATGTGGCCATTCATTTATTGAGAGAGGGAGTTGGAGTATAGTGGAACATGAGGAGTGTATGCTCTATATGAGAAAATAGACGGTGTCATGAGATTTATTTTAGGAGAATTTTAGGTTGCATTATGTCTCCATGATATATGTACACAAGAACATATTGAGGAATTTCATGAGTGGGGATGATAAGGAATACAATAGTCAAGTATGAGATGAGGTTTATAGATTTATTGCAACATGTGGATTATATGCAAAATGAGGAGATTGATATACAAATATTCATTCGAAGTCTTAACCTCGATATAATAGATGTAGTACATATGTAAACTCCACAAACCCTAGAGGAAGTTGTGGACATGTATCATATTGCATGTAAAATTAGGGGAAAAACCCAAATGAGACTAGGGATAAGGTCTTATATAAGGTAAAATAAATTTAGGATAGTTAATCATGTGGTGTACCAACTCCTCCTAGGGTGAATTCTAGCCTATGACATTCATTCCTTGTCAATAGTAGTAATAACAACAACAACATAAATATCCCCCTTAACAAGATGTTAAGAGAGGAAAATGTTCGGGATAGTAGGACCAAAGGAAGTATATAGATTAGAGATCACAAAGGTAGCATACAAGGCCTGTAATATCTTAGTAGTTAGTTAGGGCGGGGCATTCAAATTTTAGTGGGTAGATCTTATAGAGGGAAATTAGTGCTCGATAAATTTAGAGACAACAAGGGGCAAGATGTTATATTTGTAGTAGTAGGGATCATTATTTAAGGTCATTCTTCCAGAGACTCATAGAAGAATAGAAGATGAAATCCCTATGTTAGACACCATAATAATTGATATGGGTAGAGCACATAGATTTTATGTGGTTATTGACAACCACCAATCCAAGTACCAAGCTACGGTGGTGGAGTCAGTAGGTAGTATTCTAGGAGTAATAGTATCCATATTATTTGATTTAGGGGATTTAATAAAAATATGATTAAATCTAATTACAAAGTAATTACTGTAAATAATGATGTACAAGTCTAATATACAAGTAAGACACAAGTAAATAAACATGTAGAATATAAAACAATAAGAAAGAGGAGGAGATAGAGAGACTTAGCTGATGTCTGTGCAATCTAGAAATGATCTAGATAGGGTAATGTGATGAAAACACTGCAAATAGTGTCGTAAATGCTCACTTTGTAAATTTTGGGATGGGGAATGAGACCGAGACGGGGGATCTTGTGGAAGGAAAAGGTGCATGGGCACTAGAGACTACTTTTTGGCATCAATGACCATGCAAATGCTAGAATATGGTTTTTGCTATGTCACAAGGGTTTCATTGTTTATTCCTGTTGGTTTCATGATATTCATTCCTTAATCGTTGAAGGTACATGTAACCTGCTGATTAACTAAAATTTGAAAATATTCTATTTTCTAAGTTACTCTAAAATAGTAACACAACAATGAAATAAATGATATAAACTAAAATAGGAATGCTAAGTAATTTTATTTGATATTTAAATGAAATGAAATAATTGAAATAGGAGGATAAGGTGCTAACCTAAAAATGACATACCTCGCTAATGTTCAGGACCGAGATAGGATGATGTGCGGATGAAGCAGAGTATGATGGTATAACCTAGGAAATTGCAACAAATGGATATTTGACTAGATCAGGAGCACTTGGAAGAGGATTAGGCGCACTGTGGGGGCACTAGTTTGTGGTATGGGCACTCTTGTCTGAGTAAAAGCTCAAGACCTAAATCTAAAAGTGTTGTTAGATATTCATAATGTCTTGATATTTGTCATGTGATTGTCATAATAACTTTGCTTATGTCACCGTAAACCTGTAATGAAGATCTACCTGCAAAACCCCATACAAAGCATCAAATCCCTAAAAAGAAAGATGCATATGAAGGGGTTGGACTAACCTTAGCTGCCATAAAGTGGACTTATAGCTAAGTGATGCACTACATCCTAGAACCAATGTAGTTTTGTGTGTTTGTGTGTGAAATTGTGTGCCTAAGGTGCCCTAGTGCCAATGATGTAGAGATAGGGGGAAATAGATAGATGTAAAATGAAAATGGTGGATGGAATAGAATGAATAAAACCCTTCCTATGTAGTGTGTGTGATGGAATGATGCCCAAATATAGTCCCTTGCCTTAGTAGATAGCTAGCCATTGATAGTATATAGTCCGCCCATATAATGGTATGTATGTTGTGTTTATATAGGGATCTCTTGTTTGAATTTCAACACTAATGACCTGACATGCTGACTAGTACCTTGAGAGATGAGAGGAAAACTACAAATAATGACCTCTAATGTAAAAATAATATCAAACATAAAGATGACAGGGGGCCCAGGATGGACATGATCACTTGGCACTACTTTCTAGCCTTGGGCGCAAGTGTCCAGGATAAGTGATGAAAAATGAGTGATAAGCGATGACATGGATCCCCGATACCGACGTAACTATGTGAATGAGTGACAAGAAATGCAAGACAACAAGAAAAATGAAATGACTACAAAATGGGTCATCAATGAATACTTTCCTTACGCAAGATCCATATATAAAACAACATACTTAGCGGTATAATAATAGTGTTAAGTGCGTGATTTTGTGTCTACACCTACAAGAAAGAGATTCACCTTCACATACCCACAAAAACATCAAGCCTAAAAAGAAAAATGCAAAATGAGGAGTCGGGTGACCTGCGGTCACTTGATAAAGTGAACTTATGACCCAATAATACACTACATATCGAATCAATGTAGTTCTTATGTATGTGTGTAGAAATGATGCCCTAGGATACCCTTGTGCAAGTTGCACTAGATAATGGGCTATAATTGCTCAATGATGTAAAATGTATGGATGGAATAGAATAAACTTCCCCTTCCTATGATGTGTATGCAACCATTTTCCTTTGAATAGATGTTAGATGGATGCCTTTAGAGTGTTCTTGTGCCTTTGGAATGTAAGCTTAGGTGATAATGATAATGTTTAGTGGTTGGTCCCTCATTTTGAAAACATAACTATGTATTTATATGATTCCCTTGTTTGAATTTCATAATTGAAAACTAGAAGGCCGACCCATAAGTGAAAAATATGCCCAAAAGATAAAAGATACCCAAAAAGAGTAAGGTAGAAAGAGGGTCAAGGGCGCTAGAAGGGACATGATCACTGAGCACTATTGTCCCATTTGGGTGCAAATGTTCAAGCCATAAAAGACAATTAAATAAAGTTTTAATTGTGTTGTAGGGTGTGGAATACCAAAGAGAAAGAAAAAGACAAAGAAAAGAGGCCAAAGATAGTTTTCAACCAATAGTTTTCTTGCTTAGGAATCATATAAATGCTAGCATGATTTTAGGACCTAGAAATGTACCCAAGTGCGTGATTTTATGTCTACATCAAGTTCTTTATATTTTCTTATTTCCCTCTTAATCATGGATTAGTGCAGGTTGGTAGTAGTTAGGAAGGATTAGGTTGAGGATTTAGATTTGGCCATCAGGAAAAGCTAGCAGTCAATTCACTAGTGAGGGAGCGAGTTATTTATTTAGGAGCTTTTACACTTCCATAGACCAAAATATTCTCCCTTAGGATCTTGGGAGATTATACTTGGATGGATTGGATCATCAACCATTGAGCCAAGTAGATTTTTATCACAAGATAATTCATTTTCACGATGATCTTGGCATAAATGTGACCTTGTATGGAGTTTAGAGGTTACTTTCTTTTCAAATTATATCTTATGTGGTTAAATCAATGTATGTGAAAGGGTTACAAAATGTTTTCCATCATGATTAGAAAACGATCAAGGGATGATTTGACTAAACATTATTAAATGACCATTGGCATCTTATGATAGTTCATAGATGTATTTCTCATAGACTTACATGGTTTAACCCCTCATAGGGATATTTATTTCCATATTGATTTAGTTCTATGAGGAGAGACCATTTCTCAAGCATCATATAGGATGAAAAATAATTGAGCTCCATGAGCTCAAGATATAGTTTGAGTTAATTTTGGATAAGGGGATTTTATAACCAAGAGTGTCACCATGGGGTGCAATTGTCATCTTTGTTAAGAAAAAGAATGGGTCCCTAAGATTGTGCATCAACTACAAGTCGGTGAACAAGGTAATAGTGTGGAAGCACTACCCCTTTCTAGAATCAAGGGTCTATTTGACTAGTTGAGAGAGTGCTACATGGTTTTAAAATATTGATACGAGTTTTGTGTATTATCAGTTGAGGATAGTAGAGGTGGATATGCACAAAATTGTGTTTTGTATGAGGCATGGTCATCATGATTTCACCATGATACCTTTTCATTTGAATAATGCCTCAATAATGTTTATGAGCCTCATGAATGGGGATTTTTAGACCTTTTAGAATATTTTATGATTTTATTCCTTGACGAAATTTTATTTTAACCCACTCACTAGAGGATCACAAGGATTATTTATGATAGGTATTATAGTGTCGAGGGAGCACAACCTTTTTGGAAATTTGAGAAATTTTTAATTATTTTAGGAAGAGGTGCATTACTTGGGTCATATCATCTAGAGAAATGAAATATATGTAAATCCCTCAAACATTCATGTTATTATGGAGTGGCATGTACCCACTAGTGTGAACAAGGTATGTAGTTTTATGGGATTATCTGGTTATTACCGCATATTCTTTTAGGATGTCCCCCATATTTATAGTCCCATTTCTTCCCTTTAGTGCAAAGGGAAGAAGTTTGAGTGGGGTGATAAATGTAATACCTTCCACACACTCAAAGAACATATCATCTTGTTCACATCCTTATAGTTCGAAACCCATTAGGCAATTTTTAGTATGTACACATACTTCCTTGCTCAGTATTGGGGCAATTTCTATGTAGGAGGGTCAAGTGATTGTGTACAAGTATCAAAAGTTTAAGGATAATGAGATTGTTTATCCCACTCATATATTGAGATTTCAAATTTGGTACATGCCTTAGTCGGTGGTTTTTCTTTTGCTTGGTCATTAGTTTGTATAAAAACATATGCTTTGAGACTTTGATACATCTTCATATAGCCTAATCCCAATGCCACATAAATAGTGGATGGAGCTCCTTTGAAAGTACCACTTTGATATTTATCCCAACTAATCGAACAAAAAACCATATAGGAGTGGGGTCCCGTAGGTTTTCTGGGGAAGGAAAACATGATTGTAAATGACTTGAGTAAGATGTGGCATGTACTTGTAGCCACAAAAATGATAACATATTTTAGGATTCAGATCCTAGAGAGTCTCCCTAACGAAAGGCTATACATTCTAGTGAGGAAACAATTAGAGCCATATAGGGTCATTAAGGGAAAGTACATATGGTATACCTTAGATGTTGATGGTATTTTATGACATTGGCGTGGATTTATGTCCTGAAGATGGTGGGTTACATATTTTTATTCTTTTAAATTCTTGACGTATACCTTATTCATCCTAGTTAGGGGTAAAGAAGATGCATTCAAATTTGGGTTAGTTGTTCCATTAACCTAGTTTGAGGTATGATATTACGGGTTTTATGTCTCATTGTTTAGATTAAAAAGGGTAAAGTGTGAGAATCATCATCATGTCAAGTATTCTCTACCCTAATGTTATTCCAAAGTGGAAATTGGATACCATTTCCATGGACTTCATTGTGGGATTCCCCACATCCTCCTATCACCACAACGCCAAAGACATGATCATAGTGAAAAAATTACCAAGATAACACATTTTTCACCTATTATGACTAACTACACCATGAGATATGTGTCTAGAGTATACCTTGATTATATTGTTCAATTGTAGTGAGTTCCCCATAAGATCATTGATAAGCGAGATCCCTTGTATACTTTGAATTTTTAGACTACCCTTTAGAAGGTATTGGGTACTCAACTCAAATTTAGTACAACCTACCATCCAAAATGGGTGAATATATAGAGAGGGTGAAATTGTTTTTTGAGGACATGCTATGCATGTATGATAGACCAACAGATCTCATTGGGAGGATTATTTGTACTTGGTAGACTTTATGTACAATAACATCTACCATAGCTCCATCAACATGGCACCTTACACAAGAAGTGTATGGAAGGGGTGTAAAACTTCACTTAGCTAGGATATATTAGAGTATTGGGTTGTTGTTGGGCTTATAATGTTGTTTGATATAGAGCACCAAGTGGTCCTTATTCGATAGTGTTTGTAAGAAACGTAAGAACAAAAAAGTAGTATGTGGATACAAAAAGGATTGAATGTAGTTTTGAGTAAGGTACTAGGGTTTTTCTAAGATTGAAACCATATAAGATCCCAATCCATTATGGGAAGGTTTCTAAGCTTGTAATGCAATTGATTAAACCTTTTCAAATTTTATATCAAGTAGGACCATTTTTCTCTTTGCCTTGCCTTATTATTGATCTTGTCTTGTGTTCATGACGTGTTTCATGTATCTCTTTTTAGTAGATACATCGTATACCCCTCTCATATTTTATATTGGTTGGAATTACATGTAGATGAATATAGGAAACTTATTTTGGAGCCCATGCACATTTTAGAGCATGGGGTGTTAGAATTTCGAGGTTGTGATCTAGATCATGTCGTGGTATTGTAGGAAAGATACTTTGAGAATGTAGCCACTTCAAATGATGTAACAACTCTAATACTTTGTTATCCCCACCTATTTTAGTGAATTTCAGGAGGACTTCTTGATTAAGGAGGGGAGGATGTCATGCCCATTTTCACCTTATTCCCTAGACATTTCTATGTTGTTGCTTTCAATATTTTGGGACCTTTATTTATTTGAAACTAGATGTTTAGATGTCACTTTTTAAGTGGTTCATGTTCGCACTATGATGCATATGTTATTTTGAACTATGATATTTCTTATCATTTTGATTGGACCATGATGATGTTGCTTAGCATAGTATTGTGGATTACATTTATTGCATTATTGTGATTGGGTCGGATGATATTGGATGACTTTTCATTACATACTAGCCTTATTTATGGTGATGATTAGCATGTATGACATAGCTTAACATATGTATAAAATTTATGTGAGGGATAAAATAACGTATATGATGATGTGTATTGATGTTTTACTATGTTTTGACATTATAGAAATAAAAAATATGGCTAAATTTATGACATGTTCAAGATTTGATAATCCGAGTTTGAGCATATATAATGGTTGAGTTGAGTGTGTTGGGAAATATTATTTTTCATTATTTCATGCGTCCATAATTTGGGAAGGCAAATACCAATCCACCAGTAAATTTATCAAAACCCTATGCCATAGGATGTATTGTATGGCTTCATATCTACAATATTTGGTGCTATTTTTCTTTTTCCTTGTCATCTTTTAAAGGCCTAATACATGAATTAATCCCTTTCATGATTTTATAAGGATCCTTGTGTTAAGTGTTGCATTTTTTGTATAGTTTCATCCTTATCCACCTTGCCACATAAGGAAAAATTGAAATTTGTGCATAAAGGTTAGTTTAGATTTACATTTGGGCTAGAAAACCTATGTTTCTCACTCCAAACTTGACTCTACTAACTATCCAAAGGTTAGGCCTCTTTCGAGGTTTTTCACATGCCCAAGACTAAGGAAATCACAATTTGAAGCTATAAGAATTATGTAAATTAATTATGAAATTAAGGTTGCATAGATTATAAGGGAAATGCCACTTTGGGATTCAACTTTTGGGATGCGAATTTGGGATGTGTGAATAATGATGTTTTCTTTTTAATCAAGGAGTAAATCATTTAATTTTTTCTTAAATAGTGGGTTTTAGTTGGGGTTTTGTATTTCTTATCCTTTTTAGGAATGAGGTAGAAGTAGGTGGAGTTGATTAGATTTCCATGTGGTTGTTTGGTGATTAGTATATGGGTTGTTTAGAATCCCATATTATGCTAAGTTGCAATGGAGGTTATGAGTTATGTAATTCTAGAATTTTGGGTGACTTGGAAGAAGAATTTCAGATTGTGTGTAAGAGTTTTGAAAATATTTTCTTTCTAGAATATTTGGTGGGTTTTATGCTTTAGTCTTGGACATGGGAAGCAAGAGGTGGGTTCCAATTTTAAATGATGTCTCTTATTGTTCTTACTTTGCACTTCCTTTGCACTTTCCATTATGATTGTTATCAATTTTATGCTACTTTGAGGTGTGCTACAAATGTTATAAGGTAAAGGTCAATGTTGTGATGCACCATTATGGGTGCTATTTTTATGTGTGTGGGGGTGGTGATGTTTGGGCCTTGGTTTCCATTTCATGGAGAACAATTATAGAAATCATTGTTGTTATAAAAATGAAAAAAATGAATATGTTCTTAAATGGAGTAATACATTGCCTCATATGAGAAGTGGATGTAAGGACTCATTGAGGACATTAGTGTTTCACCCTAAGGTGGTCCATAACTAGAGTGGATGTATGGAACCGAGGTTCTAGTTTCCTTAGGTATTCATCCCCTTAGAAAACTTGTTTTAAGTTTGTAGAGTGCATGTTGTGTTGAAATAAAGTTGAATTCTTACTTTTGTTTGTTGTTGTCTAAACAACTAGTTTGTAGTTATTTAATGCTGAAATTGTGGTATTTCCACATTGTGTAAACTTGTGCTTACCCCTTTGTTGATCCCTGAATTATTATGTGATTATCTTTTGGATTATGGAATCATTTGGGTTGATGTGGAATAAATCATACCCACATTAATAAGTTGGGAGGTGAATTTTTTGCCTCTCCATTTTGTGGTTGTTTGGAATGTGCCATTGTAAGAAATGAAGGTTGTAGGCTACATGGAGACTATGTTGTGTTTCTTAACTATGAAAGAAACTGAAATAATAAAGAATCATTTTGTTATAATGTACTCAATGTTGTTTTGGAATTGATTTCGAATGTAGGTTATTTTAAACTTTATTCAATTTTATATTAGGAAACTATATGTAATTTTTAAAAGAAGAATGGAAGTATGTTTTGGTAGATACTACAATGTTATAGGTTATAAGAAAGAGTTACATTTTAATATGGTTATGAGAGAAACAATTTAATTAAAGTCCTTAATCATATAAAAAATAAAACTGGGTTAATACCCCAAGGTGATTAACATAGTTGTATCTATTACAAGATAGGAAATCGGTTATCCATCCTTAGAAATAGATTGATATTCTTACAATAGAATTGAATTGAGATAAAGCTAACATGTAAGATTTCATTTATAGTTGTAGCTGCATTAATTGTTTTATATTATGAAATGTACGAAGAATAAAATTGTCGATTTCATCTATAGTGGTGGTCGCATGATTTGTTTCATATTTTGAATTTGTAGGAATTATAAAATGATAGACCGCATTACAATATAAATTGTATGAATAAATTACCTTCTAAAATCGTGGTAAATATACATAGTATATGTATGTGCATATAAATGTAGTTTTATATACACATGGATATACTTGTGTATTCACTATAAAATGTCAAAACCTTTTATTTAAGTAACTTGATGTAAACACTTGATCTCTATTACTATAAAATATATATTTAAATAAATTGATTTTTGTTATCTTACATAATACACACGTACAAAAGTATTAAACTTGAGTGTTATTCACTTTGAAATAAACTAAATAAACTAAATAAATCAGATTTTTGCATTGGGTAAGTATAGATTGGATGACCATGTTTTATGTTTGGGGGAGGGGATGGTATGACCACCCCACCCCCATTACCTTTACCTTTAATGGGAGTGGGATGGCCATATCCTCCCCTCTCCATTCGATTTTGGTTGAGGGGTGGAAATGACATGGATGCCATGTCCTCACCGTTGTCGGGTGGTGTACACATGACACCCCCTCATATATGTTATACAAATATTTTAAAAAAAAAGGGGTGGGGTTGAAAAACCCCATCATTTTTGTATAAATAACTAATAAAACTTTAAATCATAATCGCATAATTTCTTAAACAAATAAAACATTCATGTAAGCATTCGTGGGAACTTTCATGTTAGCAACGGCTATACTAATCCTCATTCCCATTGCGTGAGAGATATTTTTAAAAACAGAGAAAGGCGGATTGGAAACTGCGTTTCATATAGCATTCCTCATAGGGGTTTTGAAGAAAATACTTTCAAACACTTCAGCAAGGTGAAAATGGGAGGAGCCCCTTGCCAGATTGAGCCCAGCAGGGACCCGGATTGGAAGAGTAATAAAGAGCTATGGAATCTTCTCAATCAGGGAGGCATTACAAATTTTATTGAGAAGATACAGGGTCATGACCAAAACATTTCTGTGTAATTTGTGACGCAATGGATTGGAAGGATCGCAAAGTTGAATATGGCGGGCAAAAAATATCGATTAATGAAGAGTTTATAGCTGAAGCAACAGGCCTTGGGATGGATGGGTACCACTTTTTTAATAAAAGGATTGACAGAGCAGCTGAGGAGAGGAAGTTTGTTGATGGCAATGAGGAACTGATCTTCATCACGGTGGGTTTGAAGATTAGCTCTATCCCTCCGCCATTTGACGATGTCACCCACATGATGGTTTGATACATCTCCTTGGAGGGGAGATATGTCACAGTGCCCATTAAGCATCTAGTGTTCCTCAATCACTTCCATAGAAGTATCACGGTATGTTTCCCACACTATCTTCTTAATTCTCTTGAACGCTCCATTTTGGAGTTCCAAAAACATACTCGTGCGGTCCCTCTGCATCAAGGTCTCATCTTTTTTCTACATAAACTTTGTATTCTTAAGTATCCCAACCTTCCTTCTTCCCCCATCTCTGCTCCATTTATCCCCTTCACCCGCAATGAGTTAATTATTGCCACTACCCCCATCTCTTCTCCTTCTATCCCCATCACCACTACCGCTACCCCTTTACCTTCCATCTCGGCTCCCACCACCATCCCCTCCACCTCTGCTCCCACCCCCTTTGCCTCCACTTCGACTAGACCTATAACTAGGTCTTCTAAGAAACTAAAACTGGATACCCCTATTTCGGGGAACGTTCCTCAGGACTTGGAGGATGTTCAAAATATTTTCCATATTAGCAAGGCTGGCTTGCATGAGGCTTTGCACACCGAGAGTTCCACACAATAAATGAGTAGATAAGATGTAAACTTAGACAAGGTGGAAGCCTTAGAAAAAGACATGTTGTTGTTGAAAGATGAAGTTAAAAACTTGGCTAAGCAAAAAGGTAAGAGGAAGAAGGAGGAGGAGGTTGATCTTGACAATAAACAAGTTGAGGATATTTATAAAAAACTGAACTCCCTGGACAAATGCTAGGAAAGCCAAGAATCGTCATGACCATAATATGGCTATTTTTAGTGCAATCGGAGACTTCCTTGAGCAGCATGTCCATGCAACGTCTCTGCTCTCAGTGAAATCCCAACAACTCTATGGGGCACGGAAAAAGAAAGCAAACAGACCATTCAAAAGCTAGATACTTCTGACCCTACTCACATGACGACATTGGCTTTGTTTACCTCTTGGAAAACTATCAAATCCAGAATTGCCAAAGCCGCCAAGAAGTAAATGTGGAGCTTGTACCGATGTTGCCTTCCTTCGTGTTTTTTGCTATTTTTTAGCTTTTTTTTGGCTACTTTTCTGCAGTGTTTGAACTGGTTAGCTATTTTGTGGTAACTTCTCTTTGGTTACCTTTGGTTCTTATGACTTATCTGGATCTTGATCCTTTTTGTGGTGCTTTTTAATTCCTATTCTGGCTTTTAGGCCCTCTTTGTATACAAGGGTATAGTCCCTTTCAAAAAACTATTTACCAATAATAATAATAATAAAAACTAATCTCTGTAATACAAATGAATATAACTAACAAGAAAAAAATGTATATAATATCAAATGGGGAAACCTATTCAAGATCTTACACACATTTGGGTATCATACAAATGGAGATCACTTGCATATTTTAAGAAGAAAAATAAACAATAACAATAATGTAATGTAAAATATCTTGAACCCATTTGGGTGATAGGTTGAAAAATCCCTCTTAAAATTATACTCAACCAAAATCTCCATGAGGGCTTGTCTTTCCTAATCCTCATCCATTACTTTTTATTAAACTTTGTAAATGGGAGAGTGGAGGCCAAAAAGATATATTTTTAAATTCTCAATGAGAAATCAAGGAAACATTAGGGTTGCCCAAATCCAATGGCATATGTTCTCTTAATCATAGGGTTGTCTTTTAATCCTACATTGGCAATCCATACGATTATTGACTTAAATAGGCCTTTTCAATTATTTTATTTACAATCCATGCATGGGAGATTAAATTGACAGAGAATTAATTATAAATGACATGAATTATGTGCATTTTGAATAAAAGTAGTTATAATTATCTTATTACACAATTAAGCCTTATTGGTTGCATTTAGACACTAGGAGGTGAAATTAAATTAATATTGTTTCTTTATAAATATTTTAAATTCTTCTTTTTATTAAACCATAAAATGCATTTAGGTTCCCTTAAGTAACTAAAATTTGTTTAATTCATTTGATCATGTGATCAATGAGTTAATTATTAAGCGACCGAATTGAATTTAAAACCCTAGCTATCGCAAAATGGAAATTGGTCTAACTTAAAACAACAATTTAACTTTCTTCCCCATTCATGTCATCTTGTTGCTCCTGTGACCATAGTTATGTGTTCCCTTTTCAAAATAAAAATTTGGCACCACATTATTTTGTGTTATACATTTGGGCTCCTTCTACTACGTACATAGGTCAATTGCCTTTCTAGGGAAAACACGATAACCTGCACCAAAGGAGGCAAGCCCCAAGAAAATTATGAGGAACATTACATGAATTTTGTCATTTCATCTTCTCATGCTTTGGATCCTTTCCACCGCATCATTCCATAGTATTTTTTTATTTCATGACAACTTGGACATCATGTTGGCATCATCTCATCCTTGTAAACATGTTCTCATAAGAATAATCCAAAAAAATCTCACAATTGTAAAATTGGTTTGTAAAATCTTGCTACAATCAAATCCCACATCTAACATGTAAATGGTGTGCATGGGGATGGTGGGAGAATACATGGCTATATAGTGAAATATCAAAGAATGAACATAAAGGTGGAAAATGAGTGTAAACAAATCCACGTGGCATCAACAAATCCAAATGAGCATTGAGTTAGGAAATATAACAAAAGGTGCATTCCAAGGTGGAAGGAGGAGCATAAGACCATTCCATAGGACCTCAAATCATAAATAGCAATCTCTCTAAAATCATTCACGAAAGAGCATCGATAATGATCACCATTTCAATGGAAGAAAATGACACATACCAAATGTAGGTATTTAAATAATAAATTTTATTCTCATTTCTTATGTGGTTCTAACTAGAACACACTTTTACACATTTTCTTGTATCTTCCACACGCCACATGTATTTTAAATTTCAATTTTGATAGCATTGTATAGCGGTGTATTTATCCTCTACCTTAAGTTAGGAATCTAACAATAAATGAGTAGATAAGATGTAAACTTAGACAACCTAAGTTGGTGGAGTGGAAGGTCCCGATGCTTATGACTTGTTTTTCTTTTAAAAAAATTGGGGTGCATGCATGTCATGTGATAGATGGTCAAGCACATGCACATGATTGTGAGAAGAGTTGGTGGGTCCAATAGAACTAAATCCATATGGATGAAACTAATATAGTTCTACATAAATGAACAAAGAATCCAAATTCGTTTGATATCTATACCTTGTTAGAATTTTCTTTCATTGGTCTAGTTTAGAAAAAGGATTGTTGACTCAATTTTGAGGATGGTTATGAAAATCTGAAAAGGTTATGATGGAATCACATAAAAATAACATGAAGTGGATGTAATATATCAAAATAAAATTGGAGGAACTTACAAAAATCCACGTGATGCTACGAATGATTTTTACAACATTCCAACATTGGAAAATCATAACTACTCGTAGAATGTAAAGTCCTATCAAAGGAGGCAACACAATTCCTAAATGTCTAGTCTAATCCAAAAAATTATATCTTTGTAGGCTATCGAGGGATCATGATGACCAATACCTTAGTAGGAAAGCCTCGATCCATTGACCCTAACATTCACATTCTCCCAGGACTCCAAGGCTTTCTTTGCAATAATGCACAATCCTAGCATATGAGACAACACAAATATGAAATGTGTAACTTGAACAGAATAAGTGATATTTTTGGCTTCTTGTGGACCTCAATGACCTATTCCTACAGAGGAAAGCATTGGGAATTCAACCTTGAAATCCAAATTTTCCTTGAAATAAAAGGATTCTTAGAGTCTCCTTCACATCACCATGTAGATAGGAATCTAATATATGTTTGAGTTTTTCACGCTTCTACCATTACATGTCATGCTTTTCATCTCATCCTTGGTGTCTAGATCATCCTCTCTATTAAGATATAACATAAATTTGACTAAATATATCTATGTTGTTGTTGGACATATGGATGCATAGGCCCTTGAGTCATTTCTCATGTGCAGAGTATATACAATATGTTTCACTTATGTTTACCTTTTTGGTTTACCTTTTATGCTTACATTATTCAAACACATGAGAATGTGATTTCCACAATCCCTAAAAGTTTCAAATCCAATAAAATTAGGGGTTTTCAAGTTGTTAGCTATTAAAATAGACTTAATGTTCAACAAACATTGTGATAAATAGATGATGGTGTGATGGTAAGAATAAGTGACATGCGGTTCATATATGTGAATTTTTATAAGAAGAAAGAGGATCACTTATGTTACCTCCAATAGAATCACCAACACAATAATTATCCTCCCTCAATCCTCTTCTTCATCATGATTCTTCTCTTGTCCAAGTTGGCATGAGGGAGTTAGTGTTGTCATTGATGTAAAAGGTGAATGTAAATTAATGAAAATTTTGTATAAGGTCTAGGAGCGATAGATGGATTTTGATATGATGATGACATGGTCAAATAGGTTGGGTCAAGGTTGTAAGAGTGGAAACAATGATATTTTCTTAGTCAAGATGGCCTAACTAGGTGGCCTAGTTTGCATGGGTGATAGAGATTGATGGTTTGAGATGCATGGTGGCTTGAGGAAGTAATCAAGGCATGGAGAGTAGGAGGAGAGTGTGTTGAGACACTCATGTGAGTCTTAGAGTGTAGGTACATGTTTGAGCATGGTTTGTAGGTGATCATCTAGACCTAGTCTAGGTGCTTGGAGGCCAAATGGAGCATGAGAGTGAGTTGCAGAGCTATATGAGCTCATGAGGGCATGTAGAGGTGTGAGACATGTTTTCTCAAATGTGTTAGGTCATTTTGGAGATCTTGGAAGTAAAGGTATGGTGTTTTATTCATTTTCTAGGTCTGAACTAGACCTAAATCCTAAGACCTAGTTGTGCAAGTCCCAGTGGTTGAGAAGATGTAAAACTATTTATGATCAGGTGAGCATTGGAGAAGTTTTTATAGGTTATCATAGTGTTGGACAAAATTTTTAGGTTGATATGAAGAATATTTTTGCAAGTTATGAGGTTTTTGGTCATATCAAGCTCAAGAAGGTGAATTTTCTAGCTTGAAGTGAGATAATTTGACTTGGATGACACGTGTAAGGTTTGCATGGGACCTTTATCCTTTCAAGGATGTTGAGGCATAGAGTTAATAATATCTCAAAGTTGGAATGAGATCAAATGAGGTCCTAACATTTATGAATAATTACTAAGAAGGTAAGAAGGTCAAAAAAACCCTTCTTAAGCCCTAGTTTGCTAGTGATGGAGGAAAACTTCTTGGTTTGAGCCTAGAATGGATTGAATCATCAAATTTTATGATTGGAGGATGGAGAGGACTCTCCCATATTTCATATGGTGGTGGTTTGATGTGTTGAAAATTATTGTAACCCAACAAGATTTGTATGTTTTCAGGAAAGAAGGTTTTTCTCTCAAGTTTTCCATTAGACCCTATGTCTAAATTGGTGTTCTGAGTTTTATGGGATCCATGATACATTTTTGAGTGATTTTAGAGCTTGGTGAGGCCATTTGATGACCTACATAGGTAAAAATAGGTTGATTGGTTTTTGGAATAAAAGAATAGTCTTAACAATCATATAGAATGAAAGTGGTTGAGCACTTTAGGACTTTGTGATGATGATTTATGGCCTTAGAGGTGTTTTATACATCATATATGATGTTTTTGACACTTTTTTAATCTCCTAAATTCAATTTTGGTGGCATGGTTGATGATGCGGGAGCATCATATAAATAACACACATTTTGGCTTTCCGTAGGAGGTTAAGGTGTCTTAAGTCCCTCTAGGGTCATCATAGTTGGTTATAGGCCTTTTTGACTCCTTGAGTTTGAATAAGGAATTTTCCCTCCTTGTTGTAATTTTAAATATTCAAATTTATCATTAGGGTGTTATATTGTTATATGTTAATATGATGTAATGAGGGTGATGAAACACATTTACCACCATTGGCTTGACTCAATTAATTCACCTAGACCTTAACTCATCATGAGTTGGCTTAATAAAGTGGGGTTAGTTGTGTGGAAAACCTAACTAACTCATTCTTGCTCATTTGTAAAGGAAATACATCATGTATTCGAGGGATTACAGGTGTGAGATGGGTAAGAAGTGTGTGGAGAGGTGGAGGACTTTGTTATAGAGCCTTATGGCTCAAGAAGCCATGTAACTTTCATGTTTTAATCATTAAAAATCTTCTTGTATAGAAAACTATGTTAAAGGCTTCAAAATGGAATGTGTGGAATCATTATGGGATTATAATTAAATTTCAACGGAAATGTTTTTGATTAATTATTAGATGTAAAAGACATATGTTAAAGCTTTAGGGCTCACGATGATGGGAAACTTCATGTTCTTGTTCAAATAAAAGCTTTTTGAAATAAGGACATTTGTGAAATTGTGTTTGTATTGACATTATACATTGCATAGTGGAAGATTAATGAAATAAACTTGTGTGTTAATGTAGAATGAACCTTTTCAGATACGAGAGGGGTCGAATATCCATCAAGAGGTCATGATATGCTCAATGGAAGGGATTATACATAGTGGTATCTTGAAGTTTAAAGAGTATGCCAAACAGAGAAGCCTAAGGTAAGAACTTGTACTTGTAAAGATGAAAGTATTATTGGTTTAAATGTGGAGTGTTAAGTATTTGATTATAAATAGTGACCCTAAGATAAGTTATTGAATTATGTGTAACAAATTTAAGCATGAATTGGGGTGATAAGAAGGGTTATCATAGTGAATTTTGTGTTTGACTGATTTATATTGTTTTAAGGACTTGAATGCAATCATTATGATGTGAATATATGTTTTAATGATTCAATATGGTTGTTTGGAATTGAGAAGGTGTTCGAGTTTTCAAGGAACTCTGCAACGTTCATGGAATGGAGGAATGGTCAATAAAACCCTAACAAGATTGTATCCTATTTCAAGGGTTTAGAATTAGAAACATAGTTGAGTGTTTATGTGTCATCTCTCTAACGTGTAATAAAAGTTTATAAATAATATTAATATGATTTTGGTGTCTACACATATGTGTTACAAGGAACTAAGAAGTGTCATGGTAGGGGAGAGATAGATAGCGAGTCTAAAATGATAAACTTAGGATTGGAACTATAATGCATAATTTGAGGGTTTTGGGATAACAAGGTAACTGAGCATTTTATTCAAAATATTTTATAAGCCCCATAGTTGATATTTCAAGCATTGGTTAGAAGTTTTGGGAGAGATATAATAAAAATACCCTTCTTGGGTCCTTTGTGCAAGTTTGTAAGTGATTTGTGTTAGGGTTAGAGATTTAAGGCCCTGCAACAAGAGTGATTGGCTTTGAAACTTGTAATATATTATGACAATGACCACTTCTTGCATATTTTGAAATAATTTGGGATTTTTAAGGGTTGATTTTATAGGTTTTCATGACAGTGTGGGGTGGAAGAGTGCAAACTCAATCAAGGGCTAGTGAAGGCACGTGGTTTTACAAAGGAACTATTCTTTTTCATTGGAATTAGGCAATGAAACTTATTGGGAGTGATAAAAGGATTAAAGGGTGCTCTAAAAGGAACTTGCTTTGTATTAAGACCCCCGAGTAGAAATATATTCATGACAATGGCTTTATGAAGGCCTAGTAAGGGTTTAGGAAGTAAAATACATAAAGGAGGAGAGTAGGAGTTGTGTAAAGAGTTGGAGCTTGAGATTTTAGGATCATGTCAATATAGATGAGAGTTAACTATTAACGCTTTCATAACTTTATGGGTATATCTGGAAATCCATTCACATGGTGGTAGCATCAACTTCATTTTAAGGGGTTTATAAGGGTAGTTTGAAGACAATGGAGGAAAAAAGTAACAAGCATTTTGAAAACATTATAGATAGGTGAAAGAAAAAGTGTAAGATTAGAGGTGACCTTTGAAGCCAAAAAGTAAAGAATTGCTTAGTTTCTCAAGATCAATTATGAACTAGTAGTTGTTAGTGAGTAGTCAAGAAGAGGGATAAGTGAATTATTTGATTTCAGAGATCATGATGACTATAAAGGCATGGATTTGGATGGGAGAACATGGTATATACCGATTGATGGGTTCAATAGTGCTTGAAGGAGCTAAAATTGCATGCTATAGTTAGATTAACGATTAGACAAGCTTTTATAAACATGATAGCTAATGAAGGAAGTGATTGGATTTTGATTTTGTTTTGATGAATGGGTGAAATTGTTGTGTTCAATTCACCATGTGAGCTCGAAATTGACCTATTTTGACTAATTCAGACAACACTCGCTTTGATATGAAGATTGTTCTAGAAGACCAATATTGTGGATTGGTTGATGATGAATATCCATTGGAAAGTGAAGAGGGATGAAATTTTATCCTATTGCATACATTTAGAGAGATTTAAAGTGTCAACAAGGGTGCAAGAAGGTTAAGTTTACAAAACTATTTTAAGGCGAGATCAAGTTGCTTAAAGGAGAAGTTGTTCTATTGGCATTGAGAGTTGACTTGTGAAGTCTAGAATTATTGGTGATGATATTTAGGTAATTTTCTTTCCATTGAGTGGTTACATGTCATAGTTAATTTGTTTTTATGTGGATTTCATCTTTATTATTGGATGTTGGTTCTGGAGGTGTCCTGGTTTGGTAGGAAACAATCCTACTTGAAGGTGTTATGAAAGAAATGAGTGAAACAAAGTTCCTTGAGCTTGTTAAGGATTTTGAGAGGATATGTTTGAAATGTGTGGAGCATTTATAGGTATGAAAAATTTGGATGAATCCCTTGGAGGTCATGGATTGCTCGGTGAAGGAGAAACTAGCCTTTTAGGCCTAGTTGTGATTATTGGATGTCTTGGTGCATTGCTGACCCATATGGGTCTTTCATATTGATTTATATGAGTGATTAGATGTTATTTTATGTTTTTATGACCGAAATTAATGGTCATGGCTGACATAGTTATGTTTAGGATTTGAGTCATGTATATAAAGTGCATGTATTTGTTCATTTTGAACTAGAGTAGTGAGAGGGAAAAGTGCGAGCATGGTGAGAGTGTGAAAAATGGTTTGAAAGAATCGAGACAAAGCTGAGAGAGAGAATGAAGTTTTGAGGATAGTTGATAAGCATAGTAGTAAGGGAAATCAATCTAATCAGCCCATGAAGAAGAAGGATTGAGCGAGTTAGGAGAAATATTGTTTTGAGAAGGTTTTGAGAGAGAAGAGTTGAATTTGAGATCATAATCAGTTGTGTGAGCAACATATCTTCAATGATCATCCATTCAAATAATTTGATGATTAATATTATGCAATTATTTTGTTATGATTAATATTAGAAAAGGTTTCTATGGGTTGGTGCTCCTTGTGGAATTAGTGTCTCACTAAACAAATCTTGTGTGATGTGTCATATTCATGCAAGTCTTTTGTTTTTTGTAATATAATAAAAAAATTGCGGGTTTTCTTCCCCTTGAGGTTTCCCACTTACATATTGTGTTCTTGTGTACTCTCTCATGGTTATGCTCATGTGAATGATTGTTATATGTTGTTAAGCTCACATTAATGTATGGTTGAATGGTAAATGGTTTATGCAAGTTAAATTGAATTGGTTAAAGGTTTGAAGGAATTATTCACCCCCTTCTAAGTTCATTTTGCTTCCAATAGTTAGTATTAGAGAAATCCATTTTGAATAATTTTAATCACTTGAAGGAGATTCTTGAAGCACATGTATCTCGTGTATACTAGTTCATCATGGGAAGAATATTTTTCTCAAAATAAGAAGTTTTATGAAGCTCTTAAAAATTAACATATGACTATCTGTTCTTGATGTCTCCTATACAACATATACACATGTTAGATTGAACCATGAAGATGGTAAAAAAGACAAGGAGGAACAATCTATGGAGTTAAGTCTTGTGAATGGTAAGTCAGAACATAGGGAAAAGGAAGAAGGATGTAAAATTTATCAAACCACTTTTCCTACTCAAAATGAAGGCTTGATATGGTACATTGATAGTGGTTGCTTTGGACATATGATTAGTGATAAGAGTAAGTTTATCTCTCTTGAAAAACATGCATTTGGTTTAGTCAGATTTGGAGATAATACAACTATAAGGATTGTTGGCAAAGGTACATTGATCCTAGACAATGGAAAGACTATAACAAAGAATGTTCTATATGTAAAAGGATTAAAACACAATGTTCTTAGTGTAATTAAAATGTGCAAATAAGAGTATATCCTAACCTTTGATGATAAGGGGTGTAAGATTAGAAAAAGAGAAATAGGTAAGCTTGTTGCCAAAGCCAAGAGGATTGAAAATAACATGTACATTTTGAAAGAGGTCAACAAAGAAAAATGTCTTATGAAAAATTTGAATGATATTTGGTTGTGGCATAGGAGATTAGGTCATGTAAATTTTGACAATATTTTCAAGATTAGTTCTAACAATTGTGTGAAAAACATGCCAAGAATTAACAAACTAGAAGATACTCTATGCAAAACATGCCTTCATGGGAAGCAAACTAGAAGGAAATTCAAGACCAAAGAACATGATTCTACCACTAGACCTTTACAACTGATTCACATTGATCTCTGTGGACCTATGAGAACTGAAAGTACATCAGGAGATTATTATTTCATGTTGTTAATTGATGACTATACAAGATATACTTGTGTTGTTTGTTTGAGGAAAAATTCTAATGCACTTGATGTATTCAAGTCATTCAAGGCTCTCATTGAAAATGAGAAGTGTGATATGATCAAAAGAATTAGATAGAACAAAAGATGTGACTTTTGGTATGATTTATTTTATGATTTTTTTAGAACTCATGGCATTAACAAGTAGTACTCATCTTCTAGAACACCCCGCATAAAAGTGTAGTGGAAAGAAAGAATATGACTATTCAAGATATGGCTAGGACTATACTAAATGAATCCAAATTACCTGATGATTATTAGAAAGAATAAATATATACACTTTTCTACATACTCAATAGATGTCAGGTAAGGGTAAACAGTGACAAGACTCCATATGAACTATGAAAGGGAAGACCTAAAAATGTAGAAAACTTTAGAGTCTTTGGTTGTAGATGATTCATCAAAAGTATTGAAGAGAATTTAGGAATTTTTGACTACTAATCAAATGAGGGTATATTCTTAGGATATTCTTCGAGAAGCTTAGCTTACATATGCTATGATAAAAGATCATGCATATTATAGGTGAAAGTGCGAGTGTAAGGTTTGATGATTCCTATCCCATGAGATCCAAGTCTAGATAAAAAAGAGACCTCACAAATGACAGATTCCAAAAAGAAGAAGAAGAGGTTGTGTAGACAAGTGAAGAAAATAATAAAGAAGAAGAAAGACAAGTCACATAATATCCATCAAGACATATAAGAAGAGAGCATCCTGAAGGTCAAATCCTAGGGAAGAAGGATGTTGGAGTAACAACAAGAAGAAAATTGGTAAGTCTTCAAAACCAAGAAAATGTTGCATTTCTATCTAAATTTGAGCCTAAAAATGTTGAAGAAACAAGCAAGGATGATTGTTGGGTCAAAGCCATGAATGAAGAACTTGATCAGATTGAGAAAAATAGAAATTGGTAATTAGCTCCTAGACCTAAGGATAATAATGTTATTGGAAATAAATGGGTGTTTAGGAATAACCTAATGATAATGGAGAAGTTACAAGAAATAAGGCTAGATTGGTTTGTAAAGGGTATGCTCAAGTTAAATGAGTTGATTTTGAAGAGACATTTGCTCCAATGGCTAGAATGGAAGCCATTAGATTGTTTCTAGCATATGTAGGGTATAAGGGTTTTAAGGTGTATTAAATGGATGTCAAATATGATTTTTAAATGGAAATCTAGAAGAAGAAGTGTATATTGAGCATCCTTATGGTTTTTCATATGACAGATGGGAAGGATTTGAAAAAGTCACTTTATGGGCTAAAACAAGCCCCTAGGGCTTGGTATGGAAGACTAGATAAGTACTTGACTGATCAAGGTTTCAAAAAGGGTGTAGCTAATAGTAATTTATACATCAAGGATGAAGGAGGACATCTATTGATAGTAGTTTATATGGATGACATCATATTTTAAGGAAATAATGAACATATGACTCATGAGTTTGTTGAGATCATGAAAAGAGAATTTCAAATGTTAATTTTGGTGAACTAACCTTCTTCTTAAGACTACAGTCAATCAATCAAAGGATGGTATATTCATATCATAATAAAAATACATAAAGGAGATGTTGAAAAAGTTTCAAATGGAATAATGCAAGCTGTTGGGACCCCCATGGTCAGGGTGCAAACTAAGCAATTAAGATGACTCGACCAAAGTGAACTAAGCGAGTAAAGATCCACAATTGAAAATCTATTGTATGTTACTACCTCTAGACATGGCATCTTGTATGTTGTAGAAATTTTGGAAGGTTTCAAGAAGATCCAAAAGAGACACACTTTCAAAAAGCTTAAGATAATATTCAAGTATCATAAAGGGACTGCAAAGTATGGGCTATGGTATCCAAAGAGTGAAAGATTTGAGTTGAAGGATTTTCTTGATGCTGATTTGGCGGATAGTCTTGATGACAAAAGGAGTACTAGTGGAGGAGAATTTTTTGTTGGTGTCTTATTTCTTGGTTGAGTAACAAATAATCTTTAGTATCCCTTTCCACATGTGAATCTAAATATGTTGTAGCAGCACTATGTTGTGCACAAGTCTTATGGATGAGACAAACTCTATGAGACTATAAGATAGAGTGTGATGGGCCTACCCCTATTTATTGTGACAATACAAGTGTTATTAGTGTATCTAAAAACCTTGTTTTGTATTCCAAGACCAAACACATTCCAATTAAATATCATTTCTTGAGAGATCACGTTAGTGAGCAAAGGATCAAGTTAGAACATGTTTCCACCAAGGAATAAATTGTAGATATCTTGAATAAGCCACTTCCAAAAGCAACATTTGAGCTTCTAAGAGGTAAGTTGGGTATGATTCCGACTTGCGAGTCACTAAAAGAAGCCAAGACACTTAGAGGGGGGGAAAATGAATAATATGATCCAAGGAATTTAGAAGAGTGTTAAGAAGGGAACCTTGCTTAATTAGGTCTATGGATATGTGTGCAGAAGCTTCAAATTCTAAAGGTATGTTTTCTAAGATTGTTCTTATGATGGTAATTATGTAGCAAAGGAAGGAATATCTTGTTGATAAATTTACATAAATATTCATGGTGTCCTTGTATAATTTCATGAGCTAAGGGGGAGCTTGAGTGTCTATGACACTTGAGAAGTGAAGCTAGGTAGGTTGCAGGATTAGTGAAGTTGAAAAATACATGATGATAGTGCTTTAGATTTTATGGAGAACTAAAATGATGAGATACATGTCTATGAAGGTTTCTAAAAGTAGGGGAGCTGACATTGGCCCTTAATCAAGTACATACAGTTTCAAGAAGGAAGTGAAGGTAGAGTGATGGATGTTTGTAGGTATATTGTAAGGGGGATATTTTAATGAGATCAATCAGTTGTGATAGCATGAGAAGAAGGCTAAGAACTGAAGTGTTACTTTAGGTTTGTGATGATATTCTTGACCTATCTTCATGGCTTGTATGCAAGGTGTGTAAGATTATTTTTGCTTAGGTAGTGATTTTGAGATGGTATATTCTTAGGGGAGCCATAAGGTGTTGTTCTTTGTGTTCTATATGCTCTTGAAGCAAGGTGGAGTTGGAATAATTTACTATGAAGGTTTGTTTTAGGGATCTCACCATAAAATTTGCTTTAGTAACGAGTGTATTATAGAGTTAAGTCTGTGTGGGAGTGTTTTCAATTGAGATAGGCCTAGTTGGGAGTCAAGATGATGTTTTCACTCAAAATCAAGTTGTTGGCATGTGTATTCTTTGAATGCTTCTACCAGGGGGAGCTACAATGCTCAAATTTTATAATTGAATCCAAAAACAAGGTCAAGAGAAGAGTTCCAGGTATTTGAGCTAGTTTTATGGCTTTGGTTGATGTTTCTAACCAAGAAAGTGATCCTAATGTGTTGAGGAAGATGAATAATGTGTGCTAAAGGTATGTAATTTTTCATTAATGTAAAAATGGGGAGAAGAACTAGGTTATTTTCCATCAATGACAAAGGGGGAGATTGTTGGCATGAGTGAGTTAGTGTTGTCATTGATGTAAAAGGTGAATGCACATTAATGAAAAATGTGTATGAGGTATAGGAGTGCTAGAGGGAGTTTGGTATGATGATGACATGGTCAAACAAGTTTTGTCATGGTTGTAAAAGTGGAATCATTGAGATTTGCTTAGTCAAGATGGCCTAACTAAGTGGCCTAGTCTGCATGGGTGATAGAGTTTGATGCTTTGAGATGTATGGTGGCTTGAGGAGAATGGTTAAGGAATGGTGAGAAGGAGAGAGTGTTTTGATACAATCATGTGAGTCTCATAGTGCAGGTATAGGTTTGAGCATGGTTTTAGGTGATCATCTATACCTAGTCTAGGTGTTTAAAGGGAAAATAGAGCACAAGAGTGAGTTTAGAGCTATGCAAGCACATGATGGCATGCAGAGGTGTGAGACATGTTTCCTTAAGTGTGTTAGGTCCTTTTGGAGAGCTTGGAAGCAAAGGTATGGTGGTTTCTTTATTGTCTAGGTCTAAACTAGACCTAAATCCTAAGACCTAGTTGTGCAAGTCCTAGTGGTTGAGAAGATGCAGACCTATTTATGATTAGGTGAGCATTGGAGAATTTTGTAGAGGTTTTCCTAGTGCTCGTGGGAAAAAGTTTAAAATAATATGAAGAATATTTTACAAGTTATGGGGTTTTGGTCATAACGAGCTCAAGTAAGTGAGTTTTCCAGCTCAAAGTGAGATAAATTGACTTGGATGACATGTGTAAGGTTGCATGGGACCCTGATCCTTTTAGGGATGTTGAGGCATGGAGTTAAGAATATCTTAGAGTTGGAATGAGATCAAATGAGGTCCTAACATTTATGGATGATTGTTAATAAGGTAATAAGGTCAAAACCTAATTTTCTAGCAATGGAGGAAAAATTCTTGGTTTGAGCCCATAATGGATTGATTCATAAAAATTATTTATTTGAGGATGGAGAGGAATATCCCATATTTTAAATGGTGGTGGTTTGATGTCTTGACAATTAGTGGAGACCACCCATATTTGCATGTTTTCAAAAAAAAGGTTTTTCTCTCATTTTTTCCATTAGACCCTATATCTAAATTGGTGTTATGACATTTATGGGAGCCATTATACATGTTTTTATTTATTTCAGAGCTTGGTGAAGCCATTTTATGACTGGATAGGTCAAAATATGTTGACTATTTTTGGGCTAAAAGGACCGTTTTAGTAGTCATGGAGAATGAAAGTTCTTGAGCACTTGAGGACTTGGTGATGAAAATTTATGGACTTGGAGGTGTTTTATACATTCTATATGATGTTTTGGATGCTTTGGCTAAGCTTTGCAAGTCATTTTTGTGGCATGGTTGAGGTCACAAATTGACCTAGTTTGACTTATTCATAATAACACTACTTTGGTTTGGAAGACCAATATTTTGGATTTTTGATGATTACTATCCATTTTTTATTGAATATGGATGAAATTTTATCTTATTTCATGCATTTATAGATCTTTAAAGTGTCACAAAGGTTGCAAGAAGGTTAAGTTTGTGAAACTAATTTTTGGGAAGATCAAGTTGCTTGAAGGGAAAATTTGTTTTATTGTAATTGAGAGTTGAGTCATGAATTCTAAAATGCTTGGTGATGATATTCAGGTGATCTTATTTCCATTAAGTTTAAACATTCCTTATTTGATTTTTTTATGTGGATTTGTTCTTCATTGTTGGAGATTGGTTTGAGAGGTGCACTGGTTTGAGTAGGAAACAATCCTACTTGAAGGTATTATGAAATAAATGAGTAAAGAAGAGTTCCTTGAGCTTGTAAAATATGTTGAGAAATATTTTTGACATGTTTGGATCCTTTGGACGTATGAAAAATATGGATGAAGTCCTTGGAGGTCATGAAGTTCTCGATGAAGTAGAAACTAGCCTTTTAGGCCTACTTGTGCTTGTTGGATGTCTTGGTGCATTTCTGACCCATATGGGTATTTCATGTTGATTTATATGAATTATTAGATGTTATTTTATTTTTTATGACTACCTTAATCATCATGGCATACTTATATATGTTTAGGAGTTGAGTCATGTATATAAAGTGCATGCATTTGCTCATTTTGAACTAGTGGAGTGAGAGGAAAAGTGTGAGCATAGTGAGAGTGTGAAAGTGGTTGGAGGGCATTAAGACATATCTAAGAGAGATAATTAAGTGTTGAGGAGATTTGAGAAGTAGAGCAGCAAGGTAAATTAATCTAATCATCCCATGAAGAAGAAGGATTGAGTGATTTTGGAGAAAGATTATTTTGAGAGAGAAGAGCCAAATTTGAGATCACAATCAGTGGTGTGAGAAACATATCTTCAGTGATCATCCATTCAAATGTTTTTTGATCATTAATATTCATGAAATTCCTTATTTATTATTAATATTATCAAATGTTTCTAGGGGTTGATGCTCTTTGTGGGATTGGTGTCTCACTAAATAAATCTTGTGTGATGATTCATATTCATGCAAGTATTTTGGTTTGTATAATATAATCAAAAGTTTCAATGGTTTTTCTTCCCTTGAGGGTTTCCCACTTACATATTGTGTTCTTTTGTACTCTCTCATGGTTATTCTCATGTGAATGATTGTTATATGTTGTTATTCTTACCTTAATGTATGGTTGAAAGGTAAATGGTTTATGCAAGTTAAATTGAATTGGTTAATTTTTTTGAAGGAATGATCCCCGGATCTTAGTCCATTGTGCTTCCAATATGTAATGGAATTACTTCCAAAAGTTGGTTGTATACATTCAATATAAGATATATGATTAAGTTTGTAGCATTCCCTTCCTTGAAGAAACATTGTCCCCAATGTTGAGAAGATCTGGATGTTGCTGCAGGAAGTTTGCATCCTCCCAAGTTGCGTCTTCATTGTCTATATTTTTCTAGTTGATCAAATAATCACCGATGACCCTTGTCCTTAATCGCTTAGCGTGTGTGTCGAAGGATGCATTCTGGTTCTAATATGATTCTTCCCTCTTCATCAAGCTTTGGTAACACTTTCTGGGTTGATACCTTATCTAATTACCTTCTTTAGGAAAGATACATGGAAGACTGGATGAATTTGAGTAGCCGGAGGAAGTTCTAGTTTGTATGCTACATTTCTAATCTTCTATAACACTTGATAAGGGCCATAGTACTTAGGTGAAATATTGTTATCATTTTTCTTTTTTTTCAAGGACATTTTCTTATATGATTATAAACGCACAAAAACCTAATCACCAAATTCAAAATGTCTTTCTTACTGCAATGTTGGTCCGCTTACCTTGCTTTATGCGGTTTTGTGACATGGCTGAATTCTCCCTCGGACTAGAAAGCACCTCTTGTTGGTTGTGATCATGTTTTTCAATTGCTTGAACCCTTGGCTGAAATCTCAAAGATGAAGTGATAGATGGTGGATGGTACCCATATAATGCCAAGAAAGAAGACATTTTAGATAAGTATGAAAGGAGGTGTTATACCACCATTACTCTGCCAAAGTGGTAACCATTGGACCCATCTCACTTGCTTATGTTCGATGTAAAACAACAAAGATGTCCCTTCAAGCACTTGTTTACCACCTATTTTTCCCCATCGATTGGGGATGATAAGAGGAATTATGAGCTATTTGTTTGCCCAAGCATGAGAACAAATCAGTCCAAATATTACTAGTAAAGATAGGGTCTCGGTCACTTACTATAATCTTTGGTGTCCCATGTAGCTTCTGAATTGTATCCCTGTAGGTTGTTGCTATTTTACTCACAAAAAATGGATGTGATAAGGCACAAAAATGGGCATATTTGGTGAGCCTGTCCACCACCACCATGATTACATTTTTACCTTTTGATTTAGGCAATCCTATGATGAAGTCCATGGACACCTCTTCCCACCTCTGGCTAGGAATAGATAGAGGTTGTAAAATACCTAGGGACTTAATTGTTTCACCCTTATTTTTCTGACAAACCATGCATTCTGCCACAAAATTCTAGACATCCCCTTTTAGTCCGTCCTAGAAAAAATCATGCTTGATTCGATGATAAGTCTTCAAGAAGCCAAAATTCCCCCTACTGGAGAAGCATGGAGCTCAGATAGAACCCTATTTTTAAGGATTGAATTTTTACATAGATATAATCTATCGTATACCATAAAGCATCTCCTTTCCATACATTTTTTTTCGACATGCTTGGATCTTGTTGGAGATTCTCGAATGAGATTTTTGTGTACTGGGTCATTTTCCCATTCAAACCTTACATCCTCTATGCGATGCTCCTATCATGTAATACAAATATGGCACACAACAATGCCTCGGCTAATTCATCCTTTCGAGATAAAGCATCAACAACTACATTCTCTTTCCCTTTCTTGTATATTATCTCAAAATCATACCCCAACATTTTGAGACCCATTTCTATTGTTCTTCTGATGAGAAACATTTCTCTAAGAAGTATTTAAAATTATCATGATTTTTCTTTACTTTGAAATGTCTACCATTAGATATGGTCTCCATTGCTTCAAAGGCATGAAGTATGCTAGCATTTCTTTCTCATAAATTGGTTTAGATATATTTTTACCTTTCAATTGGAGGCTCTCAAAGGAAATGGGTCAACATTCTTGCATGAGTATTGCCCCCATACCATACCCTGAAGCATCACATTCAACAATGAATGTTTTGGAAAAATTTGGGGTGGCTAGAACTGGAGTGGTGCACATGGCCTCCTTCAACTTCTCAAATTTCGTAGTAGCTTCCTCATTCCAATGGAAAGAGTCCTTCTTCAATAAATATATGAGTGGTGCTATAATGCTGCCATAATTCCTTACAAATCTACGATAATAACCTGTAAGCCCCAAAAATTCTCAAAGATTTTTTAGGGTTTTGGGAACCTTCCATTCAAGCATGGATTTTATCTTGTTAGGATCCACTTTAACACCTTCATAAGAGACAATATGACCCAAATATTCAACCTCATTGACACCAAAATAACACTTAGAAGGCTTTTGCATAAAGTTGATGTTGTTCAAGAGTTTCCAACACCATATTTACATGATGCGGTGTTCCTCCCATGTTTTACTATAGATTAATATATCATTAAAGAACACCAAAACAAAATTTCATAGAAATGGCTTAAAGATGGAATTCATCAAGCTTTGAAATGTAGAGGGTGCATTTGTTAGTCCAAAAGGCATTACCAAGAACTCATAGTGTCCTTCATGTGTGTCTGAAGGTTGTTTTATGAATATCTTCATCCCCAATTCTAATCGATGATATCCGTAATGAAGATCAAGTTTTGTAAAGTAAACAACACCATTTAAATCATCTAACAAATAATAAATTACAGGAATAGGAAAATTACCTTTAACTATGTACTTATTGAGTTCCCTATAATTTGAACATGCGCCAATTGTCATCTTTTTCCGTACCATCACTATAGGAGAAGAGTAAGCACTTTGACTATGACGAATAAGTCCTTCTTCTAACATTTCTTGAACTATATTCTCAATTTCACTCTTTTACATATAGGGGTACCTATAAGGTCTGATGTTGGGTGGTTGACTCCCTGGTACTAGCTAGATGGCATGGTCATGGTCTCTTTTTGGAGGCAAACCCTTGGGCATTTCTCCAAACACCACTGAGTGCTCATCTATAAATGCTTACATATCTATGGGTATAAATGTATTGGAATGATGTGCTTCTAATGAAAATATTTGTGCCACAAACCCTTTTGCACCCTTTCTAAGAAATTTTTGCATCTGATGAGAACTTACCATCTATGGGGACTTTGCTCTTAGTCCTTTTAGTTTAAAAGTCCTCCCTTCTAACTGAAATTGCATGAACAACTCTTGGAAATTCATTTTAATGGTTCCTAAGGTGGTAAGCCACTTTCGAACTCCTACCACAATGTCTCCGCTCCTCTCATGGCAATGGCATACATATTGCTAGTTAGCAAGTAATCTCCCATGGTAAGATAAATGTTATGGAATTTTCTTGAACAACTAACAATTTTCCCATCAGCAATCATGACTTGACATTAGGAGTTGGATAAACAAAGCAGTTCAAGCGTACCGCCAACTTATGATTGATGAAGTTGTGAGTACTTCCTGAATCAATCAACATTGTTACCCTCTATTTTTTTAAGAATCCAACTACTTTGAGAGTTTGGGGAGTGCTAATACCGGAAATTTCATGGCATGATATTGTTGGTGGGATCTCCTAATTCCTCCTCTGGCCCTACCTCTTCATCATCTTCATTTTCTTCTTCTTCATTAGGCCCCTCAATGTAGAACAACTTCTTTTCAACACACTTATGTCCTGGTCCAAATTTGTTGTCACAATTAAAACATAACTCTTTAACTCTCTTTTCTTCAATTTGTTGAGGTGTCAATCTAACTGGCCGAGGGAATGATGGTGGAAAGGTGCTACGATCTCTAATATTATTGATAGTATTTTTCCTATTGGAAAGAAAATTTTCCTCTACCCTACGTGCCATGATCATAGAATCTGAAACCTTATGAGGATTAAACATACACACCTCAATCTCAATTTTTTCTTTAAGACCCCCAAGAAATAAGTCATTCAGATTCTCTTCAAGAATATTTTCTACCCGTAAGGAAAGGTTTTGGAATTGATGGATGTAATCTTTGACTATTCCTGTTTGTCTTAGCTTTGCTAATTTGAAATAATTCTCTGACACACTATAACTATAGTGCAATTGCAACTCTTTGGTGAAGACTTTCCATGTAACATTGAGGCCACTCTTTTTCCTTTGAGAACATAACCATCGATACTAAATGAATTGGTCAGGTTTGAGATACAACGATGCCATGGTAACCTTTTGTCCCGATGGAATATGATGAAGATCAAAGAAATTCTCCATCTAGTTAATCCAATTGAGTGGATCCTTTCCATCAAACTTACACATTTCCACTTTTGGAATCATGTTACGGGCTTGCAGAGTGTTTGTATTTGGATTGGTCATGTTTGCAGATCCACCCTGGCTAGTTTGTCTATTACTTTGACCTGAAGATCCACCTTGGTTAATATGAGTATGATTGAGTTGTGGCTGATTAGGAAGGATATGATGACCCATGATATTGTAACTAAATTGGTGAATGAAATCCTCCAATTGTTGTCCAATATTTTCTACATCTTCTTTGTTGGCCACTCTACCCTCGAGGTTTCGTAACTCTAACTCAAGATAACTAACCTTATGGTCCATTGAAGTAAACCCTAACCCTAAGGACTCTGTAGATACCCCTTCTAACTCTAACTCCTCAACTATTATCTCATCCTTGTCAAGGGTTTTACCCAGGAGTGATGGGATTCTTTTTGCCTTTTGTCAAAGGACCAAACCATGATGCCCCAAAATGGTAGGATTTAGGGATCAAGGTCAAAATTTAGGGTTTGGGATTTCAATAGGAATTCGGCCAAATTGTAAAAAAACTCAAAGAACGAACTAAAAATTATTTTAAATTATCTTTCTCGAAATGTAAATAAATGTGAAAAATTTCACAAATTGAACCCTAGGTAGCTAAATTATGAAAAAACATAAAAGATAAATTTATAAATTTTCCAAAACAAGTCAAAACTTCTTAAAATTTGGAAGGAGCTTACTTGTGATTTCTCCACACCACAAAAATTTTGCGTACTTCCCAATCAAAAACATTTCGCTACCTATTTTTAGATATGGTTGAACCTTCACAATTATGGTTTGATGCGATGTTAATGAGTTCAAGCTTTGATACCACTGTAATGGAATTACTTGTATAAATATGATTATTAAGCAAGAATATAACACAAATGAACACCATATTTTAGATAAATGATCTCAATGTGCAAGTAGAATAATTTGTTGAGCCACTTTGAGGGGGCAACATCCAAACCAAATAATAAGACTCAAATGCTCAATATCACCATCAACTATTACCTACTAACCCATATATATACTATTCATAAGCTATGGCCAACACCAATTAAGACCCACTAATGATAATATAACATATGTGAAAGAGATACATAATGATAAAAAGTTATGATAGCCATAAGTCGGTTGTATACATCCAATATAAGATATATGATTAAGGGTGTAGCACAATAGTCCAATGTTTCACCTTCTATCCTTCAAATTTTATTTCCTCAACCCCCTCACTCATGGCGTCTCCAATGAATATGTATCACCAGGTGTGATTGCTTAATTCAATGAATAATTAGACTTGCCTTTTCCATCATGGTTCATTATAGCAGAACATGTTTTCTTGGCATGAAATCCTTTGTTGAGTATAGGACATCATACATAATCATTTTCTTAATTGAAGAAAATAACCCAAAGGATTTTTTTTTATTTTCTTCAAATGCTTTTAGGTTTCAGGTCAAAATCAACAATAATACACTATATTAGGTCTATTCGTTGAAATATCCTTGGGTGTAGTGTGCATATATTAAACATGATTCAAATTAATCAAAAATAGTATCAAGATTAAGAATAACATTGTACTACATATTTTTAGCCATATGGAGGTTTGTTCAATCAACAATGTTAACTTTTCCATCAATTCTAGGACATTGACAATTGGCCCTTACACAACTAAAAGAAACATAAATTTTTGAGAAAATATGATAAAATGTGGCACTCGAGAGAGCTAAAACAAAAAATGGTTGTCGGGAAAAGTCAATTAATTAAGGTGAGAGAACCCAGATTCTCTGTCTCTTGTACATCATTATTAGGGATCAATGGATAGTCATGATCATTTTGATCAATGACCTACATTGTTCAATAAATTTGCATCCTCCATTTTATGGCATGTATTAGACTAAATAATCCTCAATCCGGTTTGAAAAAATGCCTTTGGCATAATCAATTAGGGTTTATAAACATTAGAGGGGGTGAAAAAAACATTGGAAAAAAGTGTTACCATTTTATGCTAAAAAATAGCAATTTGGATTCCACATACATAAAAATGATATATTATATCATATAAAGTGATATGGAAAAAATGTGCAGAAATAAAATGTCAAATCCTCCAATTGAAAGTAGTAACTATATCCTTACATGCAATTCACATCATCCACCTTTGAATTCGAGTAATAATTCACTTGTAAGCTATAGGTGCCCAACAAAAAAAGGTTTTATCTTCATTTTCGTCAAGGTCGATTTAGGTGTTTGATGGTTTACTTTTTTTGAATCTCACTTTGTTTGTTTTTAGCGTTATTTTTAGTAATTAGATCGTGTGTTCAAATCCTTGGAGGAAGAACATGATGTTTATATAACTAGGAATCACACATGAAATGTGTGATGTGAACACCGAAGGGGCATTCTAAGATGAGGTTGATTTTGAGGGACCAAAACATAAAAGGAGGAAGAGGGGTGTAGAAGGGGGTTAGAGGGAGGAGAAGCAATTGGGAGAGGATAATATTGGGTGGAACCATTTTTAGAAGCTCTCATTCTTATGAGGAGGAACATATGTAACATTTGTATTTCTTATCAATTGCTTGACAGATAAAGGGGATACGATGTGCGCAGGGCATCGTGGAAATATAGTCTGGAGATATCTTAGAAAATGTGTTGATAATGAATATTTCAAAGGAGAAATTACATTTTTGGTTCAATCTCGAAGTCAACATATGTTAAAAATTATAATTTTGCATTGAGGGTTCATTATGTTTTCGATTTCATGCTCATTTATGATTATGGTTTCTCTTTAGATTTTAAGAATGTGATTAAGGTTCCCCCTCATAAACATTCCTATTGATCTATGGAATAGGTGTAGGACATGATGAAATAATTATTGAGTATCATGAGTCAACAAAATAGAAAACAATATCAACCTTATGAATAACAGTGTATTGTGTTAATTTTAAGCCATATGGAGGGGTCACTCAGTCAGTGTCATTAACTTGTTCATAAGTTGTATGACACCATAAACCAATCATACACAACTAAACGTAATGGAATATTTCGGAAGAAAAAATGGAAAAGGGGGATTTGCTATTATTTTATTTTATCTTTTAAAGTGTTAAATTTTTTTGTTGGACGACATTTAATATGTTAGATAAGTTGAAAAACATGAATGGAAAGTTGGAAATAAAAACTATGGGAATTAAATTCTTGCGTGTCTCACACCTATTCCACAACTCATATTGTTCCCATCCAAATAATATTTTTTATATGTGTTCCACTATATCATCTCAATCTCGGTTGCATTATTTAGGTGAATGCAATTTTCACTTAAAGGGGCCAAAATATAAAAGAGGAAAAATCTAATAGGTGACAAGGTTAAAAGCATTGCATTTTGGGTTTCTTATGTCATCAATTTCATTCACATTTGTGTAAAGTTATTCTTTGTAGATAATAAGATAATGATTAGGGTTTCCCATCATCAACATTCAATTGATGCATAGAAAAGTGTGGGGCATGATGTAAAATTATTGAGTCACACGATGCGACTATATTAAGAATAGTAGTGAGCTTAAGAATAACATTATATTGTTTCTATGTTAAGCCATATGGAGGGTTCTCTCAATCATTTCAATAAACTTGTACATCGGTTGTAGGGAACTAATAACTAGCACGAACATTACAAAAATAAATATATGGAAATTTTTTGGGGAAAATGGGCTTTGTTATTATTTTGTTTTGTTTCTTATTCAAGTATAAGGTTCGACATTGTGTAAACATGTCTACCAGAGTATTCACAATAAAAACATCTGACAAAATTCATTTATCCTTTATGCTTTGATGTAGGGTTTCTTTTTAGCTAATAAGATAGTGATTAGGGTTTCCCCTCATCAACATTCCTCTTGATCTATGGAACAAGTGTGGGACATGATGAAATAAGTATTGAGTAACACGATCCGACCATATCAAAAATAGTAGTGAGCTTAATAATAACATTGTATTGCATCTATGTTAAGCCATATGGAGGGTTCACTTAGTCAATGCAATAAAATTTTATATCAGTTGTAGGGCACTAATAGTTGGCCCAAACACTACAAAAAGAAATAAAATAATTTGAAAAAATATGGGGAAAATGGGCTTTGTTAATATTTTGTTTTGTTTCTTATTGTGTCAAAGTTTTAGATTTGATGTCGTTTAATTTGTTACGTAAGATGAAGTCATGAATGAAAAGTTGGAGAAAAAAATATGGGAATTAAATACTTGCATGTCCCACATCTATTCCACGGCTCAGATTGTTCCCACCCAAACAATGTTTTCTATTTGTGCTATAATTTATCATCTCAATTTCACTTGCATTATTTATGTGAATGCAATTCACCCTTAAAAAAATCCAAAATAAAATATAGGAAATTTTACCGCAATGTTAACTTCTTGTGACAGTTTGCACCCACACTTATTAGTTTTAAGCTCAATCGAGTTGCAAGCAAACAAGGGATAATAGAACCCCTCCAGCAGTTGGTTGTATGAGTGTTTTTCGGAATGGTTCTCGAGACATTTCCTTTTTGTTAGTAGGCTTGATACAATGTAGATCTATAAGCTTTTATTTTAGGCACTTGTATATAATAATAGGGTCCTATGAGAGTTCGCCATGTTATGAACAAAGACAATTAATTCCCAACGAGTTTTAATATATAAAAAATTAGTGTGAAAACCAAGATATTTCAAAACCTTCGACACTTCCACAACAGATAGTTTGATTGACAATATAGTCAATGCTTTAGGGGTTAAATTAGATGTTTGTTTAGGCGTTTTTTATTGTTTTAGGAATAAAATATTTACAAATATTTGAATTTTCTATCACACGTTATTTACATATTTTAAGTATGATTGTTATTTTTAAAATGTTTTTATATGTAAAATATATTGATATATATTAAAAATAGTTAACTATAAAAACAATATTTTTTTATATATTGAGTTTGCATGCATCTCCATACCTGTTTTAGAGCTCATATTTTGACACATGCCAAGAGTGTGCCAACCAATGTAAATTGACCGGGATGGAGACTTGTTTCTTGCATACGGTGAAGTGGTGTTTGTTTCAAGAGAAATCTCATGTCTTCTATATGCTCCCATAATTGTTTCCATAACAAGTTGTCTCGTTTTTTCATTTGGTAAAACACTTTCTTGTAAAACCTATTAATGCGAACATGTGGCGAGAACCTAGAAATAAATAGAGTGTGGATGTACATTCGGGATTCATTTAACATCATCAATATGACCTATCAAATGGATGGTGGAGATAGTCCCGCGTTAGTACGATTGTTATTCGGCCTTCGGTTTTTGCTTGAGTAAACGCCTTGACATAATTGACTATAGATGGATGCATGTATGTCAACGTCCTCCTACGCCTCTTCCTCGTCGTCCAAACATTTGACATGTGTCAATTGTGGGAGAGGATTTCTAATTGTATACACACCTTTTTGTCTAAATATTACATGACATTAATACGATTGTTGACATTGTATCAAAATTGACAACCTTCAGTCCACTTATTCTAACTTGGAAATGCCTTAGCATAATTACGCCGGAAGGCATCCAATAGTGAAGGCCATTTTCCAGGGAGTGCCCATGTTTCTGGACATTTTTGTCGAATGTTTTTCCGACCCCTTTACCTAAGCAAGATCAAATCTACTTTGTTTTGTGGATTGTTATTGTGGAAGCTTTACAACATGGCATGAAAATCCACCAACAAGTAATGTGAAGTGAGTTTCGATCTAACATATTTATAGCGAGTGCCCTCATTGACACGTATGCTAATTATGGAAAAATTGAGGATGCACACCAAGTGTTTGACAAAATGTCTCAATGCGACATGGTCTCATGCAATGATATGATATCGGGTTATACACATATTGGAAACCTTGATGAGGTTCGCGTACCTTTCATATACTTTCCCAACATAATGTGGCCTCTTGGAATGTCACGATTGCATTATATGTCAAGTATGGACCTTTCGAGGTTGTCAGGGGTTATATTATGAAATGTAACGAACAAGTATACAATCCAATACTTTCACTTTTACGATTGTTCTCTTCACTGTACTAAATCGACAAGTCTAGAACATGGTATGGAAATTTATGAGGATGTAATAAAAAATGGGCTTTGGTTTCATTTTTAATGGTGAATGCTCTTGTCGACAAGTATGCAAAATGGGGTGACATAAGCGAAGGCACGTGATGTGTTTGACAAAGGTGATGCAAGCAGAGCGAGGTGGGCAACGAAATGGAAGGCTAAGATTTATTTTTCAACGCCCATGGAAGGACATCAACAACATAAGCTATCCCTACCCTTGGATTTCTAGCCCCTGTCAACTAGTGCCCATGTATTTCACATAGTGAAAAATCCTTCTACGTAAAAGGACTCATTGTCCTATATTCCCATCCATTGACAATGTCAACTGATAGGTAGATCGAGGTAAATTGATAGACAAATCAACGCCACTTGACGTAACAACAACTAATCCAAAAGTTGATCAACGGCTGATTGTGCACTACGTTGAAGTTTCCATGGGGATTTTACAAGGGAGACTTGCGGGTTAATCCAAAAGGTTTTGAATGAGACACTGTGAAATGTGTGAATGATGTAGAATTTGGAACGACTTTTTTAGTTGTGTCTAATTTGGCCTTCCAATTTTTGGAAATGGGGATTTTACGGTGCTCAAAATTTTAGTGTGCATCCTGACACACTAAGAGGGGGAAAGCTCCTCGCTGAAAGACACCTTTCCACGTAAAAATGCAGATAATAAGATTCCCCACTAAATAGTATGTAATCAATACATGATTTGATGTTAAATGATGTTTCTTCGACACCATCTACGCAGAAGGCCGCAATGACCGCGACATCAACGCGGAAAATTTGCAAGCTTGTTCACACCCTCAAAAATAATTAGTATTCGATTTGGAAAGGAATTTCCTCACATCACTCTTCTGTCCATTCATCCATTTTTGTAAATTAAATATAGATAGACATTTCAGATTTTGAGTTTTCTATTCAAGCAATCCTCGCCCTGATCAGAGAAATTATTTAAATTTTCTTTGTTGTAACAGCCTGTAAATTACTTGTATTCAGCTTCAACATCTTCGATTTGAGAAACTTTATTCCTTTTTGAAAAAAAGTTCCAGTCCTGATTTGTAGAAGTATTTTTATTCCTATTTCCATGTCCGCAAAATTTCAGCCCTCGCCCACGCCTTTCCCATAGTGAAATGCCTTCGGCGTAAATATAAATACAGAGAGGTGCTTAAGGGGTTTTGAAAATATTTTTGTTTAGCAGAGGATGTGGTGCCAATCGAGGTATTTAGGCACTTTGTTTTAGCAAAATATGAAATCTTAAAATAACTACGAAAATCAACGAACGACAGAGATCATTTTGATCAATGACCTACAATGTTAAAAAAATTCACCCTCTATTTTATGGCATGTGATGGATGGAATAACCCTTACTCCAGTTTGAAACAATGTATTTGGCATAATTATCAAGATCCACAAAGTAATGTACCCCCAAGGATATGTCTAATTTCCTAGCAATAACAATCCGATTCATTCGAGAAGATCTCATGTGGTCACTTGACATGTGGCTTCACCCACAAGAAAGATATTACGCACTAATGCGACTACATCTAAATCATTCTCAAAGTTGACATATGTTTATTGATGATCAACTAGATGTCAATTTTGGGATGCCAAAACTCATTTTGATAATTAGAATCCAAGAATTTTATAAATATGCAATTGCATTGCTACATTATAGATAATGATATTAAGAATCAATCAATCATTAAGGATATTTTACAAGAGTGAAATTGAAGTTGTAATATTAAAGTTATTGTTTCAAGGGCATCTATGAGCCAAAATTTGAATTCAAGAATTTACTAGTTGTTGCATGCATTGAAATATAAAGGTCTGGAAACTTGGATACATTGAATTACTTGTGCATCGAGTATTGATTGTTATTTTTTTCAAGACATGAGGGCCCTAATAATAATGGATGGATTAAAAATTTCACCATTAAAGGCCCCCTTTTATTTAGGTTTCATAAGGAATTGGGATTGAATTAGAATTCTAACCAGGTGGAGTAGATTCTTAGTGATTTGCAACAAAAATAAATTAAACAAGGATTTCACCCACAAAGACACGGTGATTACATTTACACGTTCAATTTACATCTTGTCACATAATTTCATTTTTATAGCTTTTATAGTTTGATTGACCGGTTCCATAACCATTTCAATTCTTAAAAATGGTGTTTTTAAGTCTTGTATTTTGGTAGTTGATTCATTTTTTGTTTGCGCATACACTTTGCCACTTGTCACTAATGATTGTTTCCAAATTTACATGATCTAGTGTATTGCAATCTTAATTCTTATTTATTGTATTTCCAAACATTTAATCATTTTATATTATTTTATTGTTTTTCCTAACATTTAATCGTTTTTAAAACAATGGAATTTGATCTTACTTTTTTCCCTTTTAATATCTCATGGGATTTGTACCTTGATGGATGGTATGACAATATATGTACCATAATTCACACTAAAATATATCAAATGGGTGGTTATCCAAATGATGAGGTTATCCAAATGATGAGGATGATAGTGATGTCCTCACTCACACCTTTGAGAATCATACTCTTATGTGTTTACACATTTATATTTTCCCCTATACATGGAGGCATTGTCCTCATTTCAACCCCATGTAGTTTGTATCTTTCCCACCTTGAGACAATATCTTGTTCTTTGAGATATCTTTCTCATAATAAGCATGAAAAGGGTGTTCTTGAAGCATCCAAGGAAGTTTCTTTTGGGAACTACAATCATTTTTGTGTGTTGAGTCTAAAGAGGTATGAATAGTACTCTTTTGGAGTGTCGATGGAAGTGCGGAAATGGAATCAAAAGTGATGTGCCCATTATAAAAATAAGCAAGGTGTGAAAAGAATGCATAGAAGGAATGATGGGTAGTTCGATTGGGAAACAAGAACATGGTATGTACCCTGAAATTAGGAAGGAATAAAAAGCACAAAAAGTGCACAAAGAAAGTCAAAACAAAAGTGTTATGAGGGTAGAAAAATGCATCTCATGTATCGACCATAGAGCTAAATCATGGTGTTTCAAAGTTTACATAAATCTCAAATTGTGCTTAGGTTGAGGGAGTGCACCAAGGGCTGCCCCAATACCCCACAATGCTTCACCCCTTTACCCCACTAGGGTCCATACCCCTAAAACCCTACATTTGGATTCAAAAAAAAAAAATTGGGGGAAACTACACTAACCAGAACACAATAAATATATGGATTATTCATGGCAACAACACGATGACTCTAAAGGAGTTGATAATCATGAGGGTTATTACCAATTTCTAGAAATTAAAAACTAAGAAGGTGAAAGAAAAAGTTATGAGTTGACTTAAGAATGAGCTAGTCCAAAGTAAACTTGTAGTAGTACTTTATCATTGGATAAGACCTCTTAAGGGAATTTATTCTAATGTCAAGTTACTTTTGAATATAACTCATAACTTAAATTGGATTTTATTCTTAGTAATATTTGAACTAGCTTTTGTAAAATGTAAAATACAAGATGTGATGTAAATAAGAATGTGAAGAGCCATTCAAGAAAGGGTTACATATTGTTAGTATAAAGTGAGGTAAGCATTGTAAAAATATTTTTGATGTTGTCTCGAAACTTTTCTTCAAAGGAACAAGTACACAAAATTTTGTGTTCATGTTTGAAAAAAATATAGAGATTTATACGACCTCTTTTGTCTTCATGTTTTATGATATCTTTCCTTATTTGCTCCTTGTTTCTTGTTATCTCCTAGATTTCTATATTCACATGTTTTCTCTTGGTGCAGAAATGACCATTTTTGCATCTTTATAAATTTGGTCGACCATTTCCATATCCATAATAGAAATGGTCACTTCCTTTATTAGCCCAACTTCCCCTTAATTTTAAATTTTTATGGGTTATTGGCTTTCCTTGTCATTGTAATGCCCCGCCTCGGGAAATAGGAAAACCACACCAAAATGTAACTAAAATTTTGATTAATTTTTTGAAGTATTTACTATTGTTATACTCTCCAAATCCCCATTAATAATTATTTTATTTTAATTTGATTTACCCAATTAATTAACTACTTGTCTAATTTCCAACTTAATTATTTATTTCTTAACATGGTTACCCTACTAGTCATTTACTAGGGTCACATTGGAAAGTTTACACCCCCTTTTTGCTTTATTAACCCCCTTTTATTTAATCAACCCCCACACACCCTTCTTTTAATTTATTTCCTATTCCCACCAAAACCCATGACTTAAAAGTTGTGTAGGGTTTAATGTGGACCCTAGGATAAATCTAATCTTGGCCCTTGATTTAAAACTTTCCCTAAAGTTGCCCTAATCCATCCTTATCTTTTCTTTCCCTTTCCTTTCTCTTCCATTTGGTTTCATTTTGTTTCTTGCATGTGCAGGTTGAGGAGGAGCTATGGAAGACAAGGATTCGTGGTCACTCAAGCTATTTACTTGTACTTTTTTGTATTCTTCTTAACCAGATATATTCTTTGGTTGGGTATATTTTATACCCATATATATATATATATATATATATATATATATATATATATATTTAGAATATATATATATATATATATATATATATATATATACATATTAATTACTCATGGGAAGAGTAATCTAAAATGGCGAATTTTAATGTTAGGGAGGAAAAATTAGTAAGGAAGAATACATATTCAAATTTGAATAAGATCAAATCATTAAGTTTCACATGGAAAGGAAGAAAAACTAATTTCATTCCATTCAAACCTCAAGCACCATGTTATGACTAGATTTCTTTTCCAATGCTCTAGCAAAATAAATATTTTGATTTCTAACAAGAAGGAGATCCCACTAAAAATATCACATTTTCTCCTTAATCATTTACCATACTAGCAAGAAATATAAGAGTAGCATTACTTTTTTTTAACAACTTCATATAGCAATCAATTCCTTTGTTTTCAAAGGAAGGTTTCAACCTAAAAAAAATAAGATCTTTAACAAGGAAGGACTCTCTTATCAAAAGACTTGCATTACTTTCCAAGTTACAAGGTTTTCTCTTCTTTTTTTTACAACCTTCTTCATACAATGATGGTTTACATTACAATGAATCTTAAGCTCACAAATGTAACATTTTTCCAAAATACTCAAGATGCACAAAGAGAAAATTTACAAGATTTCTTTGCAAGATTGAAACAGGTACACAAAAATGTAATACTAGTTTCCAAAGCAATCCAAATCTCAAAATTGGAACTTTACAAGACAAAGAAAATTCCCAAATAGCCATATATGTGAGATAAAAATGAGAGTAATATGCACAAAAAAATGAAAAAATAATAAGAAACCATGATGACAAGAAACTCCAACTATCTTCCAAACTTGAGCTCTAACTTTGAGTGCTTTTCCAAGAAACCAACACATAGAGAAAGACTTGTTTTACCACCCAAACCACCCAACATATAAGCATCATTACATGTCTTTCCAAAGGTTGGAATACATGCTAGCCTCCCAAGCCCATGGGAGAGAGAGCTAGCTTCCACAAATGTGCACAAGATTTAGGGAGACATAAACAAAAACATATCACATACAAGACAATCCATACACTAAAAAAAACAAAAATTTACCAAACAAAATAAAGGAGGAGAAAACCATATTCATCCTCAACAATGGGGAAGAGTAGATGAGACATCAAAATGCCAAAGAGTGTGGTCTAACCATAGGATGCACACTTACAAGATTCTTCACAAAACCTCCTTATCCCTCCAAGACAACAATCCCTCCTTATTGCTCCACCCATTCACCTAAAATCCTCCTTGGGAGGATTTTCAAACCCATTGGTTTCCTCTCCAAGGATGGGGAAGGGGGTTCAAACCATATGAACCACCTTCCCACCTCAAACCATATGAGAGGAAATAAAAAGAACCAACATGGCTTTCCCATCAAGCCATGAGGTTTAAGAGGAAAATTCCTCCTCTTCCCCCATAAAACTCTAAAATCCATCAAGCCATATGATGGATGGAGAAAATAACAAATTACATACCAAAACAAAGAACAACCCATGCAACAAAATACAAATTTCAACCATAAGAAATTTAATATCTAACATAAAAGGAGATCAAAGAGCCTACCTCCACAAGCTCTCCAAATCTCTAAGCTTTTCCCAATTCCTTGTCCAAGCAAACTCTAACTTCCAAAGCCTCCAAGCACCAAGAAAAAGCTAAAAAAAATTCTCTTTCTCCCCATGAGGGAGTATTTGAAGAAAAGAAAACAAATTTCCTCACCAATGAGGGGGTGACATGTGTCACCCCTCTCTTCCCTCCAAGTCAATATTCCCAAAATAAAAAGAAGAAAAGATAAACTCACATTTAAACACCCTTCTCCCAAATTACCCAAAAAGAAAATGAGACAAGTTTGTGCAACTTTTTACAACACACACATTTCAATCTATCTTACATGGATGGTGATAAAAGAGAGGCTCCAATCTATCTTACATGGATGGTGATAAAGAGAGGCTAAATGGGAGGGAAACTCCCTCTATGCCTTGAAATTAAGCCCCCTACCTAATAGGTAGGGTCAAGGGCTTATTTTCATGCTAAGTGAACTCCCAAAACTAAAAGGGGTCACTTAAAATGTCATAAATAGCCCAATTTCGGGTTTGGCACATTTGGGCACAAGTGTAGAGGATGTGGGGCCCACTCAAGGGTGCTCATGTGACCCCAATCCTCTCTAATTAACACACACTTACACAAATACAAAACTTAATGCAAGTGGGGACCATTAAGTCCCCCAACCTAGTTTACTTAACAAAATAAACAACCTAATCATAATTAATTTTACATGACATACAACATTACAAATAAGGGTCACTCATGGTGCCCAACAATACAATAAAATTATAAGGCCTCATACAACTAACATGGTTAGGACTTAGCCTCGTGGGCCACTTGTGCACAAATTGTGTAGCTGCCCTAAAACCCACGTTCTCATATGCCCTGTAACCTGCACACTCAATGCACACATTAAACACATCTACCAATACAAGTGTAAATCAACTACTCAATAAACAATCAAGTCTAAACATGCAAATCTATGATATCACAACATCAACATGGAATTGTAAATGAGAAATATGCACACTTTCACACAATTCATCATGTGTTAGCCATTGAAATACATATAAATGACATACATCCATGCTTATCATGTGTTCTCATCAATAATCGAAAAATTTATATCATCAAGGTGTGTGACTAAACTATGTATCCATCATATATCAATTAGGCCCAAATAACATAGCAATATGTTAGTATCCACAACATCTAATAAAATGTGTCAACATACTAATCAAAGCTAAATTGGCACTACATGCCCAAATCACCATACATGTCCATGAAGATCAAATAACATAACATAATGTCCAAAATATATCAAATCCTATCAAATCATATCTATGAATAAAGAAGTCAACAGATAACTAAGGCTATAAAAATGTGGGCACTACATCATCTTTCTCACACTTTGTGCATCGTCTTGGGAGACAATATGCTCTTGATTTTAATCTAATAAGTCTATGAATACACAAGTGCATTATAACATTTAAAAGAATGATACATAGAATCTCTTGTTAGAATGTTCTTTGAAATAGTACAAGCTCTAAGTTATTATTTCTAAGAACATCTTCATATGAAAAGATGGATTCAAGTATTCGGATGGTATAATAGTGCACTTACTAGTTGTTGGTGCACATATGTAAATATAAGGGTTGGTACACTTGCATGATTACTTGCTTGCATCGAGTGGTGACTGCAATTTTGATCAAGACATGAGGGGCTTGGTAATAATGGGGGCATAACACACGTCCCCATTAAGATCCCATGTTTTTATGGGTGTTACTGAGGAGTTGAGGCTTGATTAGGGTTAGATTGAGACAAGTGTGTTCATAGTGATTTCTAATAAAAATAAAAAAATGAAAGGTTTTCATAGTGAATGAGGTGTTCAAATTTCCACAATTGATTTCACATCTTGCCATAGAATAAATTTTTTGTAGGTGTTACGGTTTTTTAGTCGACCAATTTTATAGCCATTTCAAGTAGAATCAAGGGTATTTTCGAATCATGTCTTCTTGTAGTCAATTTTTTTATTTTTTTTGGAATTGTCCTCTAATAACTATCATTAACAATTGTCCTCGAATTTACATAATATACTATAGTATAATTTAATCCCTAATTCAACAATCTATACACACATTTAATATAATTTAAATAAGATCCATATTGCCTACAATTATATTGAATTTACTCCATTATATGAGTTAAATACAATTACAACCCTAATGTGAAGACATCAATAAACATTCGATAATGATAATAATATGTAATAAAACCACTTTCCATGTGTATAGGGGGAAAAATTCAATATTTTAGATGCATCATGGTGTAATATTTTATGGAATAGAAATCATTAGTGTAGGGCTCGATTAGTTTGTTTAATGCATTATGATGTTATTTTCCTCAAAAACAAGTTTATATTTTAATACCCAAAAGTTATAGGTAATATTGAATAATAGTACCCGCCTAACATTATAATTATGATATAAGACTCTAAGGCCCACTAATCATAAGTGGTGCTTATAACAAATTTCGATAAAAATTTATTTTACAAGTTATGCAAGTCAAACACAATCTAAGAATGCCACATAAGATAATGGTTCTTTTGAACATGACATCAAATCCTATCACATTACAAAGTGTTACTAATCCACCATAACCATAAGATCCCAATGAAATCCAAGTCCATATAATTGGTGGTTCACATCCAAGTTTAATACCACACAAGTTAAACCATGGTATTAGATCACTTTTAGCTCACTTGAGGAGTAACATTGAGACATCCATAACATATACTTCACGTGATAATGTCACCATAATGTTAATAATCTACTCAAAATACCATATAGTCGACTAAGTGGGAGTTCCAATAATCAAGGAGGGAATATCCCAAGGGGTGGTTATCCATACAAGTTAAGGCCGCTCAATAATCAATAACAATATATGCTATATGGTACACTAAAGGGTGATAATGTTCTAACAATAGTTATTAGTAACACATACCCATGAAGTAATGTGACTTCAAGGTGGTATCTAATTTCCTAGTAATAGTCAGGTGTAATTCCTAAGTAACAATGAAGATTCACTCAAGAATATCTCAAGTTTGCCATCAAATGGTTACTTGATATATGGCTTCACTTGTAAGAAGAGTTTGTATATTAATGCGACTTCATTCAACTGCTTCACATAGGAAATATATGTTTATTGATGGTCAATTAGATGTCAATTCAAGTATGTCAAAACTAGTTGTGACAATTAGAATCAAAGAAGTCTATAAATACACAAATGCATCACTACATTTAAGAGAATGATAAGAAGAATCAATCAATCATTAATAATTTATTACAAAATTTATATTGAAGTTATAAGAGTAAATTCATTGTTTCAAGAGCATCCTTGTGCCAAAAGGTGAATAAAAGCATTTACGAGTTGTTGTGTTCATTGAAACATAAGGTTTGAGAAACTTGCATATATTGAATTGTTTGTGCATCGAATGTTGATTGGAATTTTGTTCAAGACATGAAAAACGTGATAATAATGAATGGATTACACAGTCTACCATTGACATCCCCTTTTTAATGGGGTTTTATAAGGAGTTGAAGCTTAATTAGAGTTTCAACCAAGAGGAGAAGATTCCCATTGATTTAGAGTCGAATTAAGGGTTAGGAGTGCCCTAAGCAATAATTGAAGTTGACGTCCTTCTTACAATTTTAGTTATTAAGGGTTTCCGTCTAATATAAAAATAAAATCTACGTACATTATCATATTTTAAAATTTGCATAATGATAATAATAAATAACTAATTTAGAGAGATTGGTATACAAAAGGAATAAAAGTATTTTATAAAATAATAAAATAAGGACAGGTAAGTAAGTTGGTGGACAATTAAGTGGACATAAAAACCCAAAATTTATGTACCGCGATCATGGTTTATACACCGCGATCACATAATTTTTTTCATAGTTTTGGTGATTTCGAACCTAAAACCGTGATTGCGGTCTTCTGAGACAAAAAAAAAAAAGTAGACCCACGACTCCTCATTTTCCCCATTTTCCCTACAAATGCGATTTCTCCTAGACCTTTGGCACTCGAGCTTTGAATACCCCCTGAAAATTGCTCCTCGGACTTCTAGATCATAAAAGTTTCAACAATGCCACCAAGATGAAGAGGTAAGCCCTCGATTTTGATCAAATTTCTTGCATTTTAGGTTATTTTTGTGATTTTCATGGGTTTTTCAATTTTTGTTTATGTATACAATTTTTTTGTTTTTCAATTGCTCGGCAAGCTCTTAATCCTGCAAACCATCTAAATATTCCTCAAAACCCTCCAAACATAGATCCGCCTCCTGTGGCTCCTTCTGTCCCCATGGAACTAGCAGGAACACAAGTTGATATCGTTGGAAGAATCCAAAAAATAAAATTTCCATTGAGAACCTTATTTAAACTATAAGACAAAATCATGCCACAAATTCATCCCGCATGACTTTAGCCAACACATTGCAAACATTGATTGGCGAAGTTGACTCTGCAACTAACCAAATAGATAGATGGAATACCTTTAGAGGTGATTGTAGGTGGTGGTATGCGGATAAATTATCCCATGCGGACTGTAAAAGATATTTTTTTGCAAAAGACCGCATTTGTGCATTATTTATTGACCGAGAACCAATGCCCCCTAGACCTACTTGCAAACGGTTCCCAATCCATTGGTGCCACGATAATTGAATCAAGAACAATTTTTGGGAGCAATGGTGGATGGTTTTTGATTATCCACTATGCAACAACAATGAGGTTCCTCTCTATTTTTGAACAAATTATATTGTGAGTTCGTGCTTAATGAGGTCCCAAATTATTTTGACTTTTTTGAGTTTTATGGGTGAGGAGGTGGCTCTACACAGAGTAGACCTAGTGCATACGTTGGTCAACCAAGGATCCCCATGCCCCAAAACCCTCACTGCCTTCAGTTATCCCTCCTACAATGAAGGAGGTTGTGGAGATTGACACACTACATGCATTAAGAGAGCTCACTAACACTTTGACCTAACATAGTGACTAGATTGCATCTGGTGATGTTGGTGGAGGTGCCATTTCTAGCACACCACTGCCATTTTGGATCATGTGGTATTGTATGCACTATGGGTGAGACATCATTTGTTGGATCACATGATTTATTTTCTCTAGATGAGATAATGGCGGATGTTTTTGGAACTGGTGCAAATGATCTTGGTCTTTCATAGGTAAATGTCAAATAAATATATATATATATATATATATATATATATATATATATATATATATATATACACAATTTTAATTCATTTGAGATTTTAATATATATGTATTTGATTATGTCATGTACATACATGTAAAAACTATTTTTTTAAATTTTAAACAGCAGTAAGAAAGCGGTGAAGGACACATCCAGCAGTGTCGACATGCTAGCTACTGTATGACGTGTTGGACGTATTATATAAGTTTCAAGTTATACTTACATTTAAAATTTCATTTGATTGCACTTTTATTATTATAATGTTTCAAGTGTACATGTACATATTAATATGTTTGTCTTTTATACGTAGGAGCTTGGCGGGTCATGATCTGCTCTGGGCACTGAGGCTACTAGCACGCCTCACATGAATTTTACGGGTTAGTTTCTCTTTACACTTTATTTCTAATTTTGGAAGTTCAGTTGTGTATTTACTCTTGTAGGAATTTTGGAGACTCGAGTAACATCGAAGCTTCCCTAGAAGATCATTAAACCTAGATTCCTTGGTTGGTTTTATTAGAAAATTAATATGTATTGGTTTGTTATGTGTCGATTATACTTTGGGTCTGTTATGTGGCAGTCATGTAGATTAATATTGATTTGTACATATTTTTTTGTATAGCTTATGACTACCAAAGAGACTCCTCCATATATGCAGACTATGGAGGCTACTGTAGATATTGCCATAACATCTGCAGATCCACTAACTCAGGTACAATTTTTCAAATTTGTTAAATTTTGGAGGAATTTTTTCTTATTACTTAAATCTACAATATCAAATTTTGTACATGAAATATTTAATTTGAACTATTTATTTGTATGTAGCTTACCCCTCGTGAGTCTACTGTTGACCCTGTAATGTGTTGACGACAAATTGATAGGGATCATGAGATTGCGGTAAGATTTCACATGCATTAACTAAATTCTAAGTTTCTAAATTTTGAATGTATTTTAAAAATTTGGGTGTTAAAAACTTGTTGTTTATGAATGTGCAGGCTAGGTTGCAAGCCTGCTTAGAGACACCTAGGACCACATGGATGAAATCCGTAGTGGCATCTCCCTCCACTACATCCCTAGGTCGTGGACATGTTTCTTCTAGCAGGGCGAAGAGAGGGAAGATGTTTCATGATTAGATTCATAGGACTTGGATATATATATATATATATATATATATATATATATATATCTAGTCCTAGTTCGTGATTCTTCATATAGTTACATGTATATAGCCTTTGCGACCGCATGTGGTCCATATATGTATGACACACTTAGTTCGATACATGTTATGAACTTATATTTTAGAGACACATCGACACACTTAGTTTGATACATTATATCCATGTTGGTTTTCAGTAACGATATTACTTCTATGTTTGATTTAATTTCATTGCACATGATATCATACTATGCATGTTTTTATAGCCATATTATTTCTATATGTTTGATTTGATTTGATGGCCTCGATTATGTGAACATTATGGATATGATATATATGATATGTGATCTATTAAATGTAATTTTAAATGATATACGATATATGATGTTATGTATATAATGGTTTTGAAGGTTCTTGGGTGCAAGATCATTTTTTTCAAGAGATTTAAGTGTGGACTTATATCAATTTTCTTATTTTAAGCACGTGGTTAACACACTCCAAAGTGGGAAAAAATGTACACAATTAAAAATGGTCTTGATGGATTTATTACAAGTCATTTTATATGTTTTTAGTGTACTTACAATTTATTTGTTAAGTATTAGTCCAAATTAAACTTGTTATTGATGTGTGTAATAATAAGGTCCTAATTTGAATTTGCTTGTAAAAAAATATATAAACATTGTAGAGCTTAGTTGGAACAAGATATGAAAAACAAATTCTTAAGAGTATATTGTGTATTAACATGCTTTAAAAATAGATCATTTAACAATCATTAGAGTATTTACATGGTAATGTGTTAACATTGTTGCAATCTCATTGATGTGAGCCAAGTAACACAAGAAGTCATGCCCAGGACGTCGTGGTCAAACAAAATGTCATTGAATCCAAGTGCTATAGAGGGCTCTAGGGAGGCCTAGTTTGGAGTCAGACCACCCGATCCGGAGCCTTCATGGCATTCCTTGAGCCTTCGTGGCATAATTGTTTACAAATTGTATTTTCTAGGTAAACCTAGGAAATGAACGAAGGTGAGTAGTGAGAAGTCATGCCTCGGGACGTCGTGGCAAAAATCAATCGTGCCCAACATGTCTAGGTGTCTAGATGAATGCTAGATGAGGCATCATTTTGGTGCATGACAACGTCGTTGCTTCCAGGCTACTTTGTTCGGGCGTAGTCCCTTAAGAGCCATGAGACCAAAAAACCGCTCAAATTCGACGGGTGACTAATCGGACTCAGTGGCACCTAGAGATGTCTTGTTAGATCCTACACCTTGGCTTAGGGACCCTCTATAATAGCCTATCCTAGTTTTTTTCCATCTCTAATCGGTGCTCTCGTTGCCCTATTGTTTGCAAACATGCGAAATAGTGCAGTTTGAGCTAGTGTAAGGTTGTCAAACACTATATTTTACAAATGGTGGTCGTGGCACCAAACCGATTATGCCAACACATCCAAGTGGCCAAGTGAATGCTAGAGGAGGCTTCATTTTGGTGCGTGACAATGTCATTTCTTCCGGCTACTTCGTTCGGGCGTAGTCCCTTAAGAGCCCTGAGACCAAAAAAATCGTTCAACTTCAACGGGTGACTACTCGGACTTCATGGAACCTAGAGATGTCTCATCATATCCTACACCTCAGCGTAGGGACCCTCTACAATTTCTATCTTGGTTTTTTTGTCTCCAATCGGTGCTCGGCTGCCATATTGTTTGAATACATGCGAAATAGTGTAGTTTGAGCCAGTGTAAGGTTGTCAAAAGCTATATTTTGCAAACGGTGATTTGTGGCACCAAATCGACTGCGCCAACACATCCAGGTGGCTAGGTGAATACTAGAGGAGGATTTTTTTGGTGCATGACAATGTCGTTGCTTTCGGGATACTTCGTTCGGACGTAGTCCCTCAAGAGCCCACGAGACCAAAAAAATTGTTCAACTTCGACGGGTGACTACTCTCAAACTCTGTGGCACCTAGAAACATCTCGTTAGATCCTAGACCTTAGCGTGCAGGACCCTCTATAATATATTATATTGGTTTTTCTATCTCTAATCGGTGCTTGGCTGCCCTATTGTTTGAATATGCTGAAATAGTGCGGTTTGAGCCAAGTAAAAGGCTATCAAATGCTATATTTGCGCAAATGATGGGTCTTGGAACTAAATTGACTACACCAGCACATTTGGGTGGCCATTTGAATGCTATAGGAGGGTGTCGTTTTGGTGCACGACAATGTGCTTTCAGGCTACTTCGTTCGGGCATAGTCCCTTAAGAGCCTTGAGACCAAAAAAATCGTTCAACTTCGACGGGTGACTACTCGAACTCCGTGGCACCTAGAGACATCTCATTAGATCCTACACCTCGATGTAGCAAACCTATATAATAGCTTGTCTCAATTTTTTCCATCTCATGGTGCTCTAGCTTCCCTATTGTTTGAATATGCGCAAAATAGTGCAGTTTGAGCCAATGTAAGGTTGTCAAACGCTATATTTTACAAACGGTGGGTCATGGAACCAAACCAACTATGCCAATATGTTTAGGTGGCAGGTGAATGCTAGAGGATGTGTCATTTTGGTGTGTGACAATGTTGTTGCTTCGGGCTACTTCGTTTGGGCGTAGTACCTTAAGAGCCCTGAGACCAAAAAATTGTTCAACTTCGACGGTGACTACTCGAACTCTATGGCACCTAGAGATGTCTTGTTAAATCCTACACCTCAGCATAGGGACCCTCTAAAATATCTTGTCTTAGTTTTTTCCATCTCCAATCGGTGCTCTCGCTGCCCTATTATTTGCAAACGCGCGAAATAGTGTAGTTTGAGCCAATGTAAGGCTATCAAATGCTATATTTTACAAACGGTGGGTCGTGGCACCAAACCGACTACACCAACACATTTGCATGGCCAGTTGAACACTAGAGGAGGCATTGTTATGGTGTTGACAATGTCATTGCTTTTGAGCTACTTTGTTTGGGCGTAGTCCTTTTAGAGCCCCGAGACCAAAAAACCATTCAACTTCGACGGGTGACTACTCGGACTCTGTGACACTTAGAGATGTCTCATCATATCATACACATATTCGTAGGTACCCTCTATAATAGTTTGTCTTGGTTTTTTCATCTCAATCGGTGCTTTGGCTCGCTGCCCTATTGTTTGCAAACGCGTAAAATAGTGCGGTTTAAGCCAGTGTAAACAGAAGGTCACAAACGCTATATTTTACAAATGGTGGGTCATGGCATCAACTTGACTATGCCAACACATCCGGGTGGCCAAGTGAATGCTAGAGGATGCTTCGTTTCGGTGCATGACAACGTCGTTGCTTTTGGGCTACTTCATTCGGGTATAGTCCCTTAAGAGCCATGAGACCAAAAAATAGTTCAACTTCGGACGGGTGACTACTTAGACTTCATGGCACTAGAGACGTCTCATTGGATCCTAAAATTTAGCGTAGGGACCCTCTATAATATCCTATCTCTGATTTTTTTCCATCTCTAATCGGTGCTCTTATTGCCCTATTGTTTGCAAACGCTCAAAATAGTGCAGTTTGAGCCAGTGTAAGGTTGTCAAATGCTATATTTTGCAAACGATGGGTCGTGGCACCGAAACCGACTATGCCAACATGTTTGGGTGGCTAGGTGAATGCTAGAGGAGGTGTCATTTTGGTGCACGACAATGTCATTGCTTTCGGGCTACTTCGTTCGGGCGTAGTCCCTTAAAAGCCCTGAGACCAAAAAATCGTTCAACTTTGACGGCGTTACTCAAACTCCATGACACCTAGAGACATCTCATCGTATCCTACACCTCGTGCATATGGACCCTTTATAATAGCTTGTCTATGTTTTTTTCCATCTCCAATTGGTAGTCTAGTTGCCCTATTGTTTGAATACGCGCGAAATAGTGTAGTTTGAGCTAATGTAAGGCTGTCAAACACTATATTTTGCAAATGGTGGGTCATGGCACCAAACCGATTGTGCCAACACATCCAGGGTGGCTAGGTTAATACTATGGGATGCGTTGTTTTTGTGTGCAACAACGTAGTTGCTTCAGGCTACTTCATTCGGGCGTAGTCCCTTAAGAGCCCTGAGACCAAAAAATTGTTCAACTTCGACGAGTGACTACTCGGACTTCGTGGCACCTAGAGACATCTTGTTAGATCCTACACCTTGGCATAGGGACCCTCTATAAAATTCTATCTCGGTTTTTTCCGTCTCTAATTGGTGCTCTCGTTGCCCTATTGTTTGCAAAAACATGAAATAGTGCAATTTGAGCCGAGTGTAAAGGTCACAAACACTATATTTTACAAACGGTGGGTCGTGGCACCGAACCGACTATGCACACGCATAGGGATGGTCTTGTAAACACTTAGGGAGGTGTCTTTTCGATTCTCTAAGCTATCGGTTTTCTAGGCTACCTCCTCCGAGAGCGAGAACCCCCTCTATAGGTACATAAATCATTGTTAATTACTTCTTTTTTCTTGTAAAACAATGAAAGCTTCGAGAATATACAATTCTCTACTAATAATGCCAACCATGTGAAGGTGGAAGATTTTTTGGCACCACTAACCTGCATAAAAGTGTTAGTCAAAGAAATTTAAGTTTCAAATCAAAACCATACTAGATATATACAAAATACAAAATTTAATAAAATATATGAACTTGAATCTAGAACTAACAAATTTAAACAATTCAAAGAAAAATTATATATTAGGGACGAGTAAATTCATTTCAAATTCACCATCGGGATGTCCAAGCTTTTACAGCACCACTAACTTGCATAAAAATAAACTAGTCAAAGAAATTTAAGTTGAATCAAAACCATGTATACTAGATATATACAAAATACACAAATTATATGAATTATCTGGTTGAAAAATTTAAACACTTCAAAGAAATTATATATAGCATACACGTGAGCATGTAAATTCATTCCAATGAACCATTAGGATCGGTTCTACTCACGAATAGCAGATAAGATTGTTTCGTGATCGACTCTCGAACCTTCCAAAGAATTTTGTTATTAGGCCTTCCTCGATATTTGTACAAATGAATATTTGTTGTTATAACTAGATGTGACTATAAGAGTATTTTCATGTGTGTCTCAAAGTCTTCAAACACCCAAACAAAGGAATTTTTAATGGATACCATCGAAGCTAAGTTCAAGTAACTACCACTGACCCTGTAGGGTACTCAATATCTTCACCATCTATAATATGAGAAGTCAAATTCTTTCTTTCCTCGATGCAACGACATAAGAAATAGTTTGTTCCTTCTTCATTGTCTATCGCAATAACTGTAAACACATGTCCTATAAAAATAAAGGTTTTAACTCAAATTTAAATTACATATTAAAATTTCAATGGACATAACTCAATACAAAAAAATTAAATAACCATTTACTTTGTCACACCAAAATCAAAATTTCGTCAAAGTCCTTGGATGTTGCAACTTCATCTGTAGAAACAAGTCGTAATGCTTGTGGAGGTTGATAACTGGGAAGTAGAGTTAGAGGCCTACAAATCCATCCATCCACCCATTCTTGTGAATCACACTCAGCAGTGACAAATTTGATACAAGATGCAAAAAAACATGCCAACTTTCTTGTCTATGTGGCCCACGAAGTAGCGTCTGAGCTATAAAATGATTGCATATCAATGAACCTAGTGAGTGTCATACAATCCTCGTAGTTAACAATTTTTTGTTCCTCTATCAACTAAAAATATCTACAAACTGTGGAATTTTCTTGAGAACCTGGGCCATGTTATCAATACACCATTCCACTATGCTCTTTGCATCTTTCAATTTAGCACCATCTTTGTACTTCAACTCTTCTCTTGCAAGAGCTCTTTTCACACATGCCCATGCACCGTCATGCTCTCCTTTTCCATGTCTAGCCTCAATGAAACTCCAAATATGTTGCACACCCATCTTAACATGCATCCTTCTCATCCAATAAAACATTCATGCATTCTTAAACTAAGATGTGCAATTATCTGACCATATATAATGTTTTTTGAAGTAGATGTCCCTATTAGACAAGTTTCCATAAAATAATTGGAAACACCCTTGCACAAATTTAGTAGAATGAGTACGATCATCACTAATATAAAAGTGGTACTCTCTTAAAAAAATTGATCATTCTCTGTACTATCAGGAGAATGTATAAATGTTATATGCACAAAAATGACAACTTATATTGAGTTGTAATATTGTGATTGAACCTCTATTTATGGTTGCAATGTGTAATTCTCTACAAAATTGACCATTAAAACAATAGTACCAATAGAAATGTGTCCTTGCATATCTTGAATTGTTCATCAACCATCAAGCTTTGTGTGTATGTCTAACATACTCATAAACAATTTCATCCTTAAATTTTCTCATAAATTGAAAAATAGGCATATGTTCTATAACTAGCTCACACCATTTATACTCCTTTCCATCTTTCAACTGGTATGGTACTAATTTATATTTATCAAACTCAACTAAATTATGTCTATTGCACCTTCAAATTTATCATGGATGTAACTTTCCAATTTAGGTAATCCGCCGCACGTACCACAACTTCCATCTAAACAATCCTGACTATAAAAAAATTATCCAACTTCTCTTTCAAAAAATATTGTAGGTATGAAATACCGGAAGATATTAGTGGAAATTGAACACCACATTTTGATAACATAGTTTCAAAATGAAAATTAGAACGAATACCTAAAAAATTAACATAATGCAACGCAAATTCAACATGTTACCTACAACAACAAGTGGTGCGAGTGTAGTTGATTTTCACATAGAATGGTTTCAACATTTCAAAAAAACGTTTACTAATTTTAATTTCTAGATGCTCTTCTTTAAACTTATGAAAAAATTGAGTTTGAGTCATATATAAGAAATGCTTTGGATGTGGTTCGCGATTAGTAGAACCAACTCTTTGTTTTACAACATCTCTTATATTATTTGAAACTCTAGTGTTATTATGCCAAAATTGAATAAAAACTTCTCTTATAGCATCAGATTTATCTTTGTCCTTACTGCGGTGCTCTAGCTTGAGAAAATGCCTAAAAATTGGTATTATTGAGTGATTGAAGCATAATAGGTCTTTTAATTTCTTTCATTAGATTTTTTTGATTAACTTTCAACATTCAACTTGTTTACGTAATCAAACGTTTTTTTATTGATTCACTTACAACACTAGTAAAGTAAGTACGACACACAATATTACTATCCCTAGTGCGTCTCTTGACACCAATAGTGTGATATGCATCATGAAGATTTTCAACAATTGTAGAGGTTTGACCACGTATATTAGATGTTGTCAATCCTAAGGTGTTTAATGTAGGTTTCATTTTAATCAATTTCATCAAACTAACCAACAACTAACATCTTTGAGAATCATTTAAAATTTCAAAATGATTATCCCAAATTTAGTGGCTTTTCTTCTAATTTTCCATTCGGACATTGGTTTCAAAATGTTTTCATCAATTTCAATAAAATAAGTAGTTTTCTTATGTAAAATCTAGGAGGTGTTTTTGTCAAATTTTGCTTGTCCACAGTTTCAACCTGAATTTCTTATTCACATTCTCATTGTCTCCTTGATTTCAACATAGCTACATCATGAGTATTTAATTCTTCTTCAACATTGATAGTAAAAACATTTTCATCACGAGTATTTAATTCAACTTTAACATTGACGGAGAAACATTACGGTTCCTCATTTCTTACAATAGTAAGGGTTGAAGATGAACTTCTTCTTGATTCACGAAGACTCGCATTCGCTCGGCATTTTGAAATTTGTTTGCCTCTAATTAAATCGGCATTTTTTACTTAATGACTTCCTTTTTTGACTTCGTTTCTTGTCTCCCATGATGTTTTGCTTCGATGATAAGAAAAACGTGCAAAAAGTGACAAAATTTCACAATAATTCATATGGTAAGGTCAAACAGTAAAAATCACATGGTAATTCAAACATTGGGATGTGTGTAAATATGATTTAAGAACCGTGATCGCGCTTTATAAAGCGTGATCACGCTTTATAAACCATGCGGTCACGGTTTATAAAGCGTGATCACGGTGATAGTTATCAAAACCATGATCCTAGTTTACAAAACGCAATCGTGGTTCTATCGTATCATCAAATCCGACCCTAAGGCTCGAGAAATCTTTGTTTTCCCCAACCAAAGCTATGGGAGGTCATTATGGCGTGTAAAAGGTCAAAAAATTCAAATTTGCTCTTTCGCAGACTTGAACCATGCTGAAAAACTGAAAACATTTCACAAAAATGGTGCCATCGCGTAGGGGATACTGTTAGCTTCATAGAAATATTGATTTTAAAGTGAATAAAATAAGATAAATATCATTTTATAATTTTTACTAACAATAGGTCTTTAAGACATTTTTCCCATGAATGTCCATGTCTACGTTTAAGACTACAACTTTTGTTTCGCTTATCAAAATGTAATAAAACTTATACCATCACAAGCATGAAGAAATTCTATGCACGTTAAAAAAATTGATTTTGATATTTTTTGATATAGTTATGGCGGAAACGGAAAGCACTCCGTTTTCTAAAAATTTCAGACCACTTTCATGGAAAAAAAATATATATATATATATATATATATATATATATATATATATATATATATATATATATATATATATATATCTCGAAAAAAATACAAAATAAAATTCATCCCAAGATAGACAATGGCATCTAACTTTTGACCAAATGAAAAAAAAATAACAAGATTTGGTCATCTAAATCGTGGGCAAACAGACTACAATCTTATAGGTTTTAAAAAAACCAAGTCATATAATTTTGAGTGTTTAATATAGCTAAACTTTTTCGTTTTTAAAAACTTTAGTAGTTTAGAAACTAGATTCTGGATCTTACGATTCATATTTATATAATTTTTCTAATTTTGAGTACGCGTATTGCTAATAATCCCCAAAAAGAGATTTCGCTGTTTTTTGCAATATAATGTCCACTTATGACCCATTTTTGTCCACCAACTTGTTGCACTTACCCGACAAGTAATCATTCTTAGATAGAGAGAATTAATCACATGAGGTTCTCAAAATGCAACAAATACAATTTTTTTATATAAGGTTGGTTACTCGTCTTATTTACCAATATCAAGTAGGTGATGGGACTCAAAACTAAACAAAACACCATTTTTTGCAAAGCAATAAAAATTCTTAAGTAGCTCCCATGGTTTTGTGAAGAGTGGTATCTAGACCAAGCCTACTAATTCCTCCATTAAAAGAGATATTTCCCCCAAAACATTAGGAATAGAGAATTAAATAATTATTTCCTTCAATTATACTTGTCTCTACTAGCTACAATAGTGACATTATAAAAATACATGAACCTTTTAAGAAAAATTACACACTTGAATAATCTAGAGCTACATTAGAGAATGGGTAACAATACAAACAAAATCATATGAGCTTAAAAATATGTATATTTATTTTTACTTGCAATGATATTATAATACCTTTTTATGTGTATGCTTGAAATTTATGTTACTTTATAATAATATTGATAAAAGGGTCAATTAATATTGACTTAAGATAAAAATATTCATGTTAATTTCTAATAATAACTAAAAATAATGAAAATCTTTAAATTTAGCCCCCATATATTGGCGCCTAGGCGGATTGCCTAGTTGCCTATGGCTTAATCCTCGTTAATTTATTAGAGACAAAAACAGAGAAAGTGAGCAAGGTTTTCAACGTCTAGGACTAGGTGATCGCATTAGACATTCAATTTACATCTTATCGCAAAATGTTATTTTCATAGCCACTATAGCTTCACTCAACCAGTTTTATAATTACCTTAATTATAATCAAAGGTGTTTTTAAACTCATGTCTCCTAAGTGATTATCTCCAACTTTACATGATCTAGTGTATTATAATTTAAACATTTATTCTCTAAAATAAATTATTTTATACTATCTAAAATAAATTCTTTTTAACTATAATTGAATTTTAATTCACATTATTATGCCGAAGGCATTCCCCCTATGGTAAATGACCTCCGTAGCGTTTCTACAACGGTGTTAAATTTGAAGGTTTGATGGCCGTGCACGACATTTTCGTGTTTTACGGATATTTTTAACAGTTTTTTGGGATCCCTGCATGCTTGGCTTCGTCTGCACTACTGCTAGCACCCATGGTTCGAGCTCCTTTGCGCAATTTCCGTTGACTGGTCACGTTTTGTTTTGCTCTCAACAGATTCACCACCGCCCTGGCTGACGTGGCTATTGATTCTGAACCAAACAGAGGTCTCATGGCTTTGGCCACTCAATTATCTGTTGCTTCAGTTTCAATAGCAAATTCACCCTTTGTCTCCCATCAGGCAGACCTTACACTTGGCTAATTAACAATCCACCTTGCGAACTGGGCATGTTCAAGTATCATCTGTACATTGTTTATATAGGATCTGTTATAGCAGTTCAGAGCTACGGTGGTTCAAAACACTAAGCACTATTTACTCTCCAGTCAAAATCAAAATATTTTGTGCAGAGAAATCTCTATATGCACAACTTTTATCTCTATCAAATCTCATGAGATTCAATGCATCTCATATCAAACAGGGAAAGAAGCTGATATACGGATTGTCTGCGAACTGTTTGACAAAATGTTTTAAAGAGAGTCCTTACTACAAACTCCACTCTAATATTATTACATTTAGAATCTGGAAACTACTGCCTGCAATTGTTTTATTTGTCAAGTGTTTATTTTTCATTTTACATGGGTTTTGTATTTTTTTATTTTTTTGCTGTGGATTTGTTTGCTTGTCATGGAAATTATGATGGTAGTGTGCTAATTTGTAAGGGTGGGTTTCATAAGCAAAAAGGCCTAATGTGTTCTCTATTGCATCTAAGAGGATTCCTCCATTTTCCAAATTCTTAGAAAATATCTAACTTGTTAACAACAGGCTCACCTTCACTTCCCATTACCTACCAGTACCCCTTGTAGAAATATTTTTACTATCTCTTTCAAGGTTTATTTGGGTACTAACCTTGTTGATGATCATATACCCTTCCTTATGAGACATTTCCCTCATTATATATTGAGCTTCATGGATTGTAGATACACTGGCTCAATGTATCACATATAACATCAAACTGTGCACAGGAGAACCTCTTCTTTGGTACTTGAGTTCTAGATCTCTAGACTACCATTTGTCTAAACTATTGTTTCTAACATGGCATTGTTGTATTAGTAAGTCTTAAAGATGTTTACATAACTTTCCTCTTGTGAGTAATTGATCTCAAGTAACAAAATCTCCTTGTAGCTATGTATATGCAAAGCGTTTATTCCTTGTAAAAGATTGGGTGTTGAATTATCCTGCAAATGCATTGTCTTGATTAGTTTGTTTCTTGCTGACAAAAATCATTGTTATGAGAACCTTCTACATAGTGACCCCGATGAATTTTTATTTTAAAACTCAAGTTCACTACTGGGCTCATCTACTTATTTACAATAATCTAGGGAAAGAATAGTGCCATATTTTCCGTCCACTTGCCCTTTCCTTGTGTTTAGGCCATGTTTCCTTGTCGTTAGATGTACAAAATGTTATCTAAATCTTCAGAGTTCGTTGTGTTCCCAAGGATGAAGAACTTGGAATAGTATTCTATTGAGTGTGAATGATATTCTGGATCACAATTTTAAAGAGACTAGGCCCTCCAAAGGAATTCATCACTCTGGTTGAGCTTGGATTGTTTTGTCATAATTGAAGTAGTAAGCCCTATTTAGGTTAAACCATCAGCATGTTAACTCGTAAAATACAATACTCATTTATATTCATTTCTATCCACCCCTCAAGTACTTTTCTATATTTTTTTGTAATTGTAAATATTCAAGGTTTGAACACTTTCACTCAATTGTATCTAGAGAAAAATCGTACAAGCCAAACTATTTCTTATAATTTTGTCTATTCTTCATTATTTCTTTTGTTTCTTTGAATTTTTAGGCTTTAAATTCCATCTAAATAGGCATTCCTACCAATGTTGGTTGTCTAGGATATGTTGAGTTGAAGATGTAGTGGGCAGAAGGACTTCTTTGTGTCACACAATTTCTTTACTATACTTTATAGATTTGAGATTATATTTGCATCAAATTCAAGGATAAGAACCAGGCTGAGTTGAGCTAACACATATCTTACATACATACAATTTCGAATGGTAGGATTGGGAGGATTGCTGATGCAAAGCTATGTTACAACCATTTGAACAATACTTTGGAGATTTTCCTGCAACTGTCCTCAACCATAACTCCTCTCATAGAAAATGAGGATACACTACCTTCTCATCACTTTCTCTTCACCAAAATCAACGACATACCTACAAACACTGTCGGTTCTTCTGTTGATTTGATTGGGATTCTTTTTGCGATGTCATCATTCTCAACTATTCATAGGCATGACCAGTCTGAAACAAAAAGAAGAACTCTACAATTAAAGGACATGTCAGGATTCAGTTTCATTGTCACTTTGTGGGGACAACACTTAGATGAGATAAGCAAAGAACTTGAAGACATTCTTTGTATACAACATCTTCGGTCCTTGCCTTGAAAGTTGTTCACATCTCCAGTTTCGATGGGACCTTAGTTGACACTGTTTCAAGTACCAAATGTTACGTCAACCCCCCAATTTCAGAAACTACTGCACTTCATGGTTGGGTTGATACTGATGACTACTCCCATCCGATGCCCTCTATCACAAGAAAATTTCCAGGGCCCTCTAAAAGCTTGACCTCTGTAACAACGATTTCGTAGGTCGTACAAATGGGGAATACTGAGGGAAATGAATGTGTTTCATGAGATGTGAACATCAAACGGTATATGTTATTTGATTTAGAGGTATAGTTATTACTTTTGTACTTGATGTTGTTAAGGGGTTCGAGTGATGTTGTAATTGTAGAAGTATAGTTGATCCACTTAATTTGAAGGTTGTGGGTAAGATGAAGGGGAAGGAAGGAAGAAAGGGGAGTCAGCCGTGGATGGTTGTGGGTGCCATAACACTCTCTGCTCGGGTTTACATAACACTCTCAACACATTTTTGTTGGAATTATGTGCTACCTTATTTGATGGGGTATTTCAACTTGGGTTACACCAACCTTGGGATGTGCAGTATCTGTCATTGGTAATTGAGTTGAAATTGGCGAATCAGGGTCCTTTCCACTTGTTTGTTTATATCTCTGCCTCTGTTCAATTGGATGGAGAATTAGCGTAATTTATGACCGGAAATTATACTTTCTAAATGAATATTACATCGGTTTTTAGTCAAAGATCATTGTTTTCCACAGGATTTTATATTGTTGGATGGTTTTGGATCAATCTGTGTCAACATTTTAGTTCTCATGATTAGGGCAAGCACGATCAGAGACAATAATGGATGAAAGCTTATTAGGGTTGAAAAGTATAAGTACAGTATCTACTGATGCCCAAGTGGGATTTCTTTTAGGTTTTTTTGTTGATAATAAGAGTTATGTGCTTGTGCACATAATATGTTGTCTAACTCGTGTATGGATGTTCCCAGCTATCTGGATACTAGTTGTACCTTTGTGGGAAAGGGAGTATTGCAAGCAATCTATTGGTCTTTCATGGAATGAATTTTGTGAGGTAAAGGAACACATAATTTACTTTCCAGAAGTAGAAAAGTGGAATGATTCAGTAGTAGAAGAGGCTTTTCATCTTGCCAAGAGGAGGTATTTAGAAAATACTAGTGGTATTCCTTGTGGCATACAGAATATGATCCGATGCATACATTGATGTAATAGAATGGGATTCACCTGACTTGGGAGATATTGATTGGCTAGAGGGGCTCGGTGCTGATTCAGGTAATGAAGAAAATTATGCAAATGGAAACCAAGAGATAGGAAAGTTTCTGATTTACATCAAGAGATGGTAGCAGCGAAGGTGGCAGGGGGGCGGTGCCCTGCAAATAATTGTAAAAATATGATGATTTCAAGATTTACCGCTTTCCTCTATGAAATTCTTGGTGCATGTTATTTCAATAAAGACACCTTATAGATCTATTTAAAATATGGAAATGCTTGACACTGTCATATTTGGTGTGTAGAACCCTTAGTAAGACAATCACAAATCTGGAAGCAGAGTTAGCAGAAGCAAGATTCTCCAAATTTCGTGTTTATTGTTTTTGGTTTTGATGAGTATGAAGGGGCTCAGGTGGGATCTATTGATCTTCTCAGGCACAGGGTATACCATATACAACTGTTTACTTTAAATTTCATTGAAGCATGGGATGTCTATTGAGGTGTTGTGAGATATCAGAGGATTTGTTCTGCCTCCTCAAGATGTTTCTAAAGATCTTTGTTTCTGAGATGTAGACTTGTCTTAGGAATGTGTACCCTTCCTCTAGACACACATTTTTGTGTTTCAGTGCATGCTTGTCATCCTCAAAAGCTAGAATGAAATCTGTATGAGAACAGAGCTTACTAAAGCATTTTCATAGCTTTATCTACTTACAACTTCCCAAATTGTATTAAAAAATAAAAGATATAAAATTAGGAATGAAAAAATCAAAATTGAGCGGCCACCATCATGATTGCTGAGGTCTTTAAACTGATTGTTAATGCTCTTTGTTAGTTCTTCACAAGTGATTTCTAGCCTAAATTTTAAAACAATGCAAAGATCCTTGGGTTGCTGTAACTTCTGTATCAACAGTTTCAGCCTTTGTTTATGAGTGCAGATCTTCTGCGTCATATCTGATTTGTGAGTGTGGAAATCTTGTACACTTTGTATTTGTGAATGCCTTTTAGTAAGATAGCAAAGCTGAAATACCACAACAATTTGTTTGTTTTATTGCATGACTAGAGAATTTGCCCACGAATTCATCTCGTAAGTAGAGTTCTTCAGCCATTTGATTGATTTGCTTTAATTGATTTATAAACCTACAAATTACAAAAGTGTTGCTTGTGCTCCCTGTAACATCTATGTGCTTACCATCTGCATATTCATCCAAATACCTCCTCTAATTATTAATAGGGATCGCTTCATTCAAATACTAGGAACTTGCTTAGGAACATTGGAAACTTGCTTTAGGACTTTTCAAAGAATGTCTCAGACGAGATGCCCTTGCATGTAATGCCATGGTAGTAAGGCATATATCCAAAATGGGTTTGTTGAAAAGGCCTTAAATCGATCTGCTCTCTATCTACGCGACATGCAATTAATAGGTTTAAAGCCAAACTACGCAACATTTTCCAACATCCTCCCAACCTATTCCATCTCAATACATGTCTCTTTATAGCAATTGGCTTACAATTCTTTAGAACACATTTATAAATAGTGACCATAGCCAATTATATATTTCTTGTTTAGATTTTCTTGGTTCTCATTATGTCATTGTACATGCACATTTTAATTGTAGATATAATTACAGATAAATGACAAGTATAATATGCTTATTGGGTTTATGTTCTCTTTAAATGCCTTGCTTGCATGATCCCAGGTCATGTTAATTTTATTGATTATTGTATTAATTTTGTGAAGTCAAGAATGATAGTAGTTGGGCATTGAAGTTTAATTTGTAACCAGTTTTTTAAATTTGTTCTCTAGGCCTATAACACTCCTCTATCCTCTTAATCCCCTTACTTTAGAGCGTCATTTAAGTCATCAATACATTTTCTCTTCTATCTAAACCTTTGACTAAGTTAGAGTACAGTTCTATATAATCCTTGCTCTCTAGACACCTCTGATTGCTTTTCTCAAAAAAATTAGACCTCCAACCATATTAGATGATAAATACATTTTCTCTTCTATCTAAACCTTTGACTAAGTTAGAGTACAATTCTATATAATCCTTGCTCTCTAGACACCTCTGATTCACTTTTCTCAATATTTTTTAGACCTCCAACCATATTAGATGATAATTGAAAGTTTGGTTAGACCATTATGAAAAAGGTGATCAATCATCTAGCTTTCGTTAACGTAGGATGAGAGCAACCCTTTTTGAGCTATGCAGAATATTGCTATAGTAAAATTAGAATATTGTTGTTTTTAGAAGTAACCTTTGTGCTTACCATCTACATATTCATCCAAATACCTCATGTAATTATTACTAGGGTCAATTGGTTCATTTGGATACTAGGAACTTGCTTAGGAGCAGGCATTGGCAACATTGAATTTAGAACTCTGGAAACTTCATGTATGGTGGGTCGATCAGAGGGCCATTTCTTGGTGCAAAGCAAGGCCAACTGGAAGATTTTTCTTACAATCCCAAGATCCCTGCAGGTTGTTGCAACTTTTGTATCAACAATTTCCATGACTGTGTTGTTGTCTGCTTTTGATAGAATTTGTGTTCACATGCCAATGTCAAAGACAACTCCATCCACATTTGATTACTCCATGCTCCTAGACAACAAACCTTAAAAATACTTAAATAGTGTACAATGTAAGCTCGAAAGAAAATTAACAAACAAAAATCTTACCAACTGAAGCAAATTTGAGTTATATTCCACAACTTCCTTCCCATCAAGCAACTCCTAGAAGAACAATTACGTAATTGTATAATTATATTTCTCATTAAGCCTTGATGTTCTTGCATATTCAAGGTCAATGTAACCAATGGTACCCATAACATAGGTAGAGGTGTGGGTTTTGGCCAAGGAAATGCACTTGGAAATGCCAAAGTCGACAAATGTGCTTCAAAATTATCATCCAAAAGAATGTTAGAAGTCTTCACATCCTTTGTGGGTTACAATCATGATGAAGATTGAAGATATGGTAATCCTTCTACAACACCATGAGCAATCTTTAGCAGTGTCCTAGTCTAGCTTAATCTTCTTTGATGCTTCAAAATTATCATCCAAAAGAATGTTAGAAGTCTTCACATCCTTGTGTGGGTTACTGATCATGATGAAGATATGGTAATCCTTCTAGCAACACGTGAGCAATCTTTAGCCAAGTGTCCCAGTCTAGCTTAATCTTCTTTGATGATCCTATACGAAAATAAAAATTAAAAACACACTTGTTAGATTCTCCAACAATCCATTTTAATCAGAAGGTTAGAGATTGATTGGATTCTTCTATTTCAAAATATGAATCTACAATGTACAGATCCATTTTTCTTCATAACATAATCATTTTACTCACTGTGTAGGATGTCCCATAGACTTTTGTTTACCATGTAATCATAAAACAACAGGTTTCCATGTAGAGAAAGCAAATATCCATGCAAACTCGTAAGATTTTGATCTTTTGATGCTTCCAATTGTTTCCAACTCAGTTTCAAATTCACGCAAGCTTTATGGGTAGTGATTATACAATATTTTTATAGCAATTGGCTTACAATTCTTTACAACACATTTATAAACAATGCTTGTAGCACCATAGTAGATTACAGATATCATCTATTATTAGGGCAAGAGAATTAAATTTGTAAATCCTATCTTTCAAAACTTCACAAAGAAACAGTGGAAAAAGGAATCCTCACAATGTAGTAAGGTTGAAACAGTTGGCTAACTGCAATGGCACTTCCCCTGATAAATTGTATAAATTTGGCTAGACTATGTATTTCTCTATAAATACTAATCCACAAAAATGCAAATTGTTCTCAAGGAACAATGCAAACCCTTACAATCAGTGGGTCATTGCACCAGCATAGTTGTCACTAAGAAAAGGAAGTCTTGAGAATATTATCAATGCTTTTGGTGAAAAAAGTAGCAGAGCCAATGATCCCAAAACATATGGTTTGGAACAATGCTTCAAACAAAAAATTTTAGCTTTGGCACAGTTGAATCCGGATTGCTTTTCCCTATTAAAAAATTCTGATCCTTGATGATGATTATGATGCCTTGGCAGTTCTCAAGATGGGTCTGACCTTTACCAAGCTTTTTCAACGGTTGTTTTCAAGAAGGAGATGCACATTTTTTGGTGGGGCTTGACAGGGCTAGTAAAACTACCATTTTATACATGCTCAAGTTGGGGAAGCTCATCACCACCATCCCAACTATTGGTCATACTTCTTTACTCCAATGAATAATGATTCAAGGGTACTATGTTTTTTGTAGCATGATTTAGGAAAGTTGCTCGTGTCGGTGAGAATTATTTCTTCTAAAATTCCTAACTATACTAATATGACACTCACAAAAGTTGGCTCTTTATCTGTGGAGGTTAGGTTCTTTTTTGTTGTCTTGTTTCATCTTTACAATCACAAAAGAGAGGCTCCTCCTCTCTGCCCCCCCTCTCTCTCACTCATACACACCTTGCAAATAGAATAAACTGTACTAATAAGCAGCTAAAGGTATTCAATTATGCAACTTTTGTATCAACAATTTCAGCCTTTGTTTGTGAGTGCAGATCTTTGCATCATATCTGATTTGTGAGTGTGGAAAGCGGTATCAAATGTATTCATGTTTAGTGCCAAAAAAATTGACCACAAAAGGCTACCACTCATGATATAAAAACTGCAAATGTACGGAAGTCTTCATGTATTCATGTTTAGTTCAAATAAAATAGTCCACAAAACGCTACCACTCATGATATAAGATTTGCAAATGTATATGTACGAATTTGTAACAAATTTGAAATGTAGAGATAGAACTTTTAAATGTAATGTTTCATCTATATTCCTACACTTACAAAATCAATCACACCCCTTATCAACATCAACTACAAAAGTAATAACTATCCCTCTAAATCAAATAACATATATTGTTCAAGCGTTCACATTGCATTGTACACACATGCGATTGCTAGTTTAAATTTAATTTACATTATTATATTAATTAAATCTAATTACAACCCCAAAATATTCTTATTAAAAAACGTCATGGTATAGATTCTAGATGCATCAAAGATTCTAGATACATCATGTAGTAATATTTTATACACTTTTATAAAGAGTGAAACAAAATTAAAATCATGGGGAGTAGGTTAGAAATGGTTGATATTGGGTGTATGGGTAATCTATTTTTATCATTGTAATGTAAATTAGTGAGGGTATTTATTGGGTTGCTTTTCATCTCGTGTAATGTTAATTAATGAGGAGTATTTATTGTGTCCATTTTTTTTTAAATTAAGATTTTTAAGTATCTCCTAGGATTTATATATTGATGAATGGTGTCACAATATATGTATCATCATTCATATTGTTAGACTATAATATATTTAATTGAATGAAGAAAATTAAGTTTTATTTTCTAATAAGTAAATATAGGGTTGAAGCAATTATCTATGGTCTATCGATTAATAGTAAAACATATCTTATATAAATAACCAAAAATATTGAATGTGGTATTAAAAGGGTGGTTGTTGTCAGTGGTGAGGATGATAATGTTGTTCTTACTTGCACCCTTTGGGAAATAATAGTCTCATGTGTTTAAACATTTTTTTACATATGACAACATTGTCCTCATGTCGAGCCCATGTAGCTTGCATCTTTCTCACCATGGGACAATATCTTATTCTTCGAGATATATTTCCCATGATAAGCACGAAAGCATGCTTTTGGAGCATCCAAAGAATTTCCTTTCGGGAATTACAATCGCGTGATTTGTGTGTCAATTCTAAAGATGTGTGAAAAGTGCTATGTTGAGTGTGGGTGGAAATGTGACAAGGGAATAAAGAGTGTGCTTCATGTTCCTATTATAAAATATAATAATTAAGGCACAAAAACCACGAGAATGAATGAGGGAAATTCTAAGTAAGAAACAAATAAATGTTTGGCATGCCCAAAAGTAGGAAGGAATGGAAGGCACAAAAAACACACAAAGAAAGTCAAAATGGAAGTGTCATGAGGATGGTAAAAATGCACCTCATGTGCCCGAACAAATAGGAAAATCATGGTGCTTCAAAGCTTGTAGAAATTTTAAATTGTGCTTGGCTTAAGGGAGCGCACCATGTGCTCTACTCTAGGAACCCATAATGCTCCATCCATAGAACCCCTTTGGTTGTTATTGTCCCCACTGACCCTGCTTTTGGATTCATGAGAAAAAAAATATTGTGGGAAACTACACGACCACAAACACAACAAATATATGGATTATTCGTCAACAACACAACAACTCCAAAGAAACCGATAATTTGTCACCAATTTCCAGCCATTAAAAACTAAGAAGATGAAAGAAAAAATATGCCTTGAGTTAAAAATAAGTTAGTCAAAAATAATCTTGTAGTAGTACTTCGTCTTTAGATGGGGAGTTATAATTTGAAATACTTTTTGAAAATAGCTCATAACTTAAAGTGAATTCTATTCTTGATAATATATGAACTAACTTTGGTAAAAAGTAAAATAAAAGATGTAAAGAGGGTGTGAAGAGTCATTCAAGAAATAATTACATCATGTTATTATAAATAAGGGAAGTAACCATTTTAAAAAGACTTTTTGATGTTGGACCTAAAATTTTGCTTCGAGAGGAAGAAGTATAAGAAAAATTTTGTTCAGTGCGATGAGAAATACAAAGACATTTTCTAAACTTTGTCTTGGAATTTCATTGGTTATAGCATTCATTCTTATACTAGATATGCATCTTTTTTTCATTCCTTTATTGAATGCAAGATTCCGATGTTAAATTGTGAGTATTCTTATTGTTTACTTTCCTACACATAGGGAAAATCTTTAATTTTATTTATTCTCGTATGCATCCCATTCCATTCTCTCTCTTAATTCTCATATTTTGTCACTTTCATTTCTTTTTACTTGTGTTCTTTCCGATTAAAAGTACAAAAACTCCAAAAATCCATATCTTTCGAGGAGCTTCCTCTCAAATATAGAGGAAAATCACTTTCTCTAATTTTGCAAAGTTGTACTACCACCCATAGGGAAAATCAATGAAATAAGCAAAAAATTTCTACACAAACATACCAACATGCACAACACCAATTGAGTGATTTGGTTCTAGCACGTATTATGTGCTTATTGATTATTGGTCAAATTTAGGTTTTTGTTGGCGTGTGTTCCTTCTATCGTTCAAAATTAAACATGATTATTTTATGTCTCATGAGACTTTTGATCTCCTCAAGCTCATTTGTCTTTGTGTTCTTTGTTGTCTTGCCCTATTTGCCCCTTGATTCCCGCTATCTCCAAGATTTCTCTCTTCTCATGTCTTGTCTCGATCTGGGAAATGACTATTTTCGTATGGTACAAACCTAGTCAACCATTTCCATATCCATTACAATTTGGTCACTACCTTTATCATCCCTTCTTCCCCTTGATTTTAAATTGTTATGGGTTATTGGCTTTGTTTATTGTCATTCTTGCATGTTGTGTGTTGTTTTGCAAGCAAATGATGTCTTGATTTGAATCCAAGAAATTTGTGAGTACGCAAGTGCATTAGTTTATTTAAGAGAGTCATATATATAATCAATGGATTATAGAGAATCATTTGTAAGGATAGTATCAAAATAGTAGAAGCAAAGTTATTGTTTCAAGAGCATCTTTGTGCTAGAAAATGAATTCAAGTATTTAGAAAGTATTCTAGCACTTACTAGATGTTGTTGCACATATTGAAATATAAGGGGTTGTGACACTTGCATATACCAAATTACTTGCTTGCATCGAGTGTTGATTGCAATTTTGATCAACACATGAGGGGTTTATAATAATGGGGTCCTAACACATGCCCTATTAACATCCCCTAATTTTTATGGGTTTTGAAGGAATTGCGGCTTAATTAGGGTTATACCAAGAGAAGCATATTCCTAGTGATTTCTGATAGAAAGAAAGAAGTGCAAGGTTTTCGTAGACTATGACAAGGTGATCACATTTCTACAATCAATTTCACATCTTGTCACAAAATACCATATCCATAGTTATAGTTTTGATCGATTAATTTTGTAGATATTTCAAGTATAATCAAAGGTATTTTTAATCATGTCTCTAGTGGTCGATGTTTTCTATTGTTTAGACTTGTCCTCTACCACTTGTCATTAGCAATTGTCTCCAAATTTATGCAAATTAATATTTTGTAATTTAAGCCATAATTCTACTTTTTCACACATTTAATATGATCTAAATTAAATATATTACTTATAATTATATTTAATTGACTCTATTATACTATAATTAGAATTATTACAATGATAATGTGTAATTGTATATGTGAAACCACTTTGTATATGTACGAAAACAACCGAGAGATTGATTATAAATGGAATGGATACTCATTAGGGTAGGGCTGGATTAGTTTGTTTAATGTATTATAATGTTATTTTCCTCACAAAAAACAAGTTTGTATTTTTATACCCATACATTAGTCTTTCCCCACGTTCTTGCCTTTTAGCATATAATGATATTCTCACCGTCCAATACGAAAAAACAAATACGCCACTTTCTACAAAGTTGATAATAAATACAACTTTTAACACTTTTATAAAGAGCGAAACAAAATTAAAATTTACGCCAAAATTGGTAGTACCCACATTCTTTGAACCCGCTTTTATGATGCGTACAATTTTTCAAATGCAAAGCTTTTAGACGAGGAAAAGACGCACGTTTCTATCTTTTGGAGAATCCATTAGAATTGGGAATCTTGAACAATAATTTTCCCATTTATGGTAGGTTTTTATATTATTTATAATTTTGAATTATAATTTATTTAATTGAAATTAAAAATTTTAATTTATTAATTTTAATTATTAAATAGAGGATTGAACATTTTCACCCTCACACATTTATTAATAAGATTTTTTTAAATAAACAAGTGTTGTGTTGTAGTTTATTATTAAAGATATTATAATTAAAATTTAAAATATTGAATTGTATTGAGTAGATTTTTTAATTTACCTTTTTATAATTAATTTTTTTTTTTGTTTTTTTGTTTTAATGATTATTGTGGGACTAGGCCTAACTAATATATACATATTATTAATTTATAGTATAATTGTACTTTTTATTTGTAGTAGGTTGTAATCCTTGTAATTGGGCGCAGAGTATGAATAAACTATAGTGGTGTGTTTTGTAATTGGGAGAAGAAAATGAAGAAACTACGGCGTTCCATTTTGTAATTGGGGGCTGAGTATAAAGAAACAACGGTGATCCCTCTCACATTGCAATTATTCATGAGGGACGCATCTTGATAAGAAAATCTTGTAACGGAAATGGAAATTATGTTGTTATTATGCTTGGGGAAATAAGGTGATTCCATCATAAACTTTGTTAATTCTATTATCTAATTCCTCAAATCCGTGTTTTTGCTTCTAACGTATGTATTCTCACTTCTGCCTTATTTTTCGTAATGGAAAAGATTGTATGTGTTTTCAATTATGTCGGTGGGAATCGAATACGAGACCTATTTATTATGTTAGTGGGATTCTATCAAAAGTAGACAATAACACAATCATGGAAACTTGATTGATCAGAAGTTGCAGTAACCTACAGAGGATCTTGGGATTGTATTAATTTTGTGAAGTCAAGAATGATAGTGGTTGGGGATTTAACTGAAATTTGGAACCAATTTTTAAATGCAACATGTCATGCTCAGGAGCCTTCAGTTATCTCTCAAGTATCAATATCATCCATATTCTACTATTGCATTTTTGGGAACATGTTTTCCCAATATCTATGTCATTTCTATTAAACAAATAGCATGTCAATAGTTTTAGCCTTAGGAATTGTATAGACATGACATGGTTACTTATATCTTTCTAAATTTCTTTTCTAACAAGATGGGTACCAGTCATGGCATATCTTATTTGTCAACTCATTTTTATGTTTTATGAAGATGCTTCTCAGAAATTTCAAACTCCAGAGAGGAGCTATTCCAATGGTCAATTGATGTGATTGGGCTCGCTGTATCTGCACTCGTTTGTTAAAGTCACTCTGGTATAATTTGGTTTATAGGTGGATTATTCCCTAGCTAGTTTAGGCCCTACCAATTAGGTTTCAGTGAAAATAAACTAGGTATATACCTTTATTCTGCAAAATTTGTGAGTATCTCCTTGAAACTGTTTGATTTTTTGATAGAATTATGTGTATTGGTGTTAATTGTATGACATTGATTTTGGAGAAAACAATGTGGTTCACTAGGGCTACGAATGTATATCATGTATATTATGAGACAAAGTTCTCCATAATAATACTATATTTTTGAAGTTTTTGTTTCCTTAGAAGAAAAATTCTGATATGCAAAGCTCTTTGTGCCCAAAGAAGACATTTCTAATGGAAGGTGGGTGCTTATTCAAAACTTACTTTTAGATCATTGTCAGTTTATGCTCATACCCTTGTATTTATAGAGATATTCTAAAATCTGGTACTATTTTGTTATGGAAGATACAATGTTACATTTGGCAGATTGTAGAAGTGGCTTTTCTAAATATATATTTTTTGTTCATTATTTGTAACCCCTTCTCATGGAGTATTATAATTGCAGCTTACAAAAGACATGAACATCCTCATGAAGCATTGACTTTGTTTCACCAAATGCAACTAGTAGGTAGCCAACCTAAATATTAGTTCCCCTTTGAGCATACCACCTATGTCAAAACAGGGGATGGACATTCACCAAAGAATAATAGATACGGGACTTTTCCAGACTCCACAACCTTTGCCATCATCATCCCAACTTGTGTTGAAATGGGAGCTTTAAAGCAAGACATGGACATCCATCAAAGTATAATGGAAAGCTGATTTTTGTTAGATGTAGTTGCAAGTGTCATGGTAGACATGTATGCAAAATGTGGAAGCATACACAAGGCATGTGAACTATATGATAAAATGCCTCAATGAGATGTGATCTCATGGACTTAAATGATTGCAGGATATGCATAAAATGGGTTTGTTGAAAATTCCTTCAAAACTTTTAGGCGAATGCATTTGGCAAGTGCAAACCCAACCTCTACAACTTTTTTCAACATACTCCCTTTCTATACCAATATGGGACCCTTAGCACAAGGTATGAACATCCATCAAAGTATAATGGAAAGTGGATTTTTGTTTGCAAAATGCCTTAAAGAGATGTGGTCTCATGGAATGCCATGATTGTAGGATATGCACAAAATAGCTCTGACAATGATGCTCTCAAACTCTTTGAGGTAATAAAGCACTTTGGAATGTACCCTAACCATTTAAGCTTCGTTTATATATGCTTGCATATTTTGTCTCATTTATGTTTCTTGGAGAGCTAATATGTTAAAGCACTTAGTCATTCTTTCAATCTACTTTGACGTCAACACTTCACATTCACTACATTCTCGAGAGTGAGTGTTAGCAAACTTACATGTCTCACTTGCATTTGTATTTGATTATTACACAACTAACTATTATTTAACATCCCTTCGATGTACTTTGCAACATTTGTTTTGGCTTTAATAGAAAATCAGAATTGTCAATCACATCCCTTATCAACATTAACTACAAAAGTAATAACTATCACTCTAAATCAAATAACATATTCCATTCTGTGTTCACATTGCCTTGTAGACATGTGATTGCTAGTTTATAGTATTGATGTATTTATATGTTTATTACGTCAAGAGACGTTCTATAATAGCAAGGAAGGCAATGATGGAGTGCATTGTTCAATTTTATTCTCGACATTAAATTTGATGTTCATTTGACTGTCATGTGATAATTCATTCATAAATTTGACTTCTATTGGACTATCACTTAAATAATTTTGTTTCGTATTCCTTGGAGAAGTCAATCAAAAAATATTAATATCTCAGTCATATAGTACTATTTGGGTCTTTCTTTTTAATAGATATTTTGAGACCGACAAAATCGCATAACTAAATGATTCCATTTACCACAAATTAATAAGAAATTGATAGAGAATTTAATGAATTTATTGACTAAAGAGGTATGTAAAAAATCAAACCTAAGAACCTTGAAATTGAAATACATTTATGTATTTCATATAGATACATTTATTATAATATACTTATTATATTATATTTATTTTTAATTATTACTTTTTTGGTGTATTTATACTACACTTGCATAATTAGATAGGGACCTCAAAATTGATATATCTCAACGTATTTAAGATAGATGTATTTAAGATATCTATACTAGTTAATTAATTATTATATGAGTAAATTTTATTTATTTATATAATATTAATTTATTTGTATGTTTTGTTATAAAAGTATGTACTAACATATATGTATGCATATAATGTGAGTTTAGTAAATTAACAATTATTATGATATTAATTTAGTTTTGAATTTATATTATTAAGTTTTGATATGATATAAAAGAAATACAAATAATATCTTTTAAAAATTTATTTTATTTTTAATATTAAACTTTACAAATCTTAAGTAATACTAACATTTGATTAAATTGGAAATTTAAATTATTTGATTAAAACCAATACAATATTTACTTTTAAATTAACAATAATTCTAACCATATCAAATATTATTTGAATAAACTTGATTATTCTTCTCTAAATTTTATAGAACCAAACGTCCATATTATTTTTTAATTTGAAAAAGAAAGAGAGATAACTTATAACACTTATCTTTGAAAGTCATAATACTTAAGTTTAGTTGAATTACTATGGAAATTCATTTTTGGCATGGTTGCTCCTTGTTTGGCATGTTTGCTTCTTATTTGGCATGCTTTCTCTTTATTTTATGTTCCTTTAATGTGTTTTATGAGTTTCATCATGTTTCCTCTACTTGTTATTGTAATATATACTACTATATGCTTTGCATGTATTGACTCTTTGATGCACCTACTCCACGACTTTTGCTTTTTTAAGATGTTTTTTTATATATGCTTGATTATATGAATTATGTTTATATCATACATAGCATTATCATATATCATACATATATAAATAAAATAAATGAATACTTATGATCACTTCACCGTCGTTTAGAGTTTTTAAAGCTAGTATAAAAAGAATAATGAGTTGAAAGTTAAAAGGAGAGATCATCTGCATAATGGAGGACTAGGAAGATTATGGACCTAACATCAACGCTCATGTTTCTATGATATTGAAACATATGTACTCTGATGCAAATATGGAAATGTAAAAAGGACACACACACATACACACACACACACACACACACACACACACACACACACACACACACACACACACACACACACACACACACACGATAACAAATCATTGAAATTTAGATAAAATACATGGATATGAAAAAAATTGGTTGTGTTGAAGACTATGAATATTTCTATGTAAAATCCATATCATAGAATCTAATGGACTATCTACATTTATTTATGTGTGTCTCATGCAATTAGACAAAGTAGAAGTTATTGTGTAACACCATGTGATTGCTTCCACATGAGGAAGAAATATAGTGTCACAAAGACTTGTGTACGAAGATAAATAAGCAAAATATATACCATTTTTTGATATGTGGGATGAACCGTGAATCACACATCTAAGAAAAAGGATTACACAAACCATGTGTGTGATATAAAAATTAAGCTATAATACAATCATAGTTAGATTTCATCACAAAATCATGTATGCATTAAGCAAGTTAGACCCTATATGGGCCTAGATATAAGCAATGTAAATAAAATGTAATATTCCCAAAGTGGGCATGATATATAAGAGATTCATACCCCACATAGACATATGCAATTATTGAATCCCGAAGGTGGTATGCCCTAAGTGGTTGAAATGTATTTAGAGTGATTAAAAGAATAAGTTAACGCAATTTACTTGACATATAAATGATATATCCTAATAAATAATGTACTCATATGTGGTAAAAATATAACAATGTAAGGAAAAAGCATATGTATTCTCTCAATATATGTATGATATGGATTATGATAAAAAAATACAAGGACACAAAAACACAACTAGGCATGATATAAGACCATAGAACCACAAGACATAACAAATGTGTGATAAATCTAAGCATAGTATAAAGCATATAATGTATATAAAGTATGAAGTAAATATATCTAGGACACGAATCAAAAGCAATAACACTAAGAAAAGAATACTTGTTAATCAAGTACATAATACAAATTAAAGTAGTAAATGCACATAATACACTAAGTAATATCCTCTATATTATCTTATATCATTTAAAAAGTACCCTTTTGTCCTCATCTTGCCTTATGTTGTAAACCCCTTTCATATCATCCTATTTCAAGTGCACTAATATTCACCCCATCCCATCTTTTAAGGCCTAACTATTGGAAGTTGGCATGGGTGTGTATGTTGTGTAATTTAAATTTAAATTTCACTTATAGTAGAGACATTGTAGCTCATTAACACAAAAGAAAATATATAGAAAATCCATGTATTCTCTATAGGAATTTCATTTTGAGCATTTACTACTTATTGTAACCATTCAAAGAATAATTTTAGGGACAATTGAATTATATTAGACTACCTATTAAATAAATGTGTCTTTTTAATAATTTTTACCAAAGAAGGTCCGATTGAGACTCCAATTCATCAAATTCACACCCCTTATTTTATTATTTTTCAAGGTATTGTTGGTAAAGTAGAGCTACAAATTATAGATATGAGCTTGGTGTCCACACGAGTATCCATAATGTTGGAGAAATATAAGATTTTAAACCCCTTTTTCATTTATTATTCTCATATTATAATATGTAATTAAGTTTGAAATCATGAATTGTATATGTTTATGTTTGGATTGTAATGTATGTTGGTTAGCTACAATATATTGTTAATTGTTGATCAGAGAATACTTGTTAGAGAACACACAAGGAGTCTGCGCGGGAGAGAAGGCCAGGATCAAGGGCGCGGAAGGACAAAAAGGACCCGCGCACGGAAGGCAATTTCAGCTTTCGGGACTTCCGATTTTGAGCATGGAGACCTATTTTTAGAAGATGGCATGTGGAACACACCAATGATGTAGAGACGTGTGCACCATGCATTATCTATCTTTGGAGGAGCGGATCGAAGCATTTTTGCATGGAGATGAGCTAAGAATAGAATTGACACTTGATTAAGCTGCAAGAGGTCTATAGATAACACACTTGTATGTGTGGTTATGCTGAAAATGGTGTGTAGCTATCAATAGCATGTGGCCTATTTCTGGAATAGATAAGCGGTGAAGGGCAAGTCCCCACACTATATATATGATGTTAGGTACATAGTAAAAAAAAGAGTGTGAGAGAATATATGAGAGTGTGTGTCGTGTGATAAAGAGATATACACATATGACTGAATTACTATATCAGATCCACATGCGCATTGGTATAGATTGACATTAATGTAAGGAGCTTCTGTATTTATTAATAGATGGAAGATATTGGCTGAATCTAAGTGTCATTATGTGTGTAGTTGAGTAGTGCATGTTATTAATTCAATCATGATTATTGTTTAAGCTTGTTCTTTCATAGATCTAAGTGTAGCATGCATTGTAGAATGATGGATTAGTTATGAATCTATATGTTTCTTCCTTCATCATGCTAACATCCTACTACAAAGCAACCCTAAAGAGGGACTTGGTACCTTTGCGCGCTTCGGGTGAGCACTCAGTCAAGGCTGAGTGATGTGCTAGCGTGACTAGGGTGTTATCTAGTAAATTATAGGTTACATCATTGGTTCTATTGCCGGGACCTATTTTTCAGTTGTTTTCAAGATGGTTCGCGATGAAGACGTATCAGTTAACTCTAGCAAGTATTGAGGAATGGATACACGATCTAGAGGAAGAATATACACGGGGTTTAGCAGTGGATCTGAGTTTAATGCACGCACTTGGGTAGAATAGAATCTATATGATAACTTATATGAGATCTTTTTGCTATCTTTCCAGTAGAACTATACGAGTGGCTTACTGCTTATGCATCTTAGCGAAATTGGAGGTATCACGCACTTGTTTGGACATAGGAATAATTTCAGGCCCTTTATGATGTTGATTGATCTGGACTCATGTTGTGGATATGTGGTTTCATGGTGTTCTAAATAGTTATATTCTGGAATATTCAATTTTGACGTACTCTTGCCTGAGAGGTAGCTGAATTCCAATTTTTGCGGTATCCAAGAGGAACATATTTGCAAGGTATTCCACTAGTGATCAAGATATTGATGGTAACTTTAAACCTAGAGAGTAAACCGATGGCTAACTAAACTTCACCACGTGTGAGGGTAGGAATAGGTTTGGTGAAAGATGGCAGACCTAGTGGTAGAGAGGAGAGAGAGGAAAGGTGGCTTAAGTTTAATGAGGTGTGCAAGATGGAGATAGAGAAGTAGTGTTACATTGCAAAAAGTATGGCGTTGAGGAGAGAGATGGCTCGTGAAGGATTTACAGCTCATGTAGAAGACGTGGAGCGAAGCATTAGGAAAGTGCGGTTGTGCACAAGAATGGATTCGTTCGGTTTGACGGATATGTAGCACAATACCTTGGTATACACGGGTAGAAGATCTTCCTATATTTTTGAAGGCCATGGAAACACACTTTGGCAAATCAAATTAAGAGAAGAACTATGTTAATATATACCTGCGCGGGATAGCGGTGCGTAGGTGGGTAGTCCACATAGATAATCTTATAAACTTGGAAGAGATTGGAGTCACTTTTTCTACTAGGTTTATAAAGAACAATGCACCTACACAAATTTACACTTATCGTGGTGATCAACTTATTCAACATCATATTCAATAGTGTGAGAGACTCTAGATAGAGGACAAGAAGCATTGCCACCTTCACTCTGGGTGCATCACCCGTATTCTACGCTACAAGGATGCACATACACGGTATGTATATGCGAGAACTACATCGAGAGACCGGAAGCGGCAAGATTTGATTGTAGGATTGATCCAGACTTTTGACTACTTCTCGACTAAACCTCATGTAGAAGAGGCATTAAAATTTGTCAAGCACTTAACTATGGGAGATCGTGTAAAAGCAGAAGAGCATATTCGGGAATTATTTGGTGAGACAGATTTGAGCACGTTTTGAAAAGGAAGAAGAACTGGACTCCATACTACTTGAATGTGCTTGCCTTGAGAAAGAGAAGGGAAAGATGGTTTACATCGTAGATGATGAGGAAGTTGAGAACCTGGATATTGAACATTCACAAGGGGTGTACGAGGTCTTGGATAGTTTAGACAAGGATATGCGCACCTATCACGAACCCATGAAAACAAAGAAGGTGAATATAGGTTCGGAGGCTGAGCCTAAGGAGGCCATAATTAGAGACTACTGGTCAAACTCGGAGGTAGTAAAGATCATTGAGTTACTCAGGGATTATTAGGATGTATTCCCTCGAGGGTATCATGAACTTAAAGGTGTGCATAAATCACTTGGGGAAATGAAGATAAAACTTAAGGATGGTGCACGGCCAGTTAGAAAGAGACCTTATAAAATGAATCCTAATTTACGTGAAAAGGTAAAAGAAGAGATTGATAAAATCTTGAAATCTGGAATTATCAAGCCCCTTGATGAGTCAGAATGGGTTAGCCCAATGGTGATTAGTATCAATAAGGACGGATGAATTAGAATATGTGTGGACTATAGGGAGTTGAATGTTGCATGCATCATATATCCATTCCCTACACCATTCACTGAGGAAATACTAGAAGGAGTTGTATGGTGTGAAATATATTCCTTCACAGATGGGTTTTCGGGTATCAATCTGGTTAGGATTGCTCAGGAGGATTAAGAAAAGACAACATTCACTATTGAATGGGGTAGTTTTTCCTATATTGTGATGCCTTTTGGATTGAAAAATGTGCCTGTTGTATTCTCATGCATAGTTGTTCAAGCATTCAAATATTTTATTCACAACTTCTTACAAGTCTACCTAGATGATTGGACAATATATGGGCTTGTGAAAGATCATTGTGACAATCTATGCTTAATGTTTGAATGATGCAGACAGTTGAGTATCTCTTTGAACATCATGAAGTACATATTTGCTACACCATTTGGAATACTCTTAGGACATATAATCTGTAAGGAAGGTTTTTTGGTTGATCTAGTGAAGGTTGTAGTCATTTTAGGCCTGGAAGTGCCTACCAGTCAAAGTGAGGTGTGTGGATTTTTAGGTCATACATGATATTATAGAAAATTCATCAAAGGGTATGCCAAATTTACTGCACCCTTGGAAGAGTTACTAAAGGTGAGCGGTACATTTTATTGAGAAGAGCCCACAAGAGCGCATTTGAGATATTAAAAGAGAAACTTACTACCGCACCCATTATGTGCTTTCCTTCATGGGATAAACCATTTCATGTGCATGTAGATGCTTCTGGCATGGCCATTGGTGCTATGTTAGCTCAACCTGGCGAAGGTATTATAGATCATCCAATCTATTTTGCTAGTAGGAAGTTGACTCATGCTAAAAAAATTATACAACTATAGAGTGCAAAGCTTTTCCATGATCTATGCATTGCACAAGTTTTGATAGTACTTGTTAGCAACACCATTTGTGTTTTATATAGATCACATGGCATTGAAGTACTTGGTAAACAAGCCCATCTTACAAGGGTGCATATGTAGATGGGTGCTCCTATTTCAAGAGTTTGACTTCACAATTGTGGTGAAGCCAGGGAAAAGTAATTCTAGACCAGACCATTTATCTAGAATCAACTCAGGAGAGGAAGCACATACAATTGAAGAAACCATGCCAGATGCACAGTTGTATAGGTTACAACGCACACCCATGGAATTAGAAGACATTGTTGTCTTTCTACGAACATGTATGGCACCAGCAAGGAATGAAAGCATTAGAAAGAAGTAGCTTGTTATATGTGCGGCACTATTTATGCTAATTAGTGGTGACCTCTATAAGTTAGGTAGAGATGAAGTATTACGTTGTTGTGTATTAGAGCATGAGTGTAAGGATATTATGGAAGAAGCTCATGGTGGTATTACAGGAGGCCATTATGCAAGTGATGCGACTTGCCCGGAAGATCCTACTTGTTGGATTATGGTGGGAGACATTGTATAAGGATTGTAAAGAGTATTGTAAGTCATGTGATCATTGTCACGCCTAGGAAAACTAAGGCAAAGAGATGAGATGCCTTTGATATTGATTCCTAGTGCCGAACCATTTGAGAAATGGGCCATTGAATTTGTAGGACCTATTTCACCAGCCGCGTGTAGGAATGGACTCCGTTATATCATTACTTGCACAGATTATCTCACACGGTGGGTAGAAGTAGCACCTACCAAGGACTATACAACAACTACAATAGCTAGGTTTCTATGGGAGAATGTTCTTACAATATATTGATGTCCCTTAAGCTTGACAAGTGATAGGGGTACACACTTTTTAAATGAGACAATCGGGATCCTATTAGATGAGTTTATGGTTGCACACCATAAAACTACACCTTACCATCCTCATGTAGATGGAACTACTGAGGCTTTCAACAAGATTTTGAGCGACTTTGATAAAAACCTGTGATGTTGGAAGAAAGGATTGGGATGACAAAGTGTTAGTTGTTCTTTGGGCATATATAACAACTTACAAGAGATTGAACAAAGCCACACCATTTTAGTTGGTGTTTGGCGCGAAAGCCATTCTCCCTATAGAATTTATGTTACCTTCTTTGCACATTGCGCGCGTTGGAGGTCTAGCTAATGAACAGGCTTTAGAAGAGCGTATCGGGAAGATGATTCAACTAGATGAGCATCGAGCCATAGCACAATGGATTCAAAAGTAGGAAAAGGCCTGGAAAAAGGCATGGCATGACAGAAACATAAGGGATAAGAAGTTTGAGATTGGAAAAATGGTACTTCTTTATGACTCGAAGTTCTTGCGCCATCCAAGAAAGCTTAAGGTACATTTTTTGGGGCCGTATTTCATCACTTTATACTTGAATTAGGTTTTTTTCAGTTAGAAGCACTTGATGGAACACGGCTACCTAGTTACTTTAACGGGAGTAGGTTGAAGCCCTACTATAAATAATTCTTCTTGGTGTTTGTAATAAGGCAGTATTACCATTTAGATTAGGGTTTCAATTTTTATTTCCTTAATGTATTTTCTTCATTATCAATATGCTTTATCAATTTAGTTATTGTCTTTGTGTAATAAGCGTGCTTATGCGCGTATAAAGCTAATTACTATATGAATAATGTCTCAATGCGCTGAGAGGACTTGCACATACTTTTTGTGTGGGGTTTGTAGTTATCCAAGTAAAATACCATGGGAATTAAAAGGTGAAAGGAATAAGCTACTACAGTGTGCTTTAAGTCAAAAGAAGATTGCTTCTCAAAAGTGACCAAGGATGGAGATAAATGAAATGAAATTATAACGCGAGGCAAGCGGAGGCCATGATAGCTACCGGGAGAAGGTATAGTGATGAGGTACTCAGTGCAAGGGCACACGGTGAAGAGAAGTCGTGACCAAAGGGTAGGAAGGCGCGCTGGAAGGTTATAGTGGGGCATGAAGATGTACCGCGCAAGATGAATGAATTTGGTCAATAAATTTGGATATTTGGTAGGTGAAGGAGCAATAAATGCATCAAAATTTCAAAAATATATATAAGGATGGGATACATGATTCATTTTTATAGTTGCTGACTAAGAGAATTTTAGGAAATAGCTAATTACAAAGAGTCGAGTGATCGGAGTTAAGGTGCAAAGGGTGTGAAACCAGCGTGACAACAAGATCTGTGTGACAAGAAGCTTTCATCCCTGGTGGTGTAGGGTTTGAGTGAAGCAAAGAGGTAGAGAGGAGTTAGGGCATGAATTTTCCACCTAGGGCACGATTGGATTGAGCTAGGTTTGATTCATAAAGTTACAGAGTTAAAAAGGAGACATTTGTAAGGTAAAAATGGCACCTAAGAAGGCATATGCAGTAGCAGTAAAAGGAAAGAAGAAGGTGGTCGTTGAGGAGGAAGAGATGGAACCTGAAAGCCATTTTTTAGAAATGTAATATCCAAAAGGAGTCATCATCGGCCAAGAATGGGATTCACCCATTAGAAAGAGAAAAGTAAGTGAATACAATCACAGGACCGTGGAGAATAAGAAGGATCTCGATTCCTTGCTCACTACTAGGATGAACAAGCACACGACGGATGACATGCCAGTTTATGACGATGTAGGTGAGAAGATTCTAAAGAGAATTCGGGTCTACTAATTATATGAGCTTCCATATTTTGGGAAGTATGAGCCCTTGTATCAGTGGCTCATGAGCAGAGTGCATGAGGACTTCTTCTACTTTGTAGGACGTAGAGTTAGAATCTCATATGCTTATCTCATTAGTTACAGGTTTGAAGGCCATAGGAGAGGACATAAAAAGTGATATAGAAAAATTGAAGAATTGTCTAGTTATGCAAGTTGCAGAACACCTTGTTACAAAGTTGAATGATCAGGAGTGGTGGTCACAGGTAAATACTATATGGTTACATGTTATGCGTAAGATGTCAGAAGGGGAAATCTACAACATTGCAGGCTATATTGCAGAGTAAATAATTGAAGAAGCGTGCACATGAGGGAAGATCAACTTTGGGGTTGTTCTACTATCACTGGTATTCATGGATATTGGAGTACCAGATGGACCGAAGGAAAAGGTATGGGAATACCCCATGGAGAACAAGTCACCAACTGAAAGGTTCAGCAAGTATCTATGTAAAGGGGCCATGACAGACGACATAAAGCAAAGGGAAGAGAAATGGTATGATAGGCTCCGCATGGCATTTGGAGAAGAGTGGCGCATCCCAAAGGACCTACCAAAGAAGCGGTGGTAGGGAAACAATTCTATTTTTTTATATCATCATTTTTGCATCATGCACTTCCCAATGAAAGATGGAGTCTGGATCCCTTGGTGTAAATTTCCTTACGCATTCACTGCAAGGTATTTCCAAGCATTTATTCACAGATTCTCAGACACACATCGATTGGTATTCAATGTAGATAAGGTAGAATGTGACTACCACACGTTGAGAAAGAATTGTGTATCCTGGCAGAAGTTCTTATATAGAGAGGATCATTTCATAGGTGTTGAATATTAAGCCAATAACTCTGGTTGTAGCAGATGTGGGAGCAACATTGGTGTATCTCCATTTGAAGCCAAAGATGGAGAATAACAAGTATGTGGAAGGTGAGTTGGCACTTCCAACACCCCAAAGGGAAAGCATATAATGGATAACATCCCAGCACCTAAGCCCACAAAGCCAATTGAAGTGGAGGATGAGGACGAGGAGCATGAAGATAGTGGTGGTTTAGAGCATAGAGGTAGGAGACATCCTACAAATAAGGGTGAAGGAGTGTGCCATTACACTCACCTCGGACAAAAGAGGGGGATAATGAGGACTTGAATGTAGTCAAGGGGAGCACATATTTAAAAGGTGTTTGAGAACTAGGACCCAAGGTGCTACTCCAACCACGGTGCGCAGATCACCCAAAACTCCCCAAAAAGAGGCAATCGTGCAAAAGAAGGAGGAAACTGAAGTTAAATGAGGAGGTAGAAGAGTCAAAAGAAAGCACACCTAATTCTCCTACACTTCCAAAGAACATAGAAGAATAGGGTGAGGGATCAAAGGGAAGAGAAGAGGACGAGAAGGGACCAGAAGAGATAGCTACAAAGAATGTTCAAGACATGGAGACACAAGTCCCAAATTTGGAAGCTAAATTTCCTAAGAAGCAACATTCTAGAAGAACAAGTGGAGAGCACATTCCACCAACCATGGGGTATGCAGAGAACAAAGGTAAAATTGTTTGTGCCCACTTCCAGAGCATGATAGCATAAAAGGATTTATTCAGCTGGGAGCTAATGGATGAGGATATGGTGATTGTGTGCACTCAAAAGCAACTATCATGGTCAATGCACACCCACATGGATGAGCTTGACTTTGATGTGTGCAAAGAGTAATGCATTTTGAGATGACTGAAGAAGGCACTCCAATCTAGACACATGACAGTAAAGGCTACTGTCATGTCGATGATCACATCAAAGCAATGCATTGGTGAAGGTTTCTACTGAGGTGGATACAAGAAACATGGAAAAAGATGCAACGATTAAAGCACTACTCGAGGAGCTGAAGTCAAAGGATGCGAGAGATAGCGCACATAACACGGGAGAGGTAATTCACACGGAAGAAAAATGAGGTATTTATCATCTTTGCAGAGGAGATTTGGGACAATGTCATCAAAGTAAGGCCACACTTGGAGCCCAAGGTACCACAAATGTTTCCTTTAGCGATACATTATGTAGAAAATTTGGTGGACTTGGTACTTGAAGATTAACCTCTATGCATGTCGGTGTCAAGAATCTCGAGAGCAAGATGTCAAATGGGAGAAAGCCTCGGCGATGCGAAAGATTACATCTTATGAAGGGATGTGCAAGCATTATAGAAAGCATGAAGAAAGTAGAACAAGATTTAAACATATGCACATCTCTAGAGGCGTTTATCAACATAAAGACCTTAGAAGAGAACAATGAGGTCTAGAAAGTGATGAAGGATGAGACATTGGGCCGCACAGAAAGATTGTCAATGGTTAAATGTGTGTGAGGCCCGATAAAGAAGACAAGAGCCGCACAAGACTCAGCTAGAATATCTTGGGAAGCTAATTGCGTAGAAGATGGATCTTTTAGAATAAAAATGACATTAATGTCCAGTGTTGTGTTAGTTCTATAGAATGAAAAAGGAGAGATTGCGAGGGATGAGTTGGAATCCATTGTTGTGGACATCCCAGAAAAATTGGAACAAGCACTCACTAAATGGTAGGTTTTGGAGGCCGAAATAAAGGAGGAGTATCTAGAGTTGATACTACAAAGTGATATAGAGGAGGTTGTCTAATAAAAATTCTTTATTTGTCTACATTATTTCATTCTTATTCTTTCCATTATTCTATTCTTTACTTCAATTTTTGGAAATACCCATTTTCGGGATGACAATGAGATTAGTGTGGGGTAATGTTGATTAGAGAATACTTGTTAGAGAACACACAAGGAGTCCGCATGGGAGAGAAGGCTAGGATCAAGGGCGCGGAAGGACTAGGAAGGACCCGTGCGTGGAAGGCAAGTTCAGCTTTCAGGACTTAGCCGATTTTGAGCATGGAGACCTATTTTTAGAAGATGGCATGCGGAACACACCAACGATATAGAATGTGTGCGCCATGCATTTTCTATCTTTGGAGGAATGGATCGAAGCGTTTTTGCATGGAGATGAGCTAAGAATAGAATCGACACCTCGTTAATTGCAAGAGATCTATAGATAGCACATTTGCATGTGTGGCTATTCCTGAAAATGGTGTGTGGCTATCAATAGCATGCATCTATTTCTAGAATAGATAAGAGATGAAGGGAAATTCCCACCCTATATATATATATATATATGATGTTAGGTACATAGTAAAAAAGAGAGTGTAACAGAGAATATACAGAGTGTGTGTATGTGTGATAAAGAGATATACACATATGATTGAATTACTGTATCAGATCCACACGCGCATTGGTATAGACTGACATTAATGTAAGGAGCTTCTATATTTATTAATAGATGGAAGATATTGGCTGAATCTAAGTGTCATTCTGTGTGTAGTTGAGTAGTGTGTGTTATTAATTCAATCATGATTACTATTTAAGCTTGTTCTTTCATAGATCTGAGTGTAACATGCATTGTAGAATGATGGATTAGTTATGAATCTATATGTTTCTTCCTTCATCATGCTAACATCCTTCTACATCAACCTAAATAGGGACCTAGTACCTTTGCGCACTTCGGGTGAGTGCTCGGTCAAAGAAGTGGGAGAGGTGCCAGTCTGACTAGGGTGTTGAATCTAGTAAATTCTAGGTGCATCATTAATGTAAAACCATTTTTATATCTACACTAAGTGAGTTTATAGTGCACACTTTGTAAAACAACTCGATAGATCACCCTATATCTAATGACATAGTTGAGGTGTTCAATAATACAAATTGAGAAATCCTCTCATGAATATTTTTGGTGTGGGATGAAAGGATTGGAATGATATAATCTAAAGAAAACACTCTAAGCATTTAGGAAAACCTATGGAAGGTTAAACATGTGAAATATATTTCAATCCATGTTTGGAAAGCGAGATGGTTATACTCATAGAATTGATAGTGTCATATTTTTATGTAATACACATGGTTCATGGATAAATAAGTGGCACTTGAGATGAGACTCAACAAACTAATAAAAGTCACTATTACTAGACTAATGACGCTAATGGAAAAAATGGTTTCAAAAATATGAACAAAAGATATGGCATGATTAGAAAATTAGAGGGGGAGGGAGTTACCCATATTTGGGTGGAATTATATTCTATGACTCTAAGAATGTAAAACACGAGGAAGCTTCATTTTCACTTTATGAAACCATGTATTATTCATAATATTATAGGAACAAGTACATGAATTGAAAATATTGAGTGGTGAAATGCTACTAGGTAATTTCTATGGAAATAAGTTGAATCCATTATTTTATTTATTCATTAAGTTATCCCTCTAATAAGATCATTAGCCAAGAGAAAATGTAACATAAAAATATCATTTTTCAATCATTAGCTTTGTATATTTATTTTGAGGTTTTTATGATAATAAATCCTTAGCCCAAGTGTAGAATGTGAAAAACTAATTTGTGTGCATGTAGGAGTAACAACAATGAATGAGTTTAAGCACTTATGAGCAACATGTAAAATACAAAATATCCACCATAAAGGTTATGTATGAGGATGTTGTGTGCATAAAATAGAGGAATAAATGGGTTCATGATGGATCGAACAAGTATTGAAAGGAAAACCAAGGAGATAAATACATAGAAGGACCTTACACATAATTAGTATGAGGAAGTATAAAGGACATAACAAAAAGATAAATGTATCATTAAAAGAAAAAATACACTCAATGACATGGAAAATTCTCATAGGTTCAAATAAATGTGGGAACATTCTTCAAGGAAAATAATTAAGTATTTAGGTATATGAAGATGCAGGGAAAGGTGTTGTGTAAAATTCGAAGGTGCACACAACATATGAAAACAAAAAAATGGAAAAGACGTAGGTATCACTAAATAAAATAAGCACATGAGAGTGAATTCATCATGACAACATAAGTGGAAGGGAAAGTGGGTAGGGGCAAGGTGGATGCATCAAATGAAAGCATACGTGTGTGTGTGTGTGTGTGTGTGTGTGTGTGTGTGTGTGTGTGTGTGTGTGTGTGTGTGTGTACACGCATTGGTTAGACAGTCATTAGTTCACATTGCATGTAGAAATGTTTGGATCACTCAAGGTTTAAAAATCTTGAAAGAGAATGAAAAACTAGGAAATATAAAACATAAAGGAGAGATATAGGTTAGGATGCTTACCTTTGTGAAGACATTACCGATTCATTACCCCTTAGTGTTAGGTGACTATTAGAAGCACCTCATGAGAGGGTTGTCATAGGTGGATCATACTTGAGAGATAGGTGGAAAACCTAAATAGACCACATTTGGAGACTCCAAAGACTTGGTAGACATTACTAGTATAACTCATATTCTTATTGTTAGTAGTAACCCAATGCTCTAGAGTAAATCTCCAAATGTAAGCTATACTAAACCCTAAAGCCTATAAATATTTAAGGATAAATTTTGAGTGAAATTAGAGCATATTATGTGATGTTGATATTAGAAATGATGATAATGATGCCTATGAATAGGTAATGATATTATCATTGACCATGGTCAATGTAGTCATATGGAAAAAGTCATTGTATAGCTACATTATCCATGTAGTATCATATGGATAACGTGGTTGATGTAATATTAAAGATATTGTAATGAAAAACTAAAATTTAAGAAGGCTTGGAGGGATGGAAAATTGATGAGGTCGTATGAGGTGGATATGAAGGTAGTAGCAAAGTGGTGCTAAGAAGACATGTTAAGGTAAGTATAGGTAGTGCCACACTAAATGAATCTCTCACCAAATACTCAAGCAGATTTGAGCCTCACTCTCAATAAACCCCTTAAGGCATGCACTCTTGAAATTAATGTAATAAAATCCTACAAAGATAAATCATGAGTAAGAGTAAAAATTAGGAGTATGCATATGCCCCAACAAAGACCATAATGTGTTGTAATATTGTAACATGACATGGCATTTGTGAAAGAAACATGATACACCAAAATGAAATGAAATGATGTAAATGAAGTAATATGTATGATAAAAAAATTAAATACACCAAATAAATATACTTAAATGATAATTGTCTTCCCAAAAATTGGGATAAATAGCAAGTGTTATTTTCTTAACCTCAAATAGACATCAAGTGTTGGTAAGTTAATCTCGACATATTTTTCATAGTTATAATTTTATCTTTTGAAATTCCTTGTAGCGTCACAAGATGTCTAGTAAACTAGATACTTATTAGTGGATCAATTTACAATAATATTTTATATCTTGAGGGAATTTGTTGTAAGGTGGTCCTCTTGTGCTTTGTGGTATAATTACCTTTTAGAATCTTGTCACTTTTTCTTAAGGGATATCATTACATGGCATTATGAACTTGTGAGATACTTGATATTGTTTATGGATGATTAATAGAATAAAAATAAATTTACTTCTTAATTTTTTTCCCTGAATTATGCTCATTTTGGATCATTTATAATGTTTAACCACCTTCTAAGTAGGCCTAACTTGTATGAATTAATTATCAGTGTTTTCACTTTAGGCTTTGGGTTTATTACCCTATGTAACACCCTTTACTATTTATTTATATTTTTATGCATGACTTTGTAGAAATAATTATTATCTAACTAAGTGAGTGGACCTTATTTAAATGGTGCATTTAGCTTATATGCTTACCAATCTATAGTTTGCAATGATATTTTAAAGAGCATGGATTTGTGGTGATATAATCCCATAGACCTCACCATAGTTAGCATTACTTTTTAGCTATACTTTCTCAAATTTTAGTATAATCAAGTGAACAATTGAACTTGTCTAGGAGGATTTTGATTACTTAATCTATATAACTTTGTGGAAAGTGAATAAAGATATAAAAGTGGCCACAGACGTTGGGGATATTATTATTAAAAAATTAAAATTTCTTCAATCATTTTCCATTGTTGAATTTTATTTTGAAGCATTTAAGGATCATGCATCATAAGAAGTTAGGGATTTAAGGAAATCCTATAGACTATAATATAGTTATGGAAGAAACCTTTGACACCTAAAATATGGTGGAGGTAATGGTGAAGCAATGAGGTCTATTATGATCCCTTGGGTTCCCTTATTTTCCTATTTTAAGAATATCTCTAACTTGGTTAGAGAAAATCATGAAGGCGAGGAATATAATAAAGTGGGAGGGTTGTTCAACTAGGGAGGAAGAAGTGGATATTGAAGGATTTAATGGATGGTTTGATCAAGGTCTTTCTAAATCTAGTTTTTCTCATGTTCAAGCAAGTCCTTTTACTCTTTCTTGATTAAATAAATATTAACAAGTATGTATGTTTAGGAAGAGATAAAGGAAATGGTTTTTGTTACAAATATATTGTGTAACATTATTAATATATTGTAATATTATTAATAATGAGTTTATATAGCTCATATTAATAATATAGTTAGTGTGAGTGTGTTGTGATAAACAACTCACATAGTTATTTTGGAGTGTTAGTGATCCTAGGGATAAGCTTGAGAGATTCATGGAGAGATATATGTGGGATTGAGAGTTGTTGAGGATTGATGTTGACTTCATATATTAAGGAGAACATCCTCCTATATATTGTGAACTCTTTGTATGAAACATTATCCCTAGGATGAATTTAATATAGTATTTTATATTATGTGTTTTTATTATTGTGTTAGATTATTTCGATAAACTGGACCAAATTTATTATTTGGTATTAGAGAATGTTAACCATGAGAGTTTGGTAGAAGGGATACATTCCAAAGGATTCATGTAGGCAATTTAGATGGTATGCATCTTGTCGGCTACACTATAACTTGGCGGAAATAACTTTGTGACCAATATTTGTGTAGAGATTTTCTATTATGGATTACACATCGTGTAGTGTGTATTTGTTTATGTAAGTGTTTATCTATGTTATACCGAGTTGTGTGTCTGATTATCAGTGGTTTGGAGGGAGATATACTCTTCTTATCCATTTTTTCCATTTTGGATTGGAGTGGAAAAAACACAATTATAGAAAAAAATTCCATTTTTGGAAAGGGGTCCGGAAAGATGTTGGATTTAAAATTTGTAGTTGCCATAACTTTCAGTTGGTAACTCAAATTGAGATATTTTTTAAATGTGTTCTTTTTTGAGCTCTTTGTATTGATCATATATGCACATAACCATGCATTGTCTGTTCTTTCTCAAAAAAAAAAATCATGGGTATTTGGTAACAACAAAGGAAGTATTAAAGTCTTGAGAAAGTCAAATTGTGACATTGTATTGTTTTGTCATTGTGAAAGTTAGTCAAAATATGTGAGTCAAAAAGTTCAAAAAAATTGCCTTACGGACACATTTTTGGTTGAAGCGCGTCAATTCTTTAAATCGACATGGACAAGTTGAATCAAATTGAAAAATTTGAAGGAAAATATTTCCATACATGGCAGGTTAGAACTCAATTATTGTTGATCAACAAAGATATATGGGAGATTGTGGAAGGAAAAATAAAGAAACCACACAATGCAGATGAAGTAGAAAAATGGGAAAGAAAGGATCAAAAAGCAATGATGATTATTGGCCTAGGTTTATCTAATGCCTACCTACATCACATAAATCTAACAAAGACATCACATTTGATCTGGACGACATTGAGCAAACTATTTGGGTCACAAGCAGAGAGCACAATAGTGACACTCAAGCAAAAGTTGTTCGGACTCAAAATGGAGGAAGGAGAAAATATGGTGGAACATATCAGTAAGTTTTGTTCTATTTCAAATCAATTAGCTAGAATATAAGTTGATGTGTTTGATGATGATGCAAAAGCAATATTACTTAATAGCATGTCTCCTAACTATTCTAATATGGTCTTCACTTTGAGAAAAATAAATCCGAGTCTAGAGGATTTAATTTCTTCTCTAATAGAAGAATAAAATAGAACCAAGAAGATTGATCTAGAAGAAACTGCAATGTATGGTAGAAACAAATCATATGCTAAAGGAAGATTCAAATCTTCTTTTGGACAAAAATCAACCTCCCAAGGTTCACGAAAATTTATTTTTCACTATTGTAATGATCTTGGACATGGTATTATGTATTATAAGAAAAGAGCACAAGATTTACTTGATGGTAAATTGAAGGATAAAGCCTTCATTTCTGAAAACAGAGATGAAGAAAGTGATTGGGATATGAAGTCTACCCACTCTGATAATGAGGAAACAAATGCTCAGCAAAGTGATGAAGACTTATTGTATTAAGTAAAGAGTGCATTATCTAGAGGACGGAGGCACATGATGTTGGAGGTTAATCAATGACCTCTTGTCAATCACCAACAACGGAGGCCATACAAAGTTGTGGTTATAGTGTGTGTTTGTTTGCTTTTATTTCGGAATTGTAGTTTTTGTGTGCAGTATGATTTTAGAGTTCTTGTTTTATGTTGAATAAGTGAAATGTTCACATTGAGGGGGAACAAGAACATGGTCTCAATGTTCCATTTTTATTTTTCCCTCTTTTTAGTTTGTATTCAGTGAGTAGTGTTTCCTACATAATTCCCTGAAGGAAAGACATAGTGGATAGACGAAAGCATAAAGGAAAAGCAACATCATGATATTTGGGTTGTTGGTTGTCCTGTAAAACCATCCTTGTTGAAGTTGTTGGTTGTCCTGTAAAACCATCCTTGTTGAGGTTGTTGGTTTTCCTATAAAACCATCTAGATCATGAGCACGCATGGGTGGAAAGCTGTAGAAGGAAGTGTGATTGTTTTTTCTCCCATGTCAACATTAGGGGAGTGTATATTGGGAATTAATAATGTTAACAATAGGGAGTGAATGTTACAAATATATTGTGTAACATTATTAATATATTGTAATATTATTAATAATGAGTTTATATAACTCATATTAATAATATAGTTAGTGTGAGTGTGTTGTGATAAACAACTCACATAGCTATTTTAGAGTGTGAGTGATCCTAGGGATAACCTTGAGAGATTCATGGAGATATATATGGGATTGAGAGTTGTTGAGGATTGATGTTGACTCCTTATATTAAGGAGAACATCCTCCTATATATTGTGAAATCTTTGTATGAAATATTATCCCAGGATGAATTTAATATAGTATTTTCTATTACGTGTTTTTATTATTGTGTTAGATTATTTCTAATAATATGGACCAAATTTATTAGTTTTGGGGTCTATATTAGGAATAATGCACACATACCGATAAATACACTTGTATATGTGTATGGGTGCATATGAAGGTTTATACATCTCTACACCATTGCATTTCTAGTCATTATAGTTTATTGTTGTGAACACATTTATGGAAAATATTGTTATATAAACCATGTTATTTTAGTAGATGGTGCACTTTTTTTTGTTTTGCATTCATGATTGGAAAACCTCATTCATGGGTTTATTTGGTATAAATGAGTATTAACATTTGGTGACCCTACAAATTGATTATTTGAAATGGTTATTTTATGTATTCCACTTGATATCGGTAGTCACCATTTTAATGACATAGTTTTATATTGTGGATTTTCTTGTTTATGTAAGGAAATGAAAGGATAGAGACATTGGTCTAAATTAAAAACCTTCTTGGTGTTTCTATTAGTAAAATTATTTTATTTTCTTTCTTGATCTAAATGTTTAAAGCTCTATTAACAAATCATTTTTGTTTAAAAACCCCACTGGAGTGTTTTTCCTTAATATGATATGTATCTATAAGTGTTTATAGTGTGAAGTGTAAAGAGATGATTATGGCATATTTTATTTCCTAGTATGCCACGAATGTGAGTTTCCATATTGATAATTGTTTCTTATATTTATGTCACCCTTAGTGATATAATGAAGCTAGAAATAGAATTTTTCATGCAATCATACATTACTATGATAGTAATAAATTATTTCTTTGAGTTATCATTGAACTACTAGTCATATTACTTCAAATATACACTATATGAACTTTGTTACCCAAGGGCCTCATTTTGGTAGTTTTGTATATTTATTTTATGCTTTTTAATATCAAAATTAGGTTTTATCTAAAATTAATATATTATAATTATATGTAATAAGATAATTTGGATATTAAATCCATAATGTAGTAGTCATATATTATGAAACCTAATGGCATATTTGATTGAACACACTTCTAGAAAGTAGAAAATGGAAATTATGATTAGGGTTTGGAACATATTCACCCAAGACATGCTCATACTATGTGACAATGATTTGAAATTAGATGAGGATGTTATCTAGAGTGTCATAAATATACCTATAAAATTTTGGATTATAAAAATGGGTTAAGGAAATGATTATCCACCTTGGACAAGTTGTCCCAACAAATGTGTCTTAGGGTTGTTGAATGCATCCTCTACTACTTACTTTGACCTATAATTTTCTATGAATCCTACTTTGAGCATGTCTTTGGATTTTATATTTGTTATGAATATTTAGGATGACTCTTTTTACCTATAAATATATTCTCTTCATATTATAAACCTATTGGCATGAAAAAGTGTTATTCGTCAACACTATACTAACCTCTCGAGTGTCCCCACTACTCGAGAGGAGCATTGTACTATGTACCAATATGTTGAAATGGGATCAATCCACACATATATTTCCAAATATTCGGGTAGAGTTGGGGTTTGAAAAGTGTAAATAAATATGGATCCTTAATTCATCTCTTAACACATGTCAATGTTATCTAGCTTGAATTTTAGTGCATGATATGATCTAAGGAAGAAAATGATAGATGTATTGAGGTTTGTATATACTTTTCTAATGTGTTTTAGGGAGATATGCTTACATGTTGGGATGAAATACCTTATTAAAGTATGTTTGGATATAGGATTCCTAGATTCCCCTAATAGGTTAGGGTGTGCATGTTGAGATAAATGAATTTTGTGAATGATTTCCTTCTCAATTGAAAATAAGTTGACTAAGGTGATTTGTGTATTTTAAACTATGACCGTTGCAAAGTATAATGAACAAGTGCTTTAGCCTTGGGAAAAATTCAATGGTAAAACCTTTCTTGGGTCCACAAACCCATCCAAGGTTTTGGATGGAATCTAATTTGAAACATGAGATGGATTGTAGATAGTATAAAGATGTGTTATGTATAAGATGCATTGATTATTAAGGTGATAATATTAAGAACATGTAATGAACTAGTGGACAAAGAGCATAGGATTGAGCCAAATGCCTTTAAATTTATTTAATACATGTGTAAATGGAATAAATGTCAAAGGATTATTTTGAGTTCTATATCACCAGATTTTGGGTACTAAAATTCCCCCTCTCAATCTAGTGATGAAATTTTTAGACTAAATGTTAAAGGGATAAGAAAACACAAACATCTCATGTTTAACCCTAGGAGTGTGATGTATGTAAGCTAAAAAGTATGCCCCTATGTTGTAAATTTGAAATTTATAAATCATATGTCAAATATGTGTACTAATGCTAAAAATAGGAGTATAAAATTAGTATATGAAAATCAAAATGTGTAAATGTCATAAAAACATGAAACAACTACACCTAGTTTCCCATGTTTTGTTTGTATAGGAATGTGCAAATATATTGTATAAGAGATAGTGTTATGTTATTATGTCACCATCAAGTGTTGGGTAGTTATTTCACCATCAAACATTACGTAGTTTTGGGTGGACATATTTATGCCTAAGTACTAGAGGCACATGAGATCGGGGCACGTAATAAGTGGGTGCATAGGTGTGTGCGGAAAATCAGCGGATACAGGGCATCTTTGAAGGAATTTGGAGTTTGGGACTTAGCCATTTCACATGCACGGGATAAGGATGGATTGAGTGTTGAACACGCCCTAATAGAAGATAGAGAAGGCCAAAAGAAGGCATGACATGATAGGCATATTAAAAATAATCAGTTTGAAGTTGGATAGATGGTTCTTCTTTATAACTCCAAGTTTATGTGGTACCTTGGGAAATTGAAGATGCATTGGTTGGAGCCATATGTGGTGACATATATACTTGATTCGGGAACTTTTCAAAGTTGTGAAAGCGCTGGATGGAACATGGTTTCTTGATTATTTCAATGGGACTAGGTGAAGCTCTAATATAAATAAGTCTTCTTGGTGTTTGTAATAAGGTAGTGATGTCAGTTAGATTAGCTTTCCTTTAATGCATTTCCTTACATTGTTGTTATACTTTTCAATTTAGTTTAGTGTTTTGTTGTAATAAGCATGCTTGCATGCCAATAGCTGATTACTATCTAGTGAATTTATGTGTAGAGGACCATGCATACTTTTAGTATGGGGTGGAGTAAGTACAAAATAAATGGGCCATGACCGAAAGATCTCGGAGGATGGGTATGCAAAGAATAAATATGGTGCAGTGCTTAAGGTAAAGGTGTGGATTAAGGAAAATTTCTCAGAGATGAAGACCACACGTAGATGGATGGACACATAGTGTAACATGAGGTAGACAGGCAAAGCATGGGAAACTACTTTATGTGAGGCGCATAGTGGATAGGTACTCTAGTGCATGAAAGTGCGTGAAAGGAAGTATGTGGCCGAGAAGTAGAGAGGCACACGAGAAGGTTATGACTGGGTGTGAAAAATGACAAAAAGTGTAAAAAAGTAAAAAGGTGTAATTAATGTTAGGTATGGTGGTTGGTAAAGAGCAATCAATGCAGGGAAATTTTAAAAAATTATATAATGAGGGGTTGTGTTATTTTTTTTACCTTGCATTGTGAATGAAGTGATCGAGCGAGTGGAAGAGTAAGGTGAGGAGTGAGTTATAAATAGAATTGCATGAAGGAATGAATATAGACATAGAACAAGAGTAATTTGTGCACGGATTTTTGGAGCTCCATCGGAGAGGTTGTTTGAGTAAAGCAAAGGCGTGCAAGGAGAAAATTTTCTAGTTATGGTCAAGGTAAATCTAGGCACATGAATTTTAAGTTGTAGAGCTCGAATATAGTGTAAAAACACATTTTATCATTGCAATGACACCAAAATGAGCACTTGGGCCAACTACGAAGGCAGGAAGAAAAAATAAGTGGAATTAGAGGTGGAGGATGCCCCAATAGTCAATTTTAAAACAATTAGTACCGTAAAGGTGTCATAATGGGTTTGGATTGGGAGTCACATATCGAGACATGCAGTAAAGTAAGTGAATAGAAACATCATACTAAGGATAACAAGGACAAATTGGAGAATTGGTGGAAGATGAATTTGTGGACAAAAATGCATGGTCATCTATGATGATGTAGGACAGAAGTTACTAGAGAGCATTGGAGTCATGTAATTGTATGAACTGCCATATTTTGGAAATCCAGAAAACTTATATCAATGGTTGATGTTATGAGTCCACGAGGACTTCTTCTACTTTGTAGAGGGCGGTGAATTCAACTTACCGCACCCTTGCTTGGAAGATTGATGAGGTTAAGGAGTTCGGGCACCAAGATTAGTAGTAACCTTATAGATGATGATGTCATAGAAGCAACAAGGATTGCACTGGCTTATACAAAGGGAGGGTGTGTGATGGATATCATCAAGATGGAAAAGTATCTTGCGGTTTTTAGGTAGCCACCTCCTCACCAAACTAAAAATCAAAAGCATTTAAGCCGAGTAACTAGGAGATGGATCCATATTGCAAAGAAAATGATAGATGGAGTGGTATAAAATTTGTATTCCTTCATTGTTGAGACCATTATTGAAGAAGCACACCATGGGGAGAAGATAATTTTCGGTGCCATCTTAATGTTTATTGTGTTTATAGAAATTGGGGTGCCTGATGGGCCAAAAGAGAACATTTGGCAGTTCCCTAAGGAAAAGAAGTCACTTGGAGAAAGATTTTTAAAATATACATGTGATGGAACTATGAGTGGACCTTACAAACAGAGGTTGGAGCTCTGGTATAAGTGCATGTGTGAATATTTTGAGTATGAATGGAGAATACCCAAGGACCTTCCTTCGATATTGGATAAGCAAGCTCAATTCGTTGTTTATAAAAAAATTTGTATAGGAAGGTTTAGGATGAAGAATGGAGAGTGGAGCCTTTGGTGCAAGCTTCCATATGCCTTCACCACCTGCTACTTTCATGCCTTAGTTAACAAATTCTTCAATGCATTTAGATTGAGGTTATATGTAGATAAAGTGGAATGTGAGTATCATACTCTCAGAAAGACATACACATGCCCAAGTAAATTTTCTTATATTGGAAAATTGATATTTGATGATATAAGTATCAACTCCATGAGTTTGGCAGTTGGGAAGTTTGGTGCGGCTAAGGTATACATTTATCTTAAGTCTAAGTTGGTAGATGGTAAGTACATTGAGAATGAATTTAAACTTCCTAAATTACCAAAAGGAAAGCATACAATAGGCACACTATAAGATGAGGAGCCTATAATTTTAGAGGAAGAAGAATACTTGGAGGAATATAGTGGTGGGTCGGATCATGGCACGTGGAAGAATCCAGTAGTATGGAAAAAGAGATATCGCTAGGATACTTCTCCTCCCATAGTGGAAATAAAATAAGGAAAGAACATGGAGATAGGTGAGGGCGTCGAGGACCATCAGTTTAGGAGAGTGCTAAGAAAAACTAGAGTATATAGTTCTAGCAACGGCACCATTGTGAAGATTGCCAAGAACCTCACCCGTCAAGCCTAAATAATTAAAGAGGAGACATAAGTACATATCGGTGAAGGAGGAAAGTGATGGGGAAATTAAGGTGACAACACACATGTCATATAGGAGATCCCTATCCTTGATGTTGATGTAGAGTAACCTTAGTACGAAGAAACATAGCATGATGAGGAGGCCTATGAAGAGCATGGGGATGCGGATGGCACCATAGGGGAAGAGAAAGGAAAATATAAGGTCAAACCTTTTGGCAAGCCAACTAATGCACAAACAGAAAGATATGTAAAGGTCCACTTTTCAATACTGAGGTTCATGTTCCCAAGGGTCATCACTTTGGAAATAGTAAGGGAGAAGAAGAGTACAAAACACCTGCACTTGGGTACATTGACGGGCCATCTAAAATAGTTCATGTCAGTTTCATAGTACTTTGGAACCCGAGAAGCTATATGGATGGGAGTTGATGGATCTAGAGGTACAAACATGCACACTCAAAAAATAGTTATCCTAGAGCACGTAAAATCGGCATTAAATATGTATGTATACCCAGAGGTAATCATCAAGATAAGGAATTTGGTTGAGGAGAATGAAGTCCTTGCTGTAAAGAAAAATGAAACTCTTGGGTGTGAGGAGAGTTTGACATTGCTAGCGAGAAAAGCATGATACGTTCACAATAGCTCGAGACCCTCACATGGAAAGGATAAAGAAATTAGTAAACTTACATCCCAATGCATGGATGTGATGGATGGGATGATCTATAGTCCGAAAAACATTCTTAGAGTGCTACAAAACGAGGGTGAGAATATGACCTTGGATGAAATGGAAGGAGTACTTACAGACATCCGTGAGAAGATAAAGAAGGCGCTAGGTGATTGGAATGTTAGAGGTAGAAATTAAGAGTGAGTACCCTGAGTTGCTTCTTCCTTCAGAAGAATAGAGCACCCATGTATTCTTTCATTATTTGTGTATAGTTATTCTTTTATTCATTCTTCTTTATTCTTGGAGAGACAAGGTGTGATTACCCATCACGGGGTGGAAATGAAACTAGTGTGGGGTAATGTTGGCTGGACATATTTATGCCTAAGTATTAAAGGTGCATGAGATTATGGCGTGTAGGAAGTGGGCACGTAGGTATGCGCAGAAGATCAATGGATATACAGGGCACACCGAGGGAATTTGGAGTTTGGGACTTACCTATTTTGCATGCATGGTCTAAGGATGAATTAAGTGTTGAACATGCTATGATAGAAGACTTAGAAGACATGAAAAACTATTTTTGGGACCAAGAGGAAGATGAAGTGCCATGCGGAGTTAGAGCTAGTAATAGGATTAGACTTAGAGTAATTTATAGCTAATCTATTATTAACGAAGCTTGCATGATTTGGTAGTTACTTTTGTGGTGACATGACTATTTTAAGCATGTGACTTTATATACATACATATATGTATGTATGTATGTATGTATGTATGTATTAATTTGCACAATTTAGAGATGACTAATATTGTGACAAATTTATGTTGATGGTACACCGCACGCATAACCTTGTGATGATAATGTGATGTATTGAATTATTTTGTTTTGATGAATTAATTCAATGGAAATTTGGGAGTGGATATTGGTTGTTGATATATTTTTTACTGGTTATTACATGGTAAATCTGATCTTGATCCTTTTTTGATTCATTATGCACTATGGTTGTGATCTAGTTCATGTTATATTTTATCTTTAGTTGTTTGTTATGAATATGGAATACTTGTGTAATCATGTTAACACCTTGACAAAGCTAACATAAAAGAGGGACCTGGTACCTTCACGTGCTTCGAGTAAGATCTCAGATCTGTCTAAGTGATGGGACAACGCATCTAGGTTTTGGTAAAGAAAACAAACTACAATAGTCATATCACCATTAAAGTTTAAGTAGTTGTGTCACCATTAAGCGTTAGGTTACTATATCACCATCTAGATTTAAGTATCTTATGTCACCACCTAGTATGAGGTATCTTATGTCACCATCAGTATCTATCATGAAGATCACCATGGTTATATAAATAAGAAAATTTCATAAGTGTAATAATAAATTGTCTACTAAGTTTATTTAAATATGATAAATATCACATGTGAACCTATAATCTATATAGATCATCCCTAGTCCATGTAAAATATATAGAAACATGTAATTTGTAATGATGGACCATCTCAAGTCCTTATAAACCTGATTTAAAACCTATAATGGGTAGCGATGGACCATCCCAAGTCCATGTAAACATTATATAAACCTGTAATTTTCTTGAAGTAGTTGTATATGACTAGTGTGTGAATACCATCATGTTTTCTAACTTGTTTCATTATGACCATGATCGTTAAATATGGGAAGATCCTAGAATATGCCTCCCTTTTGATATTAGGGATGTTGTAATGTATCGTTAGCTTAAAAGAGGTTAGCTCTAAAAATTTATAACCAAAGCATTCACTATGTGAACCCCATATAACACGTAAGATAAAATTGATGTGTTAAAAACATCTTGTTAATGTTCACATGTTGTGTTATTATATCATATGTGGTGTGATGAGTTATAATAATAACTCATATTGATATTATGTGTTGTAATAGTTGGTTAAAATAATGAGGTGTGAGAGAGATTCTTGGGTAAGTTACATTCTATAGTTAGAATATAATGACTCATGATATTATTATGTATGAATGGTTGAATGTATTGACTCCTTAAATGGAAGATAATTATGCTATATATTAACCCCTCTCTTTGTGAATAATAAATCCAACATCTCAAGTTTACTTTAAGTGCAATCTAAAAATTATGTGTATTTTACATTTGGAAGCTCTACCAAACTTATCATTTGGTACCAGAAAAGATTCATTCTTGTTATTGTTCTTTGGTGAATATTATGTAATTCTAATGAGAAAATGCCATAGCCAAAGTATAGTTGCCTCGATTCTATAAGGTGAATTTTTCTGATATTAATGTGAATTTTTCTTCAAAATTAAGGTATTTTGTAGCTAGCTATTTAAATTTGTTAAGATTAACTCATACTTTTGAAGATCACCGTGCATATTTTGTAGCTACCTATTTAAATATGTTAAGATTAACTCATATTTGAAGATCACCGTGCATGGATTATTGTGATCTAAAATTTGTCCATGCCTCACACTAGACATCTCCATGCATTCCTCAATCCATTAATTATCTTTATCTTTTGAAGTGTTTAGTGCTACGACTTTGATCGATCCAAACTTATCGAATATTCAAACATGTCAAAACTACTACAGTGCCAAATCCATAAATGGGTCTTATCACGGTCACTTACAACATGTCAACAATTATATTTTTGAAATTTCCATGAATTTGAAATATTTAGTTTTATGCAAAGACTCTCATGATTACGTAAATCTATTTTAGGTCTTCACATGCAACACATATCTTCAACATCATGTTATTACTCCTTTGGGGATGTGGATCTTGACTATCCTATAATGACTCGCAAACCTACGATGATCGGTAAGTTAATTGATGATTGGCCCCTTGTGTAGTTTATAGGTCGTAGTTTATTATGATTCAAGAAAATAAAATCTCATTTACTAGTCTATAGTTTTGGTAAAAGTGGTCCACAGTTGTTATTACTATTTTTAAACATATATTAGAGGTTGGATTCATATTCCATTTTGTTTTTTCAAATTAATGAATCATATTGTGTTACTCTATCAAGGTACAATCAGATTCAAGTCAAAGTATAAAAATTAATTCAATATTTCTTTTTAATTATCATTTTAATATTTCTCTATTTTAAAGATTCATTTGTGAAAGTGTTGATAAAAATTTAAAAAAATTACCTCGTGCATTTTCATCGATGTCTAACGTCTTCAAAGTCAAAGTTCAATTTTGATGGGGTTTTCATACATATGAGCTTCGAAAGAGGGTTTAAAACCCACAAGCGAGGATCACGAGGGACAATGTGCACATCAACGGACGTGTGAATGGCAACGTGAAGAGATCTTGAGAGGAGCGAGCATCAACCGAATGTGCATGCAAAGATTTGAAACACGAGTAGAACCTAGTTAAGCCATAAAACTCTCCTCTATCTCATAGATCAAATGTGGTGTACATATAGGAGGTGTTGAGTAACCCCTAGTGCTGCAATCATGACAACTCGAGTAGAGAGGGGGAGTTACATTCCTAGAATAGAAGTGTAACTCCCAATGACGCATATGACGCACTGATGCATAAGAGAATCTCATAATGACCCCTAAATGACACATGGACCTACGATCTCACCTAAGTGAGATGACTCAACTAATGACGTGGAAAATAACACACACCAACACCCCCCCTTCATCGTAACTTAAGATGAGGTGGCAAGTTAAAAACGAGAAATGGGTCCCGGCATAAAGCCTGATGAGGTACCCATGCACAAGAAAAAGGTCCCAAGCAGTGAAGGAAAACCCAGAGCAAAAACATCCACCATAAGAGAAAAAAACACTCTCTAATCTAAGAAAGATGCCAAATATGGGTCCCGGCCATAGACGAGCTGGAAAAGGTACCCATGTACAAGGAGGCAATCTCTCGAAAAGAAGAAGAAGAGAGAAGAAGAGGGAGACAAGAGGAATGCAGAAGATGCCATGGACGGATCTAAACTCTGCAGCTCTAGGAGGTCTCCCGAGAAGAATGTCGATGCCGAGATCATCCGCCTCTAGGCGAAGAAGAGCCACCATAATGAACTATGTGACTACCCTTAGAAGGACAAAAATGACGTGCTAGAAGTCTGCCCACTCCACAAAGGAAACTGAAGGTAGCAATACGAAGAACTCGAGTCTAGTGCCTTTGAAGTGTGACATAGGTCTAGTGAGTGAGAGCCAAGGAACCGAAGGTAATGCCACGTGCGTAGAATTGTCGAGTAAAAAGAGGAACACCCACAAAAAGGATGTACAGTGATGTGAAGGAACAATACATCCTCCAATAAAAAGGGATCCACACTAAGGGTGGATCAATGAAGGTCTCGAGAAAAATGGAAGTGGTAAGAGTCCATAAGGGGTACTCCCAACAACGGAGATGATGAACTCCTCGAAACACATGTAGATGGATGAGGGACCTATAGTGCATCACAAGTGGACTCTGCGAAAAGACGACTAAGGTCAAAGATACTCATCCCAGTGATGGGGCTCAACAAACAAGAGTGATGTCGAGATAGGTATGAGTCATCCAATGAAGGCGAGAGGAGTGGAAGGGGCCCTCGCACACTATAAGTGGAAAGGAGGTAGGTGTGATGATTTGTATGAGGTGAGTAGGAGACTGTTTGATATTCGAAGAGATGTGAGATGTGTCAACACTCTCTGGAATAGTGAGAGAAAGAGGAGAAGAGTCCTCGGTAGTACTCTTGACATCAAAGCGAGTGCATAATCCTCATCATTAGAAGTAGAACCAAGCAAGTCTATGTCATCAAAACTTCCATCACATGAGGAAATGGAGGATACGATCGAATCAAAGCAAAGCACAACAATGGAGAAAATATGTGAAGGGTCTCCATAGAGGGACTGAAGAATGCTCTCAGACACGGTGAGGTGGATCTAAGTCTACCACATGAAACCAGAGAGAATGAGAGACATGCATCATCATGTGACCAAAGACATGGTCACAAGTGTTAAGGAAGTCCTCCAGATGACGATGATCAGTGGGTGCAAGAACTGGCCCAAACAAGAAGGGTAAAAGACCTTCGTGGGAGAAGTAACATTCCATGGAAGCACGCCAAGATGAATAGTTCCCTCTCCGGTGAGAAGTGGTGGAGGCTGTAAAGTGATCCTACGATGCTCAAGTCTAGAAAGAGCACTCTCCATGATGAAAAATGCAAGATGCACAAAAGCAAGATGTCAGACTTGGCCGATAATGCATCTGCATGTGTAGGCCCAAGAATGTGCGGCACTTTATAAAAGTAGTGCATTTACAAAACTGACAATTCCATCATGTAATGTGTGGAAAATCATGCAAATTTGACTAAAGAAGTGCTCAAAAATGAGTAGCGAGTCAAAATTTATGGCATTAAAATGATTCCTGCAACTGATGGAAAAATGCACTAGATGTTGCAAATGCATTAAAAAGTGCACGAAATGGGTGCAAAGGGTATTGTGTGGGTACTCATTGGAAACGACATGAAATTTTAGATAGGGTTTGTTTTGACTGCGAGGGGGATTAGCCTCCTGCCAACCCCTAACCTCACCCTCCGTCTTCGACACTCGTAGGAGGGAGAACAATACAAGCCAAAAACCAAAAAAAAAAAAAAAAATACAATGCCAAACTGAATGTTTTTAATTTTTAAACACCTTAAAACATAAAAAAGTGGAAAGGAGGTGGGCCCACGTTGGAAGTGTTGCACTCAAGAGTTGTCCACGTGTAGAACCCCAAACCGCCAAAAATGCCAAGTCCGCATCTTTGGTTTTTTGTGATTTGGATTGTTGTGCGAAGATGGAGTTGTTCAGAAGCTAAACGTGGTAGGGAAATGCCTGGAGATGTGCAAGAGTAGGTTATAGAGGGAGCTGGAGGTGTTACAGGCATGTGGGAGAGCAATAGAGATCCCAACCGGCCAAAAATGCCGAAAAGCCTTTAAAAATGGTTGTGCAACTATTGATGGGTGGGCAGGGTTAAAAACATCCAAGGATTCAAAAAATGAGCTAAAGAAACTAGACACAGAGAGAGGTAGTAATGCAGCGAGAACATGATAACCAGGGAAAAATGACCACTCCAGGGCAAAAAATGAGTTGTAGACTGAAAACCCGAGTTTTTGAACCAAAAAAAACAAGCTGATCACTGAGATGATGGTTGTGCAGAGAAAACATTGGAGTGCTAAGCAGGAGGTGATCCATGTGCTGGAGGTCTGTTTGACCAAGCTGAGCAAGGTAATGGACGCTGGAAATGCATGGAATGAAGCCACGAACCAAAAATGGGCTAGGAATGCGTGGAATGAAGTCTTTCCCTCAGCTGGGAATGCGTTTAGACTGCAAACATGCCCGAGTCCAAGGCAGCAGAGCTCGAATGCACAGGTGGATGGAATGCACGAGTTGATAATGAACCACAGGTCCACGCCAAAGCAAAAATGAGCTCACGAATAGAAGCAATCACGAACTCAGCAATGGATAATGCAAACCCGATACAAAAACAACACAGCAACCTTTGAAGACTGCATGTAAAAGTTGTAAAACCACGAACACCCCAAAAACACCCACGATCACACAAACAACCCAAACGGAGGTATAAACACCGAATCAATGCCGGAAGAGCACGAATAGAATTTCCATTACGAGACACACAACAAAATCTGAATATCACATTGGAGGCCAAAAACACATGAGCAACACCGAGGAGTGCACGGATCCACAAGATCCGCTCTAATACCATGAAAGAGGGTTTAAAACCTGCAAGTAAGGATCATGAGGGACAACATGCACATCAACAAACGTGTGAATGAACAATAGCATGAAGAGATCTCGGGAGGAGCGAGCATCAACCGAATGTGCATGCAAATATTTGAAACACGGGCAGAACCTGGTTAAGCCATCATACTCTCCTCTATCTCATAGATCAAATGTGGTGTACATATAGGAGGTGTTGAGTAAACCCCGATGCTTTAATCATGATAACTCGAGAGAGAGGGGGAGTTACATTCCCAAAATAGAAGTGTAACTCCCAATGACACATATGACACGTTGGCCTGACGCACCGACATGTAAGAGAATCTCATAATGACCCATAAATGACACATAGACCTATGATCTCACCTAAGTGAGATGAATCACCTAATGACGTGGAAAATAACACACACCAACGGCTTCAACGCCACTTCTACTAACTAAGTATCTAAGAACAATGGAGGATGGAGCCAATGGAGGTTATAGGATAGTTAACATCCTCCCATCAATCGCTAGTGACAGGCTCCACATTTGATATAGTGGCATATTTTTAGTGATTTTTGTGTTGTGTGGTCATGCAAAATAAACCCATATTGTAAAGAGATGAATAGAAGAGAAGATGAATGATCTTGTGTATGTTGTATGTATACATTGATTGGTCGGTGAGAAGCCAACACTCACTAGAATTGAAAAAGAGGGAATTATTGAGTTCTCATAAGTAGGTGATCATTTGAAGTGTGGGTTGTCGGTGCAAATCCCAACATTCACTAAAATTAAAAGCGTAAGAATTTTTCTATATATATAAGTGAACATGTGCAATAGATATCTATAATAACATATTGCATCCATAAAACATGCATGGACATGTGTTCCTATTTCCAGTTTTTGTGATGTTATTATTGTTGTCCAAAATTACACCCTGTGTAATTTTGATCAACTTATCACAATGACTTAACCATTTTTATGCTCTAGAAAATTTGTGGGAGACTAGTTCGGTCTACCACGTGGAATGCACGAACCTAGTGTTCTTCAAATTCTCTAACCCACGGGAAAAAGGAATGAGTAACACGAGGACTTAGGCGGGAATTGGTGAAATTTAGTGTTGCACAACATCTTCTCAACTTTTGTAGCACTAAGGAAATAAGCCCCTGTAGGTAAATTCAAAATAGAGTACCACAAAACAGTCTATCCATGAAGGAATACAAGAAATTGGCTAAGTTCAAAATCCACAGAACACTAACTTAGTGTTCCACGGGCTTACTAAATTGTAAATGACCAACATATTTTCTTAAACCACAAAATGAAGAAAGATAGCTGAAGGAAAAATTCACAGATTGGAGAATTAGATCCTCACGGGTGGATTGAAGTGCTTTTCCGCCCATCAAAGCACGGAGGAAGGTTATGAAGGTCCATGAAACAAATAGATTTTGAAATCTGCGATAAAAGTCATAGGAGACAATAAAATCCACAACGGACTTAGAACCGCAGAGAACCTGACCACCTCAACCACAAAAATTTTATGAAGAAGGGCATCATTTTTGCAGTAATCAAGTGGTGTGCGATAGACTCAAGGGTTGTGCTAGGGTTGGTGGTGAATTTGGAGACATCCATACCTATGTTACAAGCAAACTCAAAATATAGATCACGGTGCCCACACTCGTTCAATGTGAATTTTAGAGGTGATCAGTTCCATCTAGATGGTCCTTTCTTCTCTCTCTTCCTCCTCTTTCTCCATTCCATGAAATCATATGAATATATGTGAGCTTTGGCACATGCAAAGGGTTCTCTCCTGTGGATTTGAATTTTTTATGTAATATTCCATGCTTTTGGACCTCTATAACTACACATTTTAGAAGGTTATCAAAGCCTTTGCTCTTGTAAATACAAGTAACACCGTTTAATGAAATATGATTGTGGTTCTCCTTTAGGTGTTTCACATTAAACGTGAATCCATAACCCTTTGGTCTTTCTTTAAATCAACATATTCATCTTTTACAAAGCTCTATATTTATTTTAAACTTCTATGTGTTATAGTTTCAATCATGTCCTTATATGCTAATTTTGAACCATGTTTTAGTTTGGTGCATGACCTCTTTTTAGTTTGCAAACCTTCCTTTTCCATTTTATCTCAACTCTGGATTTTGTGAAAACATAGTTTAGCTTAGATTAGTTACATTCTTAAGTTGTAGGTTAGTTGTAGCGAGCTAGGACACGAAGGAATCAACCTTCTTTGGAGGTTGATCTCGCTTCGCAAGTCCCACACTTTCAAGATCATCCCATGTTATCCAAAGTATTGGATGTTCATCTCGTGAATATTTAGTGGGAAATTTTTTTAGCGTTAACAGTTTGGCACATCCGATGGGACCGTTTCTTGTTCTTTCACTAATTTTGGTGTGTAACTTAGTGATTTCAACCTTTTGAGGTAATTCTTTAACACATTTGGTGAGATCCGATTCTCTCATTTTCTCGGTTTAATTAGAAAAGGTTCCTATTTTCATGAGAACGATCTAGAAAAGATAACACACAACAAAAAGAAGAGCCCTTCAAATATTTGCATCTATCACTAAGGAGAAGAAGAAGAGGCAAAATAGTCCTATAGATCACCATTTCCTCCAAGTAGAACTCTTTCCACTCCTCCTCTTGGTAGGCCCTTCTTACTATCTTTGAGGGTTTTAAGACCCATTATATTCATGGCTCAATAAAGGAATCAAGCCTTTGTCACATTTAATGGGGAATTCCTCTACTTCTAGCCTAATATGATGACATTTCTACTTTAACCTTGAAGAGTGATCCTTTCTTCACCAGAGAAAACAATACAACACATGTTGAGCATATTAAAGATGTTGCTAACATATGTTTGGTATATCATGTGACACAAGATAATGTAGCATTCAGTTACTAGCATCTTATTTTAAAGTAAAAATCTCTACAATGGTACAAAGGATTAAGGATAAACTCTATCACCACTTGGGATGAGTTAGGGGAGGCTCTATGCAATCATTTTAAATATAAATCAAATCACCTATCCTTGGTGGAACAACTAACTACAACGAAAAAGAACATTGAATGAGCCAATGTTTGACTTTAAAACTATATTTCAAATGACTTGGGACTGAATTCCTCGAGTGGTAAGGCCTACACCTCAATATGCATTCCTTTATTATCTAAAGGCTTTAAATAGTGACATTTCATTCATGATTCATTCCATGGGGTAGAACATTACTAGATGCTTATGACATTGCCATTAGAGCTGAAAATAGTCTCATTCAGAGGGAAGCTTTCCCTAGACCTCCAATGCCCATATTTCCATAGCTAGGGACACCACACCTTATTAAACTCTTGAGTTAGCACCATTCCATCCCTAAGGAGCCAAATACCAAATCAAGCATCCACCTTTGCAAGCTCTTCAAGTGAATTACAGGAGGTCATGAAACAATTGAATTTTTTTGGAAATGAGTTAGTATCCCTTAAAAATAAAAAATCTCAACACTTTAGGCCTTATCAACCTCTATACCAACCCAACAAACCTCCTTATATGTTAGTCATATCTCCATTCCAAGTGGCTCTAGAAACAACTCACTCTTGTAAAACCATTCCAATCCTATAATCCAAATGTGGCTAGTTCATCTAAGGCCTTGGTCCCGATAAAATAATCTTGTGCAAGACTATTAATGGTTCTTCCCTTATAACCTTATGCATAATCAAGAAATGTGTGCTAATGGTACTCTCATCCAAGCATTATTTGTACAAAATTCTTCCCTCCCACAAAACATACCTACGAGTAAAGAAATCCAAAGAAATAAATTGTGCAAGAAATTATGCCAAGTGATACTTCACTTGTAAATTGGTGAATGGAAGAGTTTTGCATAATCAATCAACTATAATAAAGTGGTCATGTGTCTTCATCAATTGTGTCCAAAACACCGGGGTGAAAATAAGACAAGGGGAAACAAACATTCCACCCCTTTACCCTCCATGTTGCATCCTCAAGTTAGGCAAGCCACAAACTCGGAGGGACTTTAGTGTTCGCGGTGAACTGCGGAATCAACCAAATCCACAAGAAGAGGAAAGGTCGTGGAATTTTCGAGGAAGCCGCCCATAGATCTAATGAATGACAATGGAAAATATAGTGCCTCTATTATAGAAACATGTTCATTCCCCTTTCAATATCCTAGATCAAATGAAGAAAACCAATGTAAGCATCTCTATGTGGGAATCTTTGGCCATTCTTGGATAAAGAGATCTTTTATAAGTTGTCATGGCCGATCTCCCCACCTTGTTTTAGATACCTAATGATAAGGAAAATGTTGTGCTCACCAATGCACTTCAACAAAAGGATGATCAATTAGGTAAATTCACAAATTTTCCACCCTTTTATGTATCTATTATTATAGGCAATCATTTAGTGCACAATTGCATGATAGACTCAAGGGCAAGTAGTCCAGTAATGCCCAAAAAGATAGCAGTCAGTTTGGTCTTGAATATGTGTCACTCTCTAAGGGACTAGTGCAATTGGATGGGACTGAAATTGGGACCATTCATGATTATAAGAGATCTAGTTCTTGCACTACATGCATGCCCCAACTTCTCAATTCCACGGGATGTATTTATCATTAATTTTTCCTCTTTTTTACTTTGTACCTCTTGCGGTATTTCACTGCCAAGATTGGAGGATATCTATCGCTGATCGATCACATATGCTTTTCATAACTAGGTATGACACCAAGATCACCATAATCTATGAACCTATTGTTGCATATCGTATAAAACCTTATACACCTAGCCCCATCAATGCAAACTGCACTATTTTTTATCAAGAAGATCATCCAAGCATTCAAGATGCAAATAACCAATTTGAAGGCATCACATATTCATTACTTGATGAATGGGGAACTGAGTGTCATGGTTTTGACCCATACAAAAAAAGTTAAAGAAGTTGGCCTTGACATTTACTATCTCATAGAGGAAGAAATTTCAGCTCCGCCTAGCATTGTGAAATTATAGGATGAAGAAGAAGCGGCCTTTGGTAAAAAAAAATTGATGGTTTAAAAAGTAGAGAAGGATCATGAGGAGGTGTAATAATTATATCCCCCAATGGTATAATATTCCTCTCCTCTTTCATATTTCAATCTAGTTATTCTAATAACTCGGTGGAATATGAATCTCTCGTACAAGTTCTCTAATGGGCCAGAATGAAGAAAATTAAACAGTTGTAGACCTTTGGGGATAGCGAGATAATTCTCAATCAAGTCATAAGATTGAATGAAACCAAGGGTCATCAACTTAGATCCCACGAGCATAGGGTATGGGACCTCATAGAGTATTTTTAAGCTTTCAATGTTTGTGCCATACTAAGGGAAGAAAACAAACATGCAAAGATCAGTAGTTACGGTAGGAGTGAGATTTGATGTTTTCAAAAAAGTCAAAAGAGGAAAATAGAAACCACATGTCAAAGTAGTAGTGAGGCCCGTGGTACTGATAATAACATCAACTAGAAGGTATTTGAGAACGATCAACATATCATCAATTTTCTCCAAGAAGAAGTTGAGTTCTCTTCAAGAAACCAAAACAAGTTAAAGCAATAATATGGAGACCAAATTGTCCAACTAAGGTAAAACAAGTTTCCCAAAGGCCTAGTCACCTTAGAATCCATCTTCAACCCAAATGACCAAATGAGAAAAGAAAAGATAAACATAATGGTCAAAGATGAAGATTATGTACCCATTTCAGTTGGTAGGGATAAACTACTCAAAATTTGAAAGGTATGCACTCCTCAAGAAAAAAATGTTTTTTTGAAAAAATTTCAAGATTTTATTGATGTCCTTGCATGGAACTATGGATATCTCTAGGTTTTTTATCCTAATTTAGCATAACACGATATTAAATTGGATCTCACGGCTAAGCCTATTAGACAAAAACATAAGCTCGCCAATTTGCAGATTGAGCCAATCATAGAGAGGGAATTAAACAATCTAATTGAACAAAATATTATCCTCCTTATCAAGCATTCATCATGGGTTGTAAATCTTGTCCCAATGTGGAAAATAAATGGAGAGATCATATTGTGCGTTGATTTAAAAGATGTGAAAATATCATCTTTGAAAAACCACTATCCGTCACTGTCATCTATGGAGAAAATTATCCAAATGATAACAGGTTCATAAAGGTTTTCCCTACTGGATGGATATTCATGATTCAATCAAATCATTGTTGGGAATTCAAGACTACGGAATAGTGCTATGATTTAATAACAAACAAAATCATGCACACAGGATCTAAACAATTCCACAAAATCTACAGCAGTGGAAGTATAAACAACAATAATCTAAATCACACAAAATTACATACACATAACACAAAGCATGAACCGTGGTTCACCCAATGCAGGATAAGTCTACCAAAGATAGAGATCTCATATATATAATATAACAAGAGTACAAACCAACTCTTCAATACAAGAGTACAATGCATCTCTCCAAGAGTATCTCCTCCCTATCCGGATCTCTAAACGGATCTACACGAGTGCACTAAATTTGTGCCTCCAAACACCACCACAGTTTGACATTTTGGACATCCGGTGTGATTGCACAACATTGAATCTTTTCCCCAAGTGTGGGACTTGTAAAAAAATGGAAAAGAATCTCGGGTTAGGTTGGTTCCTCAACTCCTCTGATCAGGTGTATTACTTGCAAGTTGCAGAGGTTTAAACTCAGAATCCTACTCTAAATTCCAAGGGGACAGAGATAGAGAATGCAAAAGAAATAAAACTAAGACTAATGAGGTGATACACCAAAGGAGTGGTGAACATTCTTTAATTCTGAAAATTGACACAGATCATAGAAATGCAACAAAACATCATGCACAAACTGATAAAATGTAATGGAAGGTCAGGAATGAAGCAAACAACACAAACAGAGGATTGAAACTCATTCACAAAGCTTGCATTGTCATTTCCAATATCAAAAATACATACATTACAACATCGAGAGGTAGAAAACATGTTACGAGTCTTGGAAGAGGTCGATATTCCACAAAATCACTTTTCAAGGTGAAAAGGGAGCCATAAAACATAAAAATTTCCAACCCCCCAAAAATGAGCCAAATCTAGCTTTTACAATGCAAGAAATGAGCCCAGGAGAGAGAAACATGGGAAAACGTGAGAGGAGCTTCAACCACCAACCAAAATGCAATAAAACAACATGGGCATCCTTACAAGTCCATTCCTGACATTTTTCACCATGCTGGGAGAGAATGCGAGCCATTCTTCATTAAAAATGGTGGTTGAAACGTCATTTTTTTGATTACCACGTGCCAGAGGTGTTTTTCAATTTTCTCTCTCAAACTCCATCAAAATACAAAATTGATCCCGGAATCATGTAGATAATTTCACCATCTTTCCGTTGATATAAAGAACGTGAAAAACCGAGCTCTGGATCGAAAGTTATGGTCGTTTGAAAATTTAGGGCAAAACAGGGCCAAAACGGGTTGGCGGGCCGAAAATTTGAAATTTTCCCACTTTTTGCATTTGGGAAAATTTTCCCAAAAATCCCATGCCCCGCCGATCTGGTGCCATGTGGCATGATTCCATTGGTCATGGGCTCTTCCTGCTTCATTTTCCACCGTTTTGGCCATTGGAAAATTTTCCAAAAATTCTCCGCCGGCCGATGACCTGAGGACACGTGGCATGATATGATTCACCGCGGGCATCTTCTCTTAAATTTTCCATCGTTGTTGACCATTTTCCTGAGTTGGACACGTGGTCAGAACCCTATTGGACGTGGGCTTTTCCTTTTTTTATCCCTGCGGGCTGCCTTCTCCATTTTATCGCCACGTGGACACGTGGCAAGATCCCATTGGCTCGCATTTGGGGGGTGGACTTTTCCTTTCAATATTTCCTTCGACTTTGCTTTGGGAAAAATTCCCAACTTTCCCCACGTTCCGCCGGTCTTGGGACATGTGGTGAGCTCCCATTGGACACGGGCCTTTGGGAGAAAACATTTCTCTTTGCGCTAACCTTTGGGAAAAATTTCCCAATTTCTCCCCAATGGCCGAAGCTCCGATGCCCCTTGAGACACGTGGCCTATCCTCATTGGTTGCGGGCCTTGGGGTGGCTTTCCCTTTGAATTTTTACACTTGGGTGAAAAAGAAAGAAATTTTTGCCCCACGACCCCGACGCCGTGGTGACACGTGGTTTGGCCTGATCTCGGTCGGGCGGGGGCCGGGCCAATATTTCTCCTTTGACCTAACCAAAACACTTCGCCAAATTTTTAAGTCTCCCTCCCATGGTCCGCTGGTCCTGGGACACGTGGCATGATTTGATTCACCGGGTCCTTTTTGGAGATTTTTTCATGGCACCGATACTTAGGAAATTTTTCTAATTTCTTCCCCTTGGACACGTGGCATGATCCTATTCATTCATTGGGGGCCTTCGGGTGAAAAATTCCTTTCGAAATCTTACACTTGGTAAATTTTCCAAGTTTACCTCCGCCCCGCCCTTGGACACGTGGCACGCATCTATTCGTCGGCGGGCCTTGGGGTGAAAAATTCCTTCTGAAATCTTGCCAAACACTTGGTAAAAATTCCAAGTTTACCTCCGCCTCCGCCCTTCCGAGGACACGTGGCCTCATCTTATTGGCTCGGGCTTTTCAAGGGAAAATTTCCCACAAAAACTCCGAGCCATAACTTCAAAAATACATGGAGTTAGGAGGAAAACTTTACCTTTCTGGAAAGTTGAGAAAATCTCTATCAATGGTGCCATTTCAGAAGGTTTTGAGTGCCTGAAAAGAAAAAAATTATGACTGAGGCACAAGAGAGGGAAGAATGAAGGGAGTTAGCCACAAAATGAGCAAGGGGCTCATTTTGGATAACAATTTTGGTGACTCAGAGGGGTCATCTACTCTTTGGATGAAGTTACTACGGTTACTGAAACAATCCATTGGGCATGGAGTCATTAAATTCTCTGCTTGGTACCCCAACTGATTAGAACTGCAAGGAGGAAGATGGAAGGTAGAACACCATCTGATGGAGCAAGGCCTGCAAAACACATTTCTGGAACAACAAGCTTGTGCCAAAGCACTTAGGGAAAGCAAAGCTAAACTACAACAAACAATGTGCATAAGCACTTGGAGGAATGAAAACCTAAGCTAATATGTACAAGGTGGAGAGTTTCTTTTAGTAGCAATGCTTTAGATGGATTCCATTGACTGGAATCTATAACTCTTCACCATCCAATGTAGACAATTGGAAGGCATTGTTGTCCTTACACTTTGTGACCATGTATGGGCCACTCCAAATGGCATCAAATTTTGAATGCCTCCCGGTTTTGCTCTGTCTGCATCCCATTTTAACACTAGATCTCCAACTTGGAAAGATCTATCCTTGGCCTTTCTATCAAAGGTCTTCTTGATCAAAGCATGATCCTTCTCCATTGCTTGGGATGCCTGATTTCTGATTTCTTGGAGCTCCATCAATTCTGCATATCTAACCTCCATGGGTCCAAACTCCAACAACTCCAACTGTTTCATGAGTTCCAATGTTGGCAACTCAAGTGACATGGGAAAAATTGCCTCTCTTCCATAAACAAGCTTGAATGGAGAGTTACCTGTAGATCTCTTGGGAGTTATCCTATCAGCCCATAAGGCTGATTTCAACTTAGTATGCCAAGACCTCTGATTTTCATCAAGAGTCCTCCTAATGATCCTTAACAAGTTCTTGTTTGTAGATTCAGCTTGGCCATTACCCTGAGGGTAATAATTTGATGAAGTGCTTAGGTAGATCCCATTCTTGACAGCCCATTTAGTTACCTTGGACCCAATGAATGCCAATGCATTATCTGATATTATTGTAGTAGGTATGCCAAATCTGGTTGTTATTCCCTCATAGAAGTCAGGATGCTAGATTCATTTGCTTCCTTGAGTGCTATTGCTTCGGTCCACTTGGTGAAGTAATCTGTTGCTGTTAGAATCCATTTGTGTCCTTGGCTTGAATTTGGATTAATGACTCCAATGAAGTCCAAACCCCATTGCATGAATGGCTGGTCAACTGAAATTGGATGCAATGGAAGGGCAGCTAGTCTCTCCTTACCCGTGAAGAATGCACAATTCTTGCACCTCTTGATCCATGCATAACAATCACTGAAAATCTTGGGCCAATAATAGCCAGCCCTCATGATCTTTAGAGCTAGCTGTCACTCTCGGTGAAAAATGACCACCAGCTGATCCACCATGGAACTCTTCCAACACCCTGTGAATCTGATTTGTACCAATGCATCTCAGCAGCACTCCATTCACATCCCTTTTGAACAAAACACCATCAACAAGGGCATATGGGACAGCCTGCAATCTGAAGTGTCTTCTTTTGGTCTTGTTCATCTCTGGAGGGCATAGACCTATGTTTAGGAAGTGCATTATGTCTTGGGTCCAGCAAGGAGTGAGGACACCATCATTTTCCTTTTGAGTGCTTCCTTGCTCATGGTTGTCTTGCAACGCCAAAACAACCTCCTTCTCATTGCATGCTTCCTTTGTTTATTCAAGACCAGCTGCTCACACAATCCTTTTCCTCTGACCAACTTGGTGACTTTGATCTCAATGTCATACTCCATGACATGAGTAATCCAACCTGCTCTCTTTTCATTTAGGTCTTTGTTGAGGAGGAAGTCTTTAACTCCCACATGAGAAACCAGCAATTGAACCTTGTTGTTTGAAACTAGATGCTTGAATTTCTTCAAGCTCCTGATTACTGCAAGAACATGCTTCTCAATGAAAGAATACCTCACCTCATAGTCCTCAGGATTTGGCTGAAGAAAGCAATTGGCTGCTCATCATTGTCTTTGTTCTGTTGTACCAAAATTGCAGAAATAGTATCATCACCCCCAAATGCATAGAGGATGAAATCCTTGGAGAAATCCGGGTTAATGAGAGTTGGGGCTTGAGAGATGGCTTCTTTGATTGCTTCAAAACTTTCCTTGCCTTCTGCTATCCATTTGAAAGCTATGCTTTTCTTTAACATCTTGGTGATAGGCTTGACTAGGGCTGCAAAATTTGGGACAAACCTCCGAACAAAATTTATTCTCCCCAAGAAACTTTGAAGGGCCTTCTTGTGGCTTGGCAATGGTAGTGCTCTTATGGCTTCAACTCTTTCTGGATCAATTGCTAATCCTTCTTTGGAGACAATGTGGCCAAGGAGCTTTCCTTCATGGGCTAGAAAAATACACTTTTTAGGATTCAAGGATACCCAAATCTTCTGCACCTTTGGAACACTTGTCTCAAATGAAAGAGATGGTCTGCTGCATTTTTTGAAAAAATAGTGATATCATCAAGATATATCAGCACCATGTTGTTAATCAAATCCTTGAATGCCATGTCCATTGCCCTTTGGAAAGTAGCTCCAGCGTTGGACAGCCCAAATGGAATTTTCCTGTATGCATAAGTTCCCCATTTGGTTGTAAAGGTTGTCTTGAACTGATCCTCTTCTTTCACCATAATCTGATTGTACCCTGAATAGCCATCAAGTAATGAAAACCTCTCAGAGCGGCAACAACTTGCAAAATCTGCTCCATGGAAGGAAGTGGGTAATGATCCTTGAGAGATGCTCTATTCAGATCTCTGAAGTCAACACACAATCTGATTTCTCCACTCTTCTTTCTAACTGGAACCAAGTTGGCCACCCAACTAGAATGCTTGATAGGGAATATGATACTTGACTCTATCAACTTATTCAATTCTTTTCTCATGAGAGGCTCCATGTGTGGATTGACTGGCCTTTGTTTCTGCCTGATGGGTTTAGTACTTGGATCCAATTCAATGGTGTGTTGAGCTAACTCGGGTTAAAACCTTTCAAATCTTCATAGCTCCAAGAAAACACATCAGGGAATTCTTGACAAAGTTGTATGAACTCATACCTTTCTTGCTCAGTTGTCACTTTACCCACTTGGAGTGATTTGCCTTCTTCCACCAAGATGGACATTGAATCTTCTCCCTTGACTTGGATGTTTGTTTTCTCCTTCCTAAACTGATCATTAGGATTGAAAATGGACTCCAAAGTAATAAGTCCCTTTGGTAGTTTGTTGGTTCTCAGCTGTACCACTTGGTCACCATATTGTTGCTCCAACTTTTCTGATTTTTAGCTGAGAACTCAGCCTCTTCTTGTAAGAAATGGATGATTTGTTGATCATTTTCAAACACTTGCCAACTTACATTGTTTTCTGGCACCGAAGGCCTCACAATCACATGGATGTTTGGCTGTACCTTGTCTTTTTGGATGCTTTCAACAACATCAAAGGCTGCTCCAACTACTGCAAGCTTGTCAACAACTTGGTTCTCTTTTCTAGGAATGGATTTGATGCCAAAGCCCTCAAAATCTTCAATGAGGTCCCACACCCTATTTTTGTAGCACTTGAGCAGATCATTCTTGGCAGCATGCTGCCCCTTAACTTGGTTGACAATCAACTCACTTGTCACCAAAGACTTGCAAGTTCTTTATCCTCTTTTGATTGACCAATGCAATCCTTGTATCAAAGCTTCATATTCAGCAGTGTTATTAGAGCATGCAAACTGAAATCTAAAAGCTGAATAATACTTAACTCCTTGAGGTGAAACAAGCATAGCTCCCCCTCCTGCACCTTGTCTACTCCTTGATCCATCAAAAAACAACTGCCATACCTCATTGTCATCCTTGTGGTCTGGTTTGGTGATGCTAGGAATAGGCTGATTTTCTTCATGCATGCAATAGACTCCTAGCTCAGATTCTTCTATTTCTTGATAAGGATCAAAAGCATGCACCTTGCTTTGCCCATTCATCAAGAGTCAGATATGGGATGCTTCCAACCTTGGTGTCAGCTTCATCAGTGCTTGGATAATCCTCTTGATCAAACAGTTGAACAATTGGTATTGATTTGGCTTGGAGTGTGAGGCTCAATGTGAAAGTTTGCAATAGGTTCAGATCTGATTGTGGCCTTGGTTCCATATCTTGTTCTGAACAACATGTGTGACCAATCAGTAGATAAGTACCCTCCAATCTTGGCTGTGAAATCCCTTGACAAACATAGGGCAAAGAGTGGTGGAAGGTCTATTACCGAGACATCTTGCAAAACAACAATGTTGGGGCATGCATGCAAAGTAAGACTCAAGTTTTTGATCACTCCAACTGTTGTTACTGTTGTCCCATCCAATTGCACTACCCCTTTGGATATGACTTCATATTGAAGCCCCAATTGATCAGCTATTTTCTTGGGCATTACTGAACTACTTGCCCGGAATCAATCATGCAATTGTGTACTAATTGGTTTCCAATGATCAATGAAACATAGAATGGAGGGGGCTTCAACATTTTACCTTGTTGTCCTCCATGATTCCCTCTCAGGTTGGGAAGCATTTGTGAGTACCTTCTCTTGCATTTGGACCTGCTGATTTGAAGTTGACCAGTCCTTCATGGCAGCTTGTAGCAAATCTCTTTGGCTAGGATGGATAGTGATTCCCACATTGATATGTTTACATTTGTCTTCTTCATCTGATCAATGATGTTGAATGGAGATGAAGCATCTCTCTGCTTGTCCCTTGGCCTGCACATTCATTCCTTGCACATGGGAAGCAACAACTGGCATTGAGTTGGCCTAGGAGCTGTTTTAGGTAGTCCTTGCATGTGTTTGGAACTGCATTTTGTTTGCCAATAATTTGTGGAGTGGTAGAAGGTTGTGAATTACTTGGAGCCAATGGTTGTTCTTCACCCAAATTTCTCCTTTTTGACCTTGTGTTGGCTGCAACACTTTGGGAGATTGTTTGATTCATGCCACAAAAATCTTCTGCCTGCCAGTTTACAAGTGTGGTATCATTTGGAGCTGATTGTTGCTGGAATGTTTCTTGTTGTTGGTTATTTCCTTGACTCCCTTCACCCTCCACACTAGTAGTTGTCACCATTAATGCTTGATTTAAGGCACCATTGAAACACATAGACTGGTTGTGAGGTTCATTGCATGGGAAACACCAATCATACTCTTGAGCTATGTTGTTTTGCACTGGCACTATTGCTTTAGAGGTAGATGTAGCATTGGGATTATAGGGCTGAAATGGTCTATTGGCAGGAGGTCTTGCTTGATTTTGATTTGCAACTGGATTGGGTGGTCTTTGAGGCTGGTATGGCTACTGTTAGGCTGAGCTTGAGGCTGGAAAGAAGGTCTAAAACCTTGGGCTTGCTGCCTCTTGAGTGTAACCAGCTCATTACCTAAATTTTGCAATTGCTTCATGACTTCTTGAAGTTCATTTGAGGCACTAGAAGATGAAGTAGAAGCTTCACTTGAATTATGATTTCTAGGAGTGGGAATGGGAGCTAAAATAGGCACTTGACTAGTACTTGGGCTCTCTAAACTTGGATACAATGGCATTGGAGGCCTAGGAGCTAGCTTGCAGCTTGAATCAAACAATTTTCAGCTCTAATGGCAATGCTATAAGCAACAGGGATAGTTGTGCCCCCCATGGATTGAATTAACATAGAAATATCAGAATTTAGAGCTTTAAGGTAATATAGAAAAGCACCTTCTGTTGTTGGCCTTACTGCCACTGGAATTCTCTCCCAAGTCATTTGAAACCTGAAGTTGAAGTCAGTCAGCTGCTCATTGGGAGCTCTCTTGATGGTTGTCAATTGTTCCAAAAGGGACAAGTTATCTCCCTTTTCTCCAAACTGCTCATGGAGGGCTATACATAGTTGGTTCCAATTTTGGATAGAACCTGAGGCAAGACTCCTGAACCATTGCAAAGCTTTCCCTTTGAATGAAGATGCCAGCAGTTTGACAGCAACTTGCATCTCATTAATCTCATGGATTGCACAAATATTAGCAATATCCTTGACATGATCACCAGGAGTGGTTTGATTCTCTCCAGTAAAGTATGGAATGTTCTTCAATGCTACAACTGGGATTGGATTTTGTGCATTGAGAGAAAGTGGGGCTGCTTTCCAGTGAAATTGACATAGGGGTTGTGTTGTGCCATTCTGATTGGCCTTAGAACCCTTGTTGATTGAATGAAAGGCCTACCAGGTGGAGGAGTTGATAGAGTTCTGTTTGGTGGAGATGGAGACCTTTGAATTCTCCTCCCTCTTTGCCTTCTTCTTGGAGATAATTGTAGATACTCAAACAACACCTCTTCTTCTCCAACTCTTGACCTTGTGGTGATTCTTCTCATGAGTTTTTCGAGTCTACACTACTAAAACCAGCTGATTCTTCTTCCTTGGAGTCGCCAGATGTGTAATTTAGGGCTCTTTTAAGCAAGAAACTTGCAACAAATGCACATCAATTTTTTGCAATGAAGATGAAGACCTCTAAGGTCCCACCGGTGTGCCAAAACTATTAGTGCAAATCAGCAGCACCCCTGGATGTTGATCAGATTTCTAGTTTGACATTTTGGACATCCAGTGTGATTGCACAACATTGAATCTTTTCCCCAAGTGTGGGACTTGTAAAATGGAAAAGAATCTCAGGTTAGAGGTTGGTTCCTCAACTCCTCTGATCAGGTGTATTACTTGCAAGTTGTAGAGGTTTAAACTCAAAATCCTACTCTAAATTCCAAGGGGACAGAGATAGAGAATGCAAAAGAAATAAAACTAAGACTAATGAGGTGATACACCAAAGGAGTGGTGAACATTTTAATTCTAAAATTGACACAGATCATAGAAATGCAACAAAACATCATGCACAAACTGATAAAATGTAATGGAAGGTCAAAAATGAAGCAAACAACACAAACAGAGGATTGAAACTCATTCACAGAGCTTGCATTGTCATTTCCAATATCAAAAATACATGCATTACAACATCTGAGAGGTAGAAAACATGTTACAGTCTTGGAAGAGGTCTGATATTCCACAAAATCACTTTTCAAGGTGAAAAAGGAGCCTGCAAAACATAAAAATTTCCAACCCCTCAAAAATGAGCCAAATCTAGCTTTTACAATGCAAAAAACGAGCCCAGGAGAGAGAAACACGGGAAAACGTGAGAGGAGCTTCAACCACCAACCAAAATGCAATAAAACAACATGGGCATCCTTACAAGGTCCATTCCCTGACATTTTTCACCATGTTGGGAGAGAATGCGAGCCATTCTTCATTAAAAATGGTGGTTGAAACGTCATTTCTGTTGATTACCACGTGCCAGAGGTGTTTTTCAATTTTCTCTCTCAAAATCCATAAAAATACAAAATTGATCTTGGAATCATGTAGATAATTTCACCATCTTTCCGTTGATATAAAGAACGTGAAAAACCGAGCTCTGGATCGAAAGTTATGGTCGTTTGAAAATTTAGGGCAAAACAGGGCCAAAACGGGTTGGCGGGCCGAAAATTTGAAATTTTCCCACTTTTTGCATTTGGGAAAATTTCCCCAAAAATCTCCATGCCCCACCAATCTGGTGCCACATGGCATGATTCCATTGGTCGTGGGCTCTTCTACGCTTCATTTTCCATCGTTTTGGCCATTTGGAAAATTTTCAAAAATTCTCCATCGGAGCCGATGACCTGAGGACACGTGGCATGATATGATTCACCGCGGGCATCTTCTCTTAAATTTTCCATCGTTGTTGACCATTTTCCCTGAAGCTGGACATGTGGTAGAACCCTATTGGATGTGGGCCTTTTCCCGCCATTTTCCCCTGTGGGCTGCCTTTCCATTTTATCGCCACGTGGACACGTGGCAAGATCCCATTGGCTCGCTGGTTTGGGGGTAGACTTTTCCTTTCAATATTTCTTTGACTTTGCTTTGGGAAAAATTCCCAACTTTCCCCGCGTTCCACGGTCCTGGGACACGTGGCGAGCTCCCATTGGACGTGGGCCTTGGGAGCAAACATTTCTCTTTGTGCTAACCTTTGGGAAAAATTCCCAATTTCTCCCCGTGGTGAAGCTCGATGCCCCTTGAGACACGTGGCCTGTCCTCATTGGCTGTGGGCCTTGGGGAGTGGCTTTCCCTTTGAATTTTTACACTTGGGTGAAAAAGAAAGAATCTTTTACACCCCCCGATGCCGTGGTGACACGTGGTGATTGATCTGACTAGTCGGTGGGCCGACGGGCCAATATTTCTCCTTTGACCTAACCAAAACACTTCACCAAATTTTTAAGTCTCCCTCATGGTCCGCTGGTCCTGGGACACGTGGCGTGATTTGATTCACCTGGGTCCTTTCTGGAGATTTTTCACGGCACCGATACTTAGGAAATTTTCTAATTTCTTCCCTTGGACACGTGGCATGATCCTATTCATTTGGAGGGCCTTGGGTGAAAAATTCCTTCCGAAATTTTCCAAACACTTGGTAAAAATTCCAAGTTTACCTCCGCCCCGCCCTTCGAGGACACGTGGCACAATTTTCGGCGGGCCTTCGGGCAAAAAATTCCTTCCGAAATCTTGCCAAACACTTGGTAAAAATTCCAAGTTTACCTCCGCCTCCTACCCTTTCGAGGACACGTGGCCTCACCTTATTGGCTTGGGCTTAGGGAAAATTTCCCACAAAAACTCCACCGAGCCATAACTTCAAAAATACATGGAGTTAGGAGGAAAACTTTACCTTTCTGGAAAGATGAGAAAAAGCTCTATCTAATGGTGCCATTTCCAGAAGGTTTTGAGTGCTGAAAAGCAAAAAAATTATGACCGAGGCACAAGAGAGGGAAGAATGAAGGAGTTAGCCACAAAATGAGCAAGGGGCTCATTTTCTCACCAACATGTGGATCTACAAGAAGAAACTCTATGTGTTTTGCATACTATGCAAACCATTATAATGAGACAATAACTATACAAATGAAATACGGTAGAAGATGTTACCCTCTTCTCGCCATTGAGATGTACCTACCATAACTATACCTGTTATTTCCTTATGTCCAGCTTCTCTTCATGGAAGCTCTATCTTCATGTAACATGTTCTTTCTTTCTCTTCTTCTTCTTCATTCTCTCAATCTAGGAGAATCAAGGATCTAACTCAATCCTTGTCAATTAACCTTCTAACCCTAGCTTTCATGCTTATATAGGCATATACAAACTTAGGGCACTTAGCCATGCAATTACAATCAATAGATTTGCTTTAATACTAAATTTAGATATAATTCCCGTGAGTTAAATAAAACACTCATGCATAGGTAAATGATGTCGGTTATCCCTAACCGATGATGGTTCCTACTTGCACCAATGACCAATCCTTCATAATCGATCATAGTTACTATGTTTTACGCAAGTTGATAAAGCATGCTAAGCTGTGAAGTAATTGAGATCCATAACCTAACCATCATGGTAAAGGAAGAAGACCAATTCAAAACAAATTTTACCACAAAATGGGGAACATATGCCTACAAGAAAATGTATTTTGGTATTTCTAATGTAGGAGCAACATTTCAAAAATCCATGGATATGGAATTCAAAGGACTAATCAACAACATTGTTCTTGTGTATCTGGATGATATCACAATATTCTCAAAAATTAAGAAGACCATATCTTTCACCTCAAGTGGGTATTTGAAAGGTGTAGACATTTTGGAGTATCTCTCAACCCCAAGAAAGGTATCTTCCTAGCGCATGAAGGCATTACAAAATTTCTTAGGAATAATTAACTTTTTGGAGGTCCATCCCAAAATTTTCAAATCATTTTAAGCCACTAACATCCATGATAAAAATAATTTGGCATTCAAATGGACCGTGGGAGGGAGAAATAGATTTGAAGCTATTAAACAAGCGATTGCACAAGCCCCAACTCTCATCAACCCTAATTTTACTAAGGATTTCACCTTATATGCTTTGGGGGTATAGATATAATATCTTTCATCTTGGTATAGACCAATGAAGAATATTTAGAACAACCAATTACATTCTTCAACTTGAATCTTGTGGACTATGAGGTGAAATATTCTTTCATTGAGAAACATGCCTTGGTTGTTATAAGGAGTCTGAAGAAATTCAAACATTTGATATCCAATAAAAAAATTTACCTCATGGTATCTCATTTTGGGGTGAAATATTTTCTTTTGAATAAGGATTTGAATGAAAAGAGAGATGGTTGGATAACCAAGGTGATGAAGTATGATATTGATATTAAGTTGACTAAACTGGTTAGGGGTAAAGGGCTATGTGATAATTTGGCTTCAAACCAGCAAATTGGTGAAGAGGTTATCCTCGTGCTCCAAGATGATCAAGAACAACTAGATGATGCCTTGCTTACTCCCTATTAGACCCGTAATATAGTGAAATTTCTCCAAATAGGTCAATGTCCTCAAGGTTTGAGTAAAGCAAAGAGAAGGCATTTTAGACTCCAATCCATCCCCTATATGTTTGTTGATGGAATTTTGTTTAGAAAGGATATAAATGGTGTCCTCCTAAGATGCATTGAGTCAAATCAAATTGAGAAGGTGCTGCATGAATTTCACAATGGGGAAGAAGGAGGTCATTTTGCTCCAAAGACCACAACACTCAGAATCATGAAGGGTGGTTATTATTGACCAAATTTCTTCAAGTATTTCCATGCATGGATTATAAAATGCAAGAAATGTGCCTTTTTCACAGGTAAAGAAATACTTGTGGCTCTCCCATGTCATCCCATTTTAATAATTCATACATTCATGCAATGGGGGCTAGATTTCATAGGAATAATCAACCCACACTCTTGTTTGGGGCACAAATGGATTTTGATAGCCACATATTACTTCACCAAATGGACGGAGGAGATTGCCTTGAAGGAAGGAAACAAAATAAACATTCTTGATTTATATGAAGGCATCGTGACTATGTTTTGCACCCCTTCTACAATCATCTCTAACAATAATTTAGAATTTCTTAGCACGAAAATATTTGATTGTTTTGTCAAGAATGGCATCCATCTAAGCACCTTATCAAATTATTACCCCCAAGGAAATGGATAAGTTGAGTCAACCAACAAGATTTTTTTAAAATCATCAGATGAAATTTGGATGAAAATAAAAGGACATGGAACACTAAGCTGAAATATTCCCTATGGGAAGATAAGATCACTCCTAAAAGTTCAACATGAAGTTCACCATACAAATTGGTGTATGGTAAGGAAGAAAGGCTACTATATGTCTTGAGCTACCAGTATTAGATCTTATCAAACAGTTAGAAATGTCTTAGTTTGGAGAAATAGAGATCGAGATATGCGAGAAATCATGGAGCTCAAATAATTAAGAAACCACGACATCTTAGCTATGGACCTAAATCAAGCACGAGATCAAGAAAATATTTGACAAGAAAGAAGTTTTCAGGAGCTTTCAAGAATGTGACCTTACACTTAAGTAGGATTAGGATAGAACCAAGCCAGGTAAACATTCAAAGTTTGACACCTTGTGGAGTGGGCCTTATGTGGTTTCCGGTTGCAATCCAAGAAATGCTTTCCATTTTTCAAAATTTGACGAAGAAGAACTTGTGATCCCGATCAATGGGGTTTATTTAAAGCATTGCTTTTGAAAAAAATTCCACCTTGTACATTATAGATTAGTTTCATTTCCTTCAAGTACTTTTGATCACATGTTTTGTTGGTAGTATAGGTTTCTTTGTAATAAGTGTTTTACACTCTCTACATGTTTCACTTGAGACATATATGATCTTCTCTTTTGTACATAAGTTTTGGGCCACTTACAGTCATTCTTAGATTATGTTAGAGAAGGTTCATGACAAAAATTAGATATTTTGAGTGAATTTTAGTGTACATATTTCCAAAATCCACATATCAACCCTAGTTCAATGGTAGGTTCATGCAGATTCATGAGACATGTTTTCAAAGATGATATCAGTTTCTTCAAGGTTGAGCTTGACCCCATGCCCAATGGATGCTCCAAGGTAACTGGTCTTCATCATCTAGTAGACAGATGTCCCCCTAGAGTCACCAAATTGTTATCCAAAATTACACCCCATGTAATTTTGATCAACTTATCAAAAGGACTTAACAATTTTTATGCTCTATAAAATCTACGGGAGAGTAGTTCAATCTACCACGAAATGTAGGAACTTAACGTTCCACAAATTCTCCTAACCCACAAAACAAATGAATGAGCAATGTAAGGATTTAGGCAAGAATTTGTGAAATTTAATGTTGCACGACATCTTTTCAACTTTTGCAAAGCACTAAGGAAAAAAATTCTCTTGTAGGTAAATTCAAAATAAAGTATCGTCGAATGGATCTATCCGAAAAGGAATACAAGAAATCGGAAAAGTTCAAAATCCATAGAACACAAACTTGGCATTCCACAGATTATTAAATTGTAAATGACCAAAGTGGATTTTCTTAAAACGCATAATAAAGGAAGATAGGTGCAAGGAAAAAGCGGTGGATTGGAGAGTTAGATCCTCACATGTGGATTAAAGTGCTTCGCCCATCAAATCATGCGGGAGGAAGGTTATAAAGGTTTGCGAAAAAAATTGAAATACTATGGTAAAAGTCACAGGAGACAATAAAAGCCACAATAGACTTCAAACTAGAGAGCCAACCACCTCAACCACCAAAATTTTATGAAGAAGGGCATCATTTTGTGCAGTCTTATGGTGTGTGATAGACTCAAGGGTTGTGTTGGGCTTGGTGGCTGAAGTTGGAGGCATACATACCTATGCTACAAGTAAACTCAAAATGTAGATCATGGTGCCCACACTCATTTAATGCGAATTTTAGAGGTGATCAATTCCATCTCAACAATCCTTTCTTCTCTCTCTTCCCCCTCTTTCTCCATTCCATGAAATCATATAAATATGTGTGTGTTGACACATGTAAGGGTTCTCTTCTATGGAGTTGAAAACTTTTCTATAGATTCCATGCTTTTGGACCTCTATAACTACACATTTTAGAAGGTTGTCAAGCCTCTGCTATTATAAATATAAGTAACACCGTTTAATGAAATATGATTTTGGTTCTCCTTCATGTGTTGCTTATTGAATTTGAATCCCTAACCCTTTAGTATTTCTTTAAATCAATGTATTCATCTTTTACAAAGCTTTGTGTTTGTTTTAAACTTGCACGTATTATAGTTTCAATCATGTCCTTATAAGCCAATTCTAAACCTGGTTTTAGTTTGATGCATGACCTCCTTTTAGTTTGTAAACCTTCTTTTTCCATTTTCTCTCAACTCTAGATCCTTTGAAAACATACTTTATCTTAGATTAGTTGTATTCTTAGGTTATAGCTTAGTTGTAGCAAGCTAAGACATGAAGGAACCAATCTTCTCTGGAGGTTGATATCACTTCGCAAGTCCCACACTTTCAAGATCATCCCATGTTACCCAATGTATTAGATGTTCATCTGTGAATATTCAATGGGCACAAGTTTTGGCATTAACAGATTACTTCCCATGTCCACATTTTTGGCACTCAAACTTGCACCCATCCCAAATCAGGATGATTTGGGTCATTGAGGCAACATGGGATTGTCTCCAAGTTGTGGGACCTTGCATGCTTTGAGAAATACCTCGAAGAAGGTTGGTTCCTATACCTATTTCTACTGCTATGGCTACTCCTAATGTTGAAATAAAATCCTAAACTAATCATGCCAAGGACCAGAGTTAGAGGGATATGCAGAAATGGGAAACTAATCTAAGGGAGGTGATAGCACCGAAAGGGGGAATGAACACAGTTAGCTTTAAGAAAAAATGAAGGAGAATGTGCATAGAGAGGATAGACATGTGTATCACAATCTAAAACACATCCACGCACTCATTTTCATGGGACACAATTAGAAAAAGAACCTACATGGACGTGAGAAAGCACAACAAATAGGCAATGCAAAAGAAAGGCAAGGAAAAGTAATAAAAACGATCCAAGGCAGAGACTATCCACAAAACAAACATTCTATTGCTTCCAGAAAATGCACAGTCAATTACAATGGCATATGAGGCCGATATCCACATGCAAAGAGCCTAGATCTGAAGGCTTGTAACTTAAAAATGCTAAGGAACATAGCTCTTAGAAACTAAAGGGTCCAAAAATAACCTTTATAATGAGCATAGCTCTTACATTTATAGAAAAGGAGAGAAGAAGAAGAGAAAGAAGAGGGAAACTCAAATTTGAAATGAAACCAACAACAAGCATTGAATGCCTATAAATCCACCTACAAGGTTTTCATATGTGCCTCCCTATGTTTGTTTGGCTTGTAGAAGAAGGAAGGAGATAAGATCTCAATGAAATCTAGTGGTTGAGTTGATTAGACTATGCATTAATGGCTGAAAACGTGTTTACCTTCTTCTCACCTACCAGATCTCACCAACATTTAAATTTGAATGATATGGAGTGTAGCCCATGTCAGCGGCTTTCCAACAAGAGCAACCACACATGGTCCGAGCCCTACAAAAAAATTATGATTATCTAAAGATCCCATGATGCAATCTAGATGTGTAATGACATGTGGTGCATGCATTGATTAGTGAAGGATTTGGCCAACTATTCATCTATTTAGTTTTTTTTCCTGCCACATGTCGCACATTGGCTTGTCACAAGGATTTTGTGCCCGGTTGGTGCGCTTTGATAGGTTGTGTGTATCGCACTCAAGTATGATAGGTTGCCATAAGGCATAGTAACTTGTGTGGAAGATTGTGCAAGGGCACACGTGAAAGTAGCAGGTGTAAAGAGGATAACAAGGACAAGTGCACAAGGAGATGTGCGTGAAGAAAAGGATGCATGCTTATATTAGACAAGTATACAAGCGGGGTGAGCCATCAAGATGGGTGATGCATGACAGAAAAAAAGGAAATAGCACGGAGGAACTATGCGAGGACTTGGCAAAATTAGGGGAAAAGCTAGGGTGTGCACAAACGGTGCACAAACTATACGGAAGAAGGTAGACATAAGAGGAGTACACGTGAAGAAAATTGAAGGATATATAGGAATGAAGATGGGAGGTGGAATGTGCATGAGAAGAGAAGAGCGCATGAGGGTGCACGAGGAACTCGAAACCAAGGAAAATATGCCAAGGAAACAACTAGAGTACACATAACTTGCAATATTTGAACTTTAGATCCAGAATGGGGGTGTAAGTTGTCAAAATAACTAAGAGAGTTATTTTGGACAACAGTTTGGTGACTTTCAGGGCCATCTTCCTACTAGATGAAGAGAACAATAACTTTGTAGTATCCCTTGGGCATGAAGTTAGCTTGGAAGCATGAAATTCTAATGTAACTTGAAGAACTACCCCTGAAATCACTTAAGGCATTGTCTCGAGCTTTATACTTGAGATATCGCCAAAACTAATGGAAATGGTTGGAATATTTTAAAACTAAACTGAAATCCTAGAAGAAACAAAAGAGCGTGCATAAGGAGCGTGCGAAAAGAAAGAACAATATGCAAACAAACAATGTGTGTGTAGTGCACTTGGAGGAATTAAAACTAGTCTAATATGTATAATGATGCAAAGCAAACTTAATAAAAGTGCTTGAGATAAATCCCATTGACTGGGATTGGTAGCGCGCCTCCATCAAGGTGAGATAACTCAAAAGAGTTAGCCTCCTTAAAATAATTGATAGTATACATGTCATTCCAAAGTGCATCAAACTTTGAATGGCACCTTGGTTTGGCTCTATCTTAGCATCCCATTTTAAGACTAAGTCACCAACTTTGAAATCTTGAGGCCTAGACTTTCTATCAAACCACTTCTTTTTTGATTGATGATGTTATTCTAGCTTGATCATGGAAGAGTTTCTCAATTCTTCAAGTTCAACCAGATCTTCCATTCGATTTCTCTCTGATATGTGCCCTCAAACTCTAGTTGTTGGGCAAGTTCTAATGAAGGAAATTCAAGAGATAAAGGAAGTCTAGCTTCCTTTCCATAAACAATTTTATAAGGTGAAGTTCCTATTTCCTTTTTCACCATGATTCTATCTTCCCAGAGTACACATGAGACCTTTATGTGCCACTACCTTTGGTTGATATTCATTTTCTATTTCATGATTCTGATCAGGTTCTTGTTGGTAGACTCAGCCAAGCCATTACCCTAGGGGTAATAGTTAGAAGAAGTCTTTAAGTAAATTCAAGGATTAGCACCCAATCATAAATTTTAGTACGAGGAATGATTTTTGTTATCATAGATAATGGTCTGAGGAATATCGAACCTTGTTACAATCCCTTCGATAAATTCAAATATGGGTGACTGGTTGATTCTTTGAGCAAGACATCTTTTGTCCATCTGGTGAAGTAGTCAATAGCATCAACACCCACTTGTTCCCAACACTTGAAGGAGGATTGATCATACCTATGAAGTCAAGACCCCATTATGCGAAAGGTTGATCCACTTGGATTGGTTGGAGGGGAAGCGTTGCCAATTTCTTATTTCCTATAAAGAAAGCACATTCTTTGCATTTCATGACCCACTTGTGTGCATCCGCAAATAGGGTAGGCCAAAAGTATCATGCCTTGATGATCTTCATCACTATTTCTTTGGAAGAGAAATGTCCACCAAAGAATCCATGTGAAATTCTACTAACACTTTGTCAACTTGCACGCCATCAATACATCTCAAGCAACACGCCATCAATGTTTCTTTTGAAGAGAGCACCATCAATTAGCATATATGGAACCAACCACAGCCTCAGATGTCATATCTTTTCTTTGTTCATACTAAGAGGATATACACCAAAGAAAAGGAGTGTTACCATTTCTTCTATCCGATTGCACGTGCTAGGATCTTCATTCTACTCGGGTTTAGCGCGCAAGAGTTATTCATCTAGAAACAATGAAGTCTCTTGATCATTTTGTGTGTCTTCAACAATCTTCTTAAATAATGTGTTTCCTCTAACTAGCTTTATGGATTTGATAGTCACATAAAACTCCATGATTTTGGTTACCCATCTTTCTCTTTTCTCGTTGATTTATGCTCCCATGATGAAGTCTCTCACACTTGAGTGTGAAACTAACACCTTGATATGATTTGTGGTGAGCATAATTTTGAACTTCTTTAGTGTGCGCATGATGGAATCAACCTATTTTTCCATATGACTGTATTTAAACTCATAATACTTTAGTGTCTAGCGAAGAAAGCCATTGGTTGCTCCATTCCTTGTTACACCACTCGCATTAGCTCCATAAGCATAAAGGATGAAATCCTTGGAATAATCTAGATTGATGAGTGTTGACGTGCAAGTAATTTCTTGCTTGATTTTGTTAAAGCTCTCTTTTCCTTCTGCTTTCCACTTGAATATTGTGTTCTTTGTGAGTAGGATTTGGTTAAAATGAGAATACCCATCTAGCATGGAAAATCTCTCGTGTGCCATCCAGAGTCTTTAAGATCTGCTCCATAGAAGGAAAAGGATAATGATCCTTCAAGGATGCTTTATTCAAATCTCTGAAATCAACACAAAGTCTGATTTGACTATTCTTCTTGCACACTAGAACTAGATTTGTGACCCAAGTAGAGTACTTGATGGGGAATATTATCTTCTCCTCAATGAGTTTAGACAACTCTTTCCTCATGAGGGCTTTATCCTTGGATTGAATGGTCTCTATTTTTGTGTGATGGGCTTAATACCAAGATCAAGGGAAATAGAGTGTCGAGAAACACGTGGATCAAATCCTTTCAAGTCTTCATACTCCCATGAAAATATGTTGCTTTATTTCGCATGCACAGAGAGATGAAGGCTTGTTTTTCATCATGCATGTAATCTTTGTTGAGTAGCAAGTCCTTACGCACGCACAAGTAATCGGGAGTACTGATCTTTTTGTGTCACATACATATACTTTTATTCATCCTTGAACTCATCATTAGGGCTGAAAATTTTCTCTAAGGTGACCAACCCTTTAGGAAACTTGTTTGTCTTGAGTTGAATCACTTGGTCACCATAGTTGTCATGTAAGTCATCTTGCATGTTTGAAGAGAACTCAACTTCATTCTGAATGAACTAGATAATTTGTGCCTCATTGTTGAACACTTGCTAGCTAGTATCATTATCTAGAATAGATGACATGTTACTAGTTTAATATGCTATGCATTTCCTTTGATAAAATCCACCACATGTGAGAATTACAAACCAAGTGTGGCCTTCTAATATGCTTCTTTGTTGATCTTCCTTGGCACCACCTGTAATTTTAAAGCATCAAAACCCTCAAGGAGGTCCCAAACTCTATGTTTATAAGCTTTGAGAAGCTTATTCTTCATCACGCACTTGTTTTTAACTTTGGTGGATAACCAACTCGATGTCCACAAAGATCTGTAGTGCCTTGACTTTCATTTGAAGACCATACACCAAAGCTTCATATTTTGCTACGTTGTTGGAGCATGCAAACTATAGCTTATGCGAAGAAGAAATTCTCACCCTTGGGAGAAATGATAACAACACCTACACCTACGCCATTCCTGCTTCTAGAGCCATCAAAGTATAACTTCCATAGACCATATTTTCTTCATTTTTCTTGAGCATGCGCGATAACACGCATCTTCTCCAAGGATACAAGTAAATACAGGGCCATTTTAAAATATTCGGGTTCTTTATCATATGGATCAAATTTGTGATGCCTCTCTGCCCACTCATCTTGCAATATATCAGGTAAAGGAGGGGAATAGGCTACTTTCGAAACTAAAACTTGTTCTTGGCCTTCTTAGATTAGTCAATTAGCTTGGAGAGGGGTTGGGTCATATGAGTCAACATGATAGGAAAATATCAACTCATCTTGTATAGGAAGCTGGGTACCATACCTTATCCTTAGAAATATATGGTTCCAATCGGAAGATGAGTAACCACCCACTTTAGCAATGAAATATCTTGATAGACACAAGGAAAATAGAGGAGGTAGGTCTATGATTGACACATCTTAAGTTATTTTGAGGCTTGGACATGCATGAAGGGTTAACTAAGGATCCTGGATGACTCCTAGAGTGGTGACATTTGAGCCATCAAGTTTCAAGACTCCTTTATACATTGGGTTGTACTTAATACCTAAGACATCAAACAATTTTTTTGGCACAAATGAAGTACTAACGCCCTAAGTCAATCATTAAATTGTAACAAGGTGTTTACCTATGATCAAGGACATATAGAAGGGTGGGGTTTTAACAACCTTACTTATTTTCTTCTCCTATGTTTGACATACATTAACAACAAAGCTTAAGGATTTTGGATAACTAGATATGCACATGGAAGCTCACGCAAACTTTTATGTAACAGGTCGCACTGAGATGGAATGGCCAGGGCATCCCACACATTTACATTTGTCTTCTTAATCTGGTCCACAATATTGAATGGAAGGCCCATTGATTTGTACATTTGAGGCACAACAACATATTTTCTTGATTTCTACGGTGTAGAAGAATGTGTTTTAGCTTGCATGAGATGTTTGACCTACTAAAGGAGGGATGTACACCACTTTTGTAGAAGCATTACGTGGAACCTCGCACAAAGAAACTTACAAGCTGGAACTATTGGTCTAATTTACATTTGCATCCTTATTTTGGAGATGACTCGACTAAGAAGTGGAGGGTTATATGTCGGAATCCAACATTCTCTTTTCGTATCTGTGTTGTTAGTAACTTGGGTGCATGGCCTATTTGTATTATCATGACTTGATTGATTGTAGAGAAGTATTCGGTGCTAAATAACATAAGGTTGGCCTCAGGAACAACTTTGGTGTTTATTGATTTTTAGGTTCGTGCACGCTAGTAGAAGGATCATAGTTTGAAGTAGCTTGAATCATGTAAGCTTTGTGTGCGTAAGGCATTGGTGTAGTAATACTTACTATGAGGAATATTGTAAGGTAATCACCATTCGACTCTTGAGCCATATTTTTAAATCTGTACTGGGACTAGTGTTTGGCTTGCGCTAGGCACTAGAAGAGTTTCTGTAGGAGGGACCACTTACAAAGGAAGGTGTACATTAGCTTTCCATCTATCATTTTGTTATTTCTACCCATATCTCTGATTTGGATATTGGTTTCTAAAAGGTTGATGACCTTGGTTGTACCCTTGATTATAATTATTCTTGAAGGCTTGCACCTATTGCTTTTCTAAAGATATGAACTTGTTGGACAAGTTTCTAATCATGGCCTTCATTTCTTCATCCTCCTTCTGTTGTGTGGGAGAATATGATGTGGATGCAACGGGTTGAGAATATTACTAGGGAATAGGGGCAATAGAAGGTTGAGGCATTTCTGGGAATAAGGGCACAGGTGGTCTAGGAGCTAACTTTCCTACCTGAATTAGACAATTCTCAGCCCTAATAGCTAATGCATAGGCCCCAGGAAGTATTGTGCCCCATGGATTAGATCATAACAACAATATTAGAATTTAAACCCCTTAAAATTACAAGAAAGAACCTTTTGATTTGGTCTTACCAAGGCTGGAATCCTCTCCCATGTTTTCTAAATTTGAAGTTAAAGTCCGTCATGAGCTCATTGGGAGCCCTCTTTATGGTTGTCAATTATTCAAGCAATGAGAGATTATCTTCCTTCTCTCCAAACGATTGCAAAAGAGTGCACCTAGTTGATTCCAATTTTGAATTGACCCTATTGTTAGACTCCTAAACCATTGCAAATCTCTCCCTTTGAATGAAGAGGCTAATAGCCTAACAACCACATCTTGTTCAACAACTTGGTGGATGGCACAAACATTAGCAATGTCATGTATGTGGTCAGTTGGAGTAGTATGGTTTTCCCAGTGAAGAAAGGAATACTCTTAAGTGCAGATGCTAGAATAGGGTTTTGGGAATTAAGAGCAAGAGGACTACTACCAGTGAAATTAACAAATCCCTTATTTTCTTGATTTTCTATGATGTCATGATGATAGACCTAAAATTTCTAGTAGGCTATAAAGAAGGCATGTCATGAGGTGGTGTTGAAATTACACGACATTCTAGAGATGGAGATGTGTACTTGTGCACTTACTCTCTGCGTGTTATTCTTGGAGAAAATTGGATGTACTAAAAGGATCATTAAGTGGTTTTGTGATTTTTTGGGTATGCACACTTTTCATGAAAAATACATGTGGGACATTGGAAATAGTAGATCTAAGAGTTAGGAGTGCCATATGTGTTGAAAAAATCCTTCAAAGGCTGGAAATCACTAAGTCACACACAAAGCTTAGAAGTGATGATGAAATTTAAGATTTAGTGTTTTGTCCCACAGGCGTGCATGCGAAAAATGTTGGTGCTCAAACGTGCACTTGTCTCATAACAAAGTATGATATGGGTCATTGAGGAAACATGGGATTGTCTCCAAGTTATGGGACCTTACACGCTTGAGACAAACCTTCGAGAAGTTTGGTTCCTCTACCTATTTCTACTACTACAACTACTCCTAATGCTGAAATCAAATCCTAAACTAATCATGTTAAGGGACCAAAGTTAGAAGGATATGTAGAAATGGAAAATAATCTAAGGGAGGTGATAGCACTAGAAAGGGGGAATGAACACAATTAGCTTTAAGTGAAAAATGAAGGGGAATGTAATGAAGATAAACACACATATCACAATCTGAAACACATCCACACACTCATTTTCATGAGACACAATCAAGAAAAGGAACATGTAGGGATTGAGAAAGCACAACAAATAGACAATGCAAAAGAAAGGCAAGGAAAAGCAATAAAAACAATCCAAGGTAGAGAATAGCCACAAAAAGCTTTTATTGCTTCTAGAAAATGCACAATTAATTACAATGGTGTATGAGGCCGATATCCACATGCAGAGAGCTAGATCGAAGGCTTGCGACTTAAAAATGCTAAGGAATAGAGCTCTTAGCAACTAAAGGGTCCAACAACAACCTTTACAATGAGCATAACTCTTACATTTATAGAAGAAGGAGAGAAGAAGAAGAGAAATAAGAGGGAAACTCAAATTTGAAATGCAACCACCAACAATAAGCATTGAATGCCTACAAATCCACTTGGAAGGCTATCAGACGTGCCTCCCCATGTTTGTTTGGCTTGTAGAAGATGAAAGGAGACAAGATCTAAATGAAATATAGTGGTTGAGTCGATTAGACCTATGCATTAATGGTTGAAAACACATTTCCCTACTTCTCATTTACCAAATCCTGCCAACATTTGAATTTGAATAATCTGAGAGTGTAGCCCACGTCCACGTGTAATAAAGATGTGTGCAATGCCATGTGGTGCACGCTGATTGGATGAAGGATTAGCCAACTATTTATCTATTTTTTTATTTTCTATCACGTGTCGTGCATTGGCTTGTTTGCAAGTATTTGGTGCCCAGTTGGCATGCTTTGATAGGTTGTGAGTATCGCACTCAAGTCTCGATGAGGTTCCATGTGGCAAGAACTAGTATGGAAGATTCGCAAGGTGCATGAAATTAGGAGGCACAAAGAGGATAGCAAGGACAGATGCACAAGGAGAGGTACGCAGAAGAAAAGGATGCATATTTGTATGAGACAAGTATGAAAGTAGGGAGAGGCATCAAGATGGGTGATGCACGATGGAAAAAAAGGAAAGGGCATAGAGGAAATACATAAGGGACTTAGCCAAATTGGAGGGAAGTCATGGGTGCACGCAAAGGGTGTACAAATTGTTGGTAAGAAGGCGAGAGACACAAGGAGTGTGAAGAAGAAAATGGAAGGAGATTGAGGAATGAAGAATGGAGGTGGAAGGCGCATGAGAAGAGAAGAGCATGTGATGAACTATAATCAAGGAAAATGTGCCAAGGAAACAACCTTGAGTACGCACAACTTGCAATATTTGAACTTCCAAGCCAAAATGAGTATGTAAGTTATCAAAATAACTAGGAGAGTTATTTTGGACAACACACACTAAGGGGGGAATGTTAAAAATATATTTTTAGTGTTCACATGTTGTGTGTTAGTATATTGTATGTGGTGTGATGAGTTGTAATAGCAACTCATAGATCGTGTTGTAATAGTTGGTTAAAATAATGAGGTGTGAGAGAGATTCTTGGGTAAGTTACATTCTATAGTTAGAATGTAACGGCTCATGATATTATTATGTATGACTCATCGAAATTTTTATTCCTTCTTTGTAGGAGATCATTACACTATATATAACCTCTCTCTTTATAAATAGTTAATCCAACCTCTCAAGTTTATTATGTGTACAATATGAGAATTCTATGTATTTTACTTTTAGAATCTTTACCAAATTTATCATGATGATATAAGTAATGTTCATCATATATGATAATTAGATAACATGTAAGTAGTGTCATCTCATGGCTACATATACAATAAACATATCCAATAATGTAGAGAAAGCATGGAGGGCTACTCGGTGTTGATGCTCGGGGAGATTTAGGGGATCTTGGTGTCATTTAGAATGCTAAATCAATCAAATGTAAAATTAAAGGATATGGGAGAAACTATACATGTTATGATATTTTTGCATATAAGGACTTCCATGCAAGAATTTTCAACATCTATGGCCCCAACCACCCAAAAATAAAGAAGTCTACTTTAAAGGAAATTAAAACCTTTATCTCTTAGAATTATCATGAAATTATTATTATTGGTGGTGATTTTAATGTCATTCTCCTTTCTTTGGATGATAAATTTGGCTTTGAAGTGAGAGCCCTTGTGAAAAAGATTTATTAAATTTTTGAAACTCTATAAATTCTTGGATGTCCCTCCAAATAAAGGAAATTTCTATTAGATGAATAGGAGATCGGGTTTGACTACTATTACTTAGTAGTTGGATAGGTTTCTTATATATAAGGCTTACATATTAGACTCATGGATCATTGAAACTAGAATCCTCCTAGTTTATAAATCTGATCATACTCCTATATGGTTGGAAATAACAAAATATAATGCTCTAAAGGATTTCCATTCACATTAAAACAAATGTGGCTCGGGATCCGAGTTCCCAAATCATGAGGAAAAATGGTGGAAGTCTCGTCATAAGGTCAAAGGAAAAAATACCTTTTTCTTTATTTCCAAGATCAAAATTTTGAAAAAAATGTATGAAAGTTTAACTAATATATCTTTTAATAACATGTGTGAAAATACAACAAGTGGAGGAGGATCTAAGGGTAATTAATTATGCAATCCAAATCCAATGTATGACAATTCAATTCCTAGAAGTTGAAATAGCTTTGTTGATTGCTTTTGAGGAAATATATGTGAATAATAAAAAAATTGGAGGCTAAAATCAAGAGGGGCCTACTTCGAGAAGGGTACAAGAGCATAATTATCCTTCATTCCTTAAAAAATTCAAAAGACAAGTTAAAAAAATCAATAAGATCTTTAATAAAGATGACATTACGTTGAATCCTCTAATGAGATAAGAGCATAGGCCATTTATTTCTTTGAGAATCTTCTCCATGATTAAAATAGATCCACTAGATAATAAATGGAAAAATTCCTTCAACACATTCACAATATGGTCTCGAGGATAAAAACGAGAAAGTAATATCCCCATTTGAGGAAGAACAAATTATATCAATGGTGTTTAATATGGATCGTAGTAAATCCTCAGGACTAAAAATTTTCCAGCCTTATTCTATGAAATATTTTGGGAATTAGTAGGAAAGGAGGTGACAACAATGGTTAATGAATCTAGAAGAACTCACAACATCCTAAAATACCTAAATGGAAAATTCCTTATCATCATCTTGAAGCAAGATGAAACCCTATCATTTTATGACTTTAGACCTATTCACTTTGTAATACTCTATATAAAATTATCATTAAGGCCATAACTAGTGGCCTCAAAACCTTACTCTTTAATATAATCTTAGAGGGAAAAGGAGGATTTATGAAAGACAAGTAAATATAGATGATGTCATATTATCACATGAAACACTACACTCTCTAGTTACTACCAAAACTAGTGGCATGTTGATCGAGCTAAATATCAACAAAGCCTATGATAAAGTAGGCTAGAAATTTCTCTCTAATTTTTTGGGAATTTTTTGTTTCAAAAAAGAATGGTACAATTGTATTATGGATTGTATGTCATTAGCTCTCTTCTTTATTCTATTGAATGATTTTTCGGAGATTCTTCTCTTCCTCATAAGGAATCAAACAAGATGACCCTATCTCCCCTTTTATTTTCATTTTTATGGTGGAATCTTTAAGTAGATATTTCAAAGTGGATTTATAAAATAAGAGGTTAAAAGGTGCAAAAGTTATAAGAAATGTTCCTCCTTTTTTATACCTTTTGTTTTAGATGATACACTTTTCATGACCAAGACTCACTTCTCGAGAATTAAGGAGTATTGAAAAATAAATGAATAACTATTCCATGTATTTTGGGTAAGAGATTATATTCTCATAGTTCATTTAGCTTATTGTAAATAAATTATAAAACTTGATTGACCATTATAGGAATATCGACATTTACACATCATAGGATTATATTTCTAAAATAGAAACTATGTCTTCTTTTCCAATTGTTTGCTTTCATGAAAATCAAAACAAAACTACTTTCACATCGCAAGAAAGATCTATTAAGTTGCAAATAAGCTCCATGGAACTTATAATTTATAGTCTGACATCACAAGGGTATATTCACAATAACAAAGAGCAAGTTACAAACTTCATGTACAAATAGAGTCTTAGTGGGGTATCCATGCATAACCTAATCATCCTTGCGATCCCAAGCACTTACAATATCTTCCCTTCTAAAATTGTTTAGTTATAGAAAAAACCCATATTGATTACATAGTAGAAATATTTTCCTAAATGTCACCAAGTGACATTAGTCCTTGCATCAAGCATCCTATACACAACATACCCACATGAAAACTCCCTAGTAGGTTCCTAGGGAAGAAACACACAAACTCTTACATTTCCCTAAGACTTTAGGACTACGAATGAAACTTTAAATCTAAACATAACTCAAGGCTTACTAGAAATGACCCTGTTGTAGGCTTATAGAAAATTTCCTAGAAAAGTTGGTCCATTACAATTCTCATAGGTATTTTCACATATCTAGATGTAAGTAAACATATTCATACATAAACAATTCTAAGATCCTATCCCTTCTTGTGAAGTTAAACTACTATAGTCCATAATGATAGGATGCATTTTGAGGTACACATGGGTCATATGAATCCCATGTTTGAGAAAGAAGGTCTCATTATCAAATTACATGTTCCCATAAGGGACAACTCTACCTACAATTTGGAATAAGAAAGGATTGTGAATGATTTAGAAGGAGGTGGTTTCTATGGTTCGCTTTGTTTCTAAGCTCAACATTCTAAGAAAAGAAATGCTATAGAAAAAACCCAACATAGGTTTCGTTCACCAAGACTCTCTAAAAAGGGGTACTAGGATTACTTCCATCCCTTATAACTCAAGGTATATACTACTTGATACAAGTTTACATTAGATCAAATCATCCTCCCATAGCTCAATTAGATATAAGAGGATGTTAGTGGTGTCAAACATGAGGTTTAATGTGTAGAAAAAGTGGTAAACAACTCCACTTACATATCTTATATCTCTTAATGAGATCATTCAATGTGTAAGACAAGATATGACAAGTTATGGGTTTGAGTATTCTAGTAGATATTCTTAGAGTGAAAATAAAAACACTTCCATATAGATACATGGGTATCCCTCTTTTCAATGGAGCAACGAGAAATTGTTTGTAGGATGATATAATATCAAGGATAATAGTAAAACATTTTAATAGGAAAGGTAAATGGTTAAGCTTGACGAGTAGATTAATTCTATTGAAATCGGTGCTATATTCTTTACAACATAATTTGTTCATTATAAAGAGGGTAGGGGTATTGTAAAACTATACAAAAATCATTTAAGAGAGAGATACATAGCAAGGGTCAAGAGTAAAAATAATTTTGATAGTTTTGGAATAGAATGTTTCAACCATAAAACATAAGTATTAAGGGAGAAAACAATAATAAACATTATATAAGCTTGTTCAAAACATCTAAAACATCAAACAACATACAAACTCATAATCAAGATCATACCCAAATAGAATGCCTATTTTCCAAATACACAAATATAACACAATTTCTTACTCATCATAAAATAATCAATAAATACATCCATGTTCATAAAATAGTGTTGATATATCTACTTAATATTACATGTATATTTCAATGATATTCCATATTACAAAAACACCACCAGTGCTACCATTTCCTTCTCGACACGTGTACCTGTAACCACCGCATGGTAAGCACAACTTTTGGCATGGCATCAAACTACAACCAAGAACAATATATGATTTCATAGTTCTTTACATGATAATGAAACTATATTTAACACACTTAATAGAAGAGTAATAATTGTAATGCCATTTTGTTTCATTTCCCAAGCCAAGGAGGAGAAAACACCTTTTTCCACGTTTAATTTATTTTTCAAGCAATTATCAATAGAAATTTGTCCTACTGATCATGTATTCGTGTTTCAAGGTTTCTCTATTGTTCTTTTGCTTGGATAAGATCATATGAAAGTTTTCCCCAATTAGTCACAAGTTTTTAAAAATTTCAAATTTAGACAAGTTGCTCAAAGATCAGTGTTCAAAAACCATCTTTGAAACTCAAACACACAAGGGGAAAAATTCCTACCTATTCTTCTCGATTTCATCAAATCTATCGGAAAAAAATTTTTAAAAATATGATGGCAAGGAAACTATGATTAGAACAAATTTCACCTACTAAGTTTGAAAAAGGTTTACCTTTCGAATAAAATGGGTGGGGAAAACTTAACTAATTTGAATTGACATAAAATGTATTTTGGTGCTAAAAGTGTTAGATATTATACTCTAATTCCTCCAACCTTTGCAACTAAACGATTCAAGCTAAATATTTTGATTCTATGAAAGTGGAAAAAATGTTCGAGAATGCCAAACCTTCCTTGAGGTTCACACATATAGAAATTTATTTGTTGATGCATGGATTTGTTCTCACATAAGTTAATTTGGGAAATGAGATGGGGAGTAAAGGTAAAAATTTTGTCAAATTCATGGTTGGGATTTCCACCTTTGAAATAAAATAGAGACCATGAAGACCTAAAACCCTTTCCATATTAAAATTGAGTATGAAACTATTTGATTATGTAAGACATGATCCTAATAATATAGGCACATGTAGACACTAAATTTGACAATTTATCATTTGGAAATGAAAATTTGGCGTTGCGCACATAAATCATGACTTGTGCACATATTTTAAGCCTTGGTGAACCATTTTGATCTCTCTTATATGACTTGCTTCCTATTCACACTTTTCAGTCATTTATAGAATTAGTTGTATTAATCCATAATAGTTTGATCTCCTTAGACACCAATGTCATAAAGTTACAAAGTCATGTGAGTTGCCTATACTGGGACCATTTGGATGGGTTCAAAATGTAACATTGTTTGTCCCATGCTAAGCAATCTTGTCTCCCACCACCCAATGGACACTTTTACAATTTTATATCTTTTCACGGGTCATTCCATATCCCATAGGTCGGTCTCAATGTGAAATTACCTATGAACGCCTATAAAAGCAATTATAACTTGTTTATTTACCTCACCTTGAAATCACTAAACACTTTCAAGATAACTCGTTGTAAAATACATGCCTAAATCACTTCAAGCTCTTATAAATTTATAAAGGCACAAGAAAAACCTTATATTTCTCATACATGGGTCTAAATCACTCAAAATTAGGTTCAACATCAAGTTTCCCATTCTAGATAACTTCAAAGTTAAGCCAATCTAAGCTTCAAGTGTTCTAAGTCATTATTTCTCATTATCAAGGGATCAAACTACCAAAGAAGTTGCATCCATATAAATATCACATGCTAAGCGAATAACTATGTGTGGTTTGAGGCCTCTTCAAAGTAGTGCTGATGTAAGTGGTGTAATGGTGATTCAACCAAAAACTATCATATATGAAAGTTGTCCTACCAATGGTTAGGTTTTGAGGGTGTTTCGCATCACATTGAGGGTTTGGAAATTGTATGACACCTAGGGTTTTAGTGCAAAGGTCATCACAAAGAGTCACAACCATAAAAAGTTAAAGTGCCAATGCACTCCCTTTCAAGATTATCTGACAACCGAGGACCAAACCGCACCGAACTCTAGGACAAGTTTTACGGTTCCATTCCATACCATTTTATAGCTACAAGTTTTAGAAATGAAGCACATTTAGATCATTTCTAGTATATAGACACTACCGAATCACATCTCTATGTCTTTATTGATAAGGTGCACTTCTCCTCTTCTATTTTGAGAAATCATATCTATCATTATATCTTGAAAAGTTATTTTAAAGCAATATTCCAATTTATGTTTTAATGTTTATTAATTAATATGAATATACAACCTATTGCACAACCATTAATATAAATAAATAAGAACCACATCTCGACAACCAAAATATTATTTATTTATTTAGGGTGTAAGAAAGTCATTTATGTTTACAAGTAATATTTGATCCTAGAAGATCTAATTGAACCTATGGAATTTTTGATAGAAGTTATTTAACATGTGTGTCTTCCTATTACGCCCTTGACCCTAGGTCATATATTGGGATATGGATAGATGACCCATAGATAACATAGTATGTTATCATATTTATTTATGCTTTCATATGCTTAGTGGGTCAGCCTTAGGGATTTGGATAATATAGTAGGGTATATATATGAGTTAAAGAGTAGGATATTAACATCATATTGAGCACTTGAGTCTTATTGTATGGTTTGGAGGTTGCCCCCTCGAAGTGGCTAAGTCATTCTACTTGCATATTGTGATCATTTCTCTATATTTTGGTGTTCTTTGGTGTTCTATTGCTATTGATATTCAGATCTATCTAAGTAATTTCATTACAAGTGGTATCAAAGTTGTGATCTCAACCAAAATTAGGTCAAAAACCCTAATTTTTTATTTTTTCCATATCTTGTGAATAGTTACGAATTTCTCGGCCAATTTTTACAAAATCGGAGATACCTATCATGTAAGATTCTTAAAAAATCAATATTTTTAATCCATTTTTCAAAATTTATCGTCACTTCAGGAGTTTTCCTAAATTTGCTCCCAAGCCATAGTTTTTGGTAATTTTCAAAGTTATTTACATTTTCGGAAAGCTCTAATAAAATAAAAGGAGTTTATTCTCTATATTTTCTAAATTAATGCCAAAATAATTCATAAAATGGACACTTAAATCTTAATTAAAGGAGTTTATTCTTAAAACCTAATTTTTGTGCATTATGGGGATGATTTTCTATGGAAGGGGTGAGACGGATGTTAGAGAATGGTGGGTCAAATTTAATAAGAATTATTTTTCATCTTCATGGACATGGTTTTGGTTTTCATTTTGTCTTAATGGTCCAACAAATAGGTGGGTCTCTTAATTGAATAAGGAGTGTTCATATTGGTCTTGGAAGGAAATGAAACAAGTTTTCTTGGCTAGGTGAAATAAAAAATTAGGAGTAGAAGGATGAGAAGGAGAATAAGGAGAAGAAGATGAAGGAAGATGAGGAGGAGGAGAGGAAGAATCGGAAGGAGGAGAGAAAGAAGAAGAAGGGGAGGATAAGAATAAGAGGGAGAAGAAGAAGAATGAAAAAAGGAGAAGGGGAAGAGGAAGAGGATGAAGAATGAGGAGAGGAAGAGGATTAAGTTGAATAAAATATAGAGGATAAGATTTCTAATATTCTAAATACATTTTAGCACAATGTTGAACTATGGAAATGTCAAAAAACAAGAGTTCTAATAGTGTGGATCTAAATAGGGAATCTTTAATATTTCCATTTGAAGAGTGCTCCCATCAAAAAAAAATATAAAGGAAGTTCAAATGGATGGTAAGATTTATTTTTTATAGAATTGAAGCTCTCTCGTCTCAAAGATATTTTTCCACTTTCACATACTGCACATTTCTCAATTTTGGAATGTCATTACACAAAAAATTCAGCCCAAATAGAGTTACCTGTGTTGGATAAAGAAGGAAAAATCAGTTTGGAACATGAGGAAATTATTCAAATGCACATTAAGAGGGTGAAGAGGAGAGTAATTATTGAGTATCTAATCAAGTGGAAGAATCAAGACAATGCAGCGATAACATGGGAGGAGGAATATTTCTTGTACCAACATCCAGAGATCATCAACATTGAGGACTACACTTGTGTGAAAAAGCCTCCAAAAATTTTCAACATTGGGGACAATGTTTCTTTGAAGGGGAGGGGCATGTTATGCCCTTAACCCTAGGTCATATATCGGGATATGGATAGTCAACCTATGGATAACATAATCTCTTATCATGTCATATCATATTTATTTATGCTTTCATATGCTTAGTGGGTCAACCTTAGGGATTTGGATAGTATAACAAGGTATATATAGGAGTTAGAGAGTAGGATATTAGCATCATATTAAGCATTTGAGTCTTATTGTATGGTTTTAATTTTGCCCCCTAGAAGTGGCTTAGTCATTCTACATGCATATTGTGATCATTTATCTAAATTTTGGTGTTCTATTGTTGTTGATATTCAGATCTATCTAAGGAGGAAAAGAGAATTCCTTAAAAGTAATGATGTTACTTCAGGAAAATACAAAGTATGTCATGGATACTACTTTATTTCCAATACAAAAACCCTTTTCCCTAACCTCTAGCCACATTAGAAAATATTGAGCAAATGGAAGTGACAAAAAGTGAATGCATTTTCAAAATAACCATGTCACAAAAATGGTAGAGGGATGTAATGTTTATAGGCATTACAAAACCATAACTAAATTAACAACATGGGTGATATGGGTCTCGAGAAAACCAACAAAAAAAAACAAGTCACGGGAATTACTATTCCTAATGTAAAATAAACAATGAAAATAACAATATAATAAAGAATTAACAAACTATCCTATGTAAGTGAAAGTTACTTACTAATTACAATGTTGAATTATTATTTTACTCTAATTTTTTAACTAACACCCCCTTAATTTAGCATAGTGTTAAGTGAACATGAGAGAAATTCTCTAAATGCCTCATTTTTTTCTCATGTAAGTGACTTTGTGAATAAATATGTACGTTTTTCTTGTGTGTGTTGTAGAACATTCTCACATATGAAATGAACATCTACCTCAATGTGATTTTTCCTCTCATGAAACATTAGATTGTGAACAAGTTTTAGAACACCTTCATTGTCAACATAAAAGGTGGTAGCTTGTTTTTCTAGTAGTTTAGTCCCTCAAGTATGTAACATAGCCATATCACTTTGCAAACAAATCCTTCTATAACATGATACTTTTCTTCTATGGAAGATTGAGAAACAAAGTTTTATTTCTTGCTCCCCAAGATATTGGACCATATCCTAAAAATAATACATATCCGAAGTGGATTTTATGTCATTAATATTACTGCATGATCGAGTTTAAATATCATGCTAAGAATAAATTATCATTCTTCTTGTATTTTATGCCAAAGTCCATGGCTCTAATATACCTCAAAAACTTCTTTAAATCTTTCCTGTAACATTTCCTTGGTTCCTTCATGAACCTCTAAAGATAGTCTATAATGTAGCTGATGTATGCCATAGTATAAGTCAAGTAAATGAGACTTCGACCAACTTTCAATAGAGAGAGTTGCATTCACTTGTGGTGATGGATCTATACGAGATAAATGAAGTCTTCTCTCCATAGGTGTGGAAATTGGATTATATTCCATCATCTGAAACTTCACAAGTATGTTCTTGGCATATTTCATCTAAGATACAAAAATGTGGTTCTATTTTTGCCATACTTCCAAGCCAATACAATAGTGCAATAGGCCAAGGTCAATCATGTTGAGCGATCAATTAATATCTTTCTTGGTGGTATCAATCATCTCCATTAAATTTAAAGTGATTCTTAGCTCATCAAAATAAACAAAAAATCACAATGTCCCCCTTTATCTTTGAGATGGATATTGGGATCATAAGGAATTTTCTAAAATCAATGATGAATTAGATGTTCATATATTTTGATGTACCAAGCCCATGAATCCTATTTTATACCATGCAAATATTTCATGATTCTACATACCTTTTCGTCATTTCAAGTATAAAAAAACCTTTTGGTTAAGTCATGTAGACTTCTTCCTACAAATCTCCATTAAGAAAGGCACTTTTCACATCTATTTAGTGGAATTTCCAACTAAATTCTACAACTAGAGAAAAAATCATTTTGATAGTTTTGATCTCAGTTGTGGACGAAAAAAGTCTCTTTGTGGTCAATGTCTTCTTTCTAATTGTACCCTTTATTACTAGCTTCACCTCGTGATTGTCAATAGTGTCATATATTTTTTACTTCTGCTTAAAACCCCATCTGCATCCAATGGTTTTCTTCCCGGTGGAAGGTCAACAAAATTTCATGTGTTATTTTTCATCAAAACTTGATATTCAACATCCATGACATTGCATAAAGGTTTGGATTGTAGCAGTTATTGAATTGTAGAAGGCTTAATAGATTCAATAATAGTACTCATTAAGGAAAAATTAGCCTCATTTCAAGCCTTACTGTGAGTTTGTGGTTCAAGTGTGGATGTGTCTACGAAACTATCTAATTTGGCATCTAATATCATATTAGTATACCATTAATCCATATGGTGAGTCATTCACATGGGTGGTGGTCATGTAAAATTATTACCATCATCCCCATTATCAATATCTTCATCGGAGGGAATTCTATTTTAACAATAGGGGGCATACTTGATCATTAAGTGAGCTATTGGAATAATATTATGCTTATTTCTTCTCAAAAAAACTCAACATCCCTACTTGTGTAGACTCTTCCGATTTTGAGATCCATTAGTTTGTAGACAAGATATTTTTCACTATATCGTAAGAAGATATAATTTTTAGCTTTCATATTAAGTTTTTTCTCTTCTTTTTGGGAATGTGCATGCTCATTTTGCATCCAAAAACTCTTATATGTGTTATAGATGTCTTTCACCCTAACCAAGATTCTTGAGGTGTTACCCCATCAAGAGAAAAAGTGGTAACTTTATTAGCAAGTATACTTCCATTTTGACTACCTTGGTCTAATATGAATTTGTCAATCTAGAATAATTGATCAAACATCACACCATCTCCATGATAGTATGATTTCTCCATTAAACAACACCTTTTTTGTGGTCTATGTGGAGGAGCCATTTGTTAATGAATTCCATGAGTTTCCAAGAATTCTTTGAACTCATCTTGGTGTATTCCCTCTCGATATAAGTGGATTATTTTGATTTTATAGCGGACTGTTGGTGTGAGGGTATATTAGTTACATTTTATTTAATTATTAGGTTAATTACCTCTCACCCAAGGTGAGTCATCTCACTTAGGTGAGGTATAGGTCTTAGACTAGTAATTGCATGTGTACAATGCAATGTGAACGCCGAATGGTATATGTTATTTGTTTTAGAGGGATAGTTATTACTTTTGTAGTTGATGTTGATAAGGGTTGTGATTGATTTTGTAACTATAGAAATATAGATGAACCACTTCATTTAAAGGTTTTATCTCTACATTTCAAACTTGTTACAAATTCATACATATACATTTACAAATCTAATATCATGAGTGGTAGCGTTTTGCGGAGATTTACAAATCTAATATCATGAGTGGTAGCGTTTTACGGAGTAGTTTTTTTGAACTAAACATGAATACTTTTGTACATGTGCATATTTTATATCATGAGTGGTGGTGTTTTGTGGCCAATTTTTTCACACTAAACATGAATACATTTGATACCATTTTGAATAGTTAACTACTTTTGTAGTTGATGTGGTTTTTAAATATTTCAGGAAATTGTGTCTAGTGTTGCATCGGTTGTTTGGTTGGTTTTTAGTTGAAAAAACATTTTTTGTATAGTTGATGACATGTTGATAAGGGGTGTGATTGATAGTGGTAGTGTATGAATATAGATGTAACATTACATTGAAATGTTCTATGTGTACATTTTAATTTGTTACAAAATCATACATATACAGTTGCAAATCTTATATCACGACATCTGAACTAAACATGTATACATGAAGACATTTGTACATTTGTATAATTTATATCATGAATGGTAGCCTTTTGTGGCTAATTTTATTTTCACTAAACATGAATACATTTGATACCCCTTGAATGGAAATGTCGGTTTGGTTATAAGAAGTGTTGAGTAAAGTAGTAGTGGAGGTGTTATCAAAGTAGAAGGTAGTATTTATGACGGGTTGTTTTGGTTGAGGGATAGTAGTCTTGACTCCTCCTTTCTTATTGCTCAAGTGTTGGTATGTGTGCCATTTTGAGTACCTTTCGAATAAAAAAGGTGGTGAAATGCCTGCAGATTTGCAAGCGAGGAACTCGGAGAAAGTTATGAATGTCGGACCTTACCTTTAAGTGGTTCCAATGTAGACGGTTGTTCTATGTAAATTAAGTCCATGGGACTTGTGGATAGTTAATACCTGTGCCATTTTAATCGAAAAATTGTCTTTGATTCCCTCTCGAAATAGGGGTATGGGAATATGTAATGGGTTGAGAGGATCCCAACATGGGTCGTTGTATCTATCAAGTTTTGACAACAAGAAATAAAGGTAATGTTGGTGGTGGCATTGATGCGTTGTAGACAATGTCGGTGATTGTTCCTGTAGCACCATTTACGAGGCCTGTGTCAACCCATAAATTTGTAATAAGCATGATTTTTGTTGTTTGCATAGCAGAACTTTGTGTTCCAACGGATCATCATCAGGATCTCCTGGTCTAGCCCACCTATTACTTTCAGCAATGGATTGGGCGATCAAAACGTTCAATGACTTCAACATCTGAAGGTTGTGGGAGTTCACGAGATCATTTTTTGCAAACAAATGTGATGCATCCGTAAAAATTTTGAGCTCATGTTGAGTTAGGTGTGTGTCTGTGTGAAATGTTAGGATTTCCTAGTCCTCAATAAGAGGATTTGAATCTCACATGTGGAGCATTGAATTCTGGAATGAAACTTGTGCATTGGTTATTCCTTGTTGCCGAAATATTGTTTGCAATATAATGGAAGAATGGAATCCCTTCCAAAGGATGACTCCATAGGAATTACTTGCATAAATAGGACTGTCCAAAACCGGTAATTGGTCGAGGTCACCGAGGAGAATGACAGATCTGTTCCCAAATTCAGAAGTTTTTAAATGTGGGAAATCCTCACATAGCCTGCTGTCAATTTTGCTTAGCAACTTTGGGTCAATGAAACTCATTTCATCAATAAGAATATATTCTATAAGTTTCAATGACTCTTAAAAAGATGACAATGCATGGCCTTCAAGGGGTTGTAGTTCTTTGATTGGAATACAGAGGCCTGCGTGGATTGTGGATGCAGGGATGTTGAATGTTGAATTACAATTTTTTTATATCATGAATGGTAGCCTTTTGTGGCTAATTTTACTTTTACTAAACATGAATACATTTGATACCCCTTGAATGGAAATTTTGGTTTGGTTACAAAAAGTGTTGAGTAAAGTAGTAGTGGAGGTGATATCAAAGTAGAGGGTAGTATTTACGACGGGTTGTTTTGGTTGAGGGATAGTAGTCTTGACTCCTCCTTTCTTATTGCTCCAAGTGTTGGTATGTGTGCCATTTTGAGTACCTTTCGAATGAAAAAGGTGGTGAAATGCACAGATTTGCAAGTGAGGGAACTCTAGAGAAAGTTATGAATGTCAGACCTTACCTTTCAGTGGTTCCAATGTAGACAGTTGTTCTATGTAAATTAAGTCCATGGGACTTGTGGATAGTTAATCCCTAGGCCATTTTAATCGAAAATTGTCTTTGATTCCCTCTCGAAATAGGGGTATGGGAATATGTAATGGGTTGGAGGGATCCCAACATGGGTTGTTGTATCTATCAAATTTGACAACAACAAATAAAGGTAATGTTGGTGGTGGCATTGATGTGTCGTAGACAATGTCGGTGATTGTTCTTGTAGCACCATTTACGAGGCCTGTGTCAACCCATAAATTTGTAATAAGCATGATTTTTTGTTGTTTGCATAGCAGAACTTTGTGTTCCAACTGATCATCATCAAGATCTCTGGTCTAGCCCACCTATTACTTTCAATGAAGATTGGGCGATCGAAACGCGTTCAATGACTTCAACATCTGAAGGTTGTGGGAGTTCACAAGATCATTTTTGTAAACAAATGTGGTGCATCCTTAAAAAAATCAAGCTCATGCTTTGAGTTAGGTGTGTGTCATGCAACACATTATGAGTTCCCAATCCTCGGTGCGAGGATTTGAATCTCACATGTGGAGCATTGAATTCTGGAATGAAACTTGTGCATTGGTTGTTCCTTGTTACGAAATATTGTTTGCAATGTAATTGAAGAATGGAATCCCTTCAAAAGGTTGGCTCCATAGGAATTACTTGCATAAAGAGGAATGTCCAAAGCGGTGGTAGTTGGCCGAGGTTGCAGAGGAGGATGACCGATTCGTTCCCAAATTCAGATGTTTTTGAATGTGGGAAATCCTCGCGTAGCTTTCTTTGTCAATTTTTGCTTAGCAAATTTGGGCCGATGAAACTCATTTCATCAATAATAATATATTCTATATGTTTTAGTGACTCTTGAAAAGATGATAATGCATGGCCTTCAGGGGTTTTAGTTCTTTGATTGGAATATAGAGGCTTGTGTGGATTGTGGATGCGGAGATGTTGAATGTTGAATTACTAGATTCTTAATGCTATGAAGAGAGCTCTAGATTTAACTTATAAATATTAATAGAAAATTTAATCAATTTCAAAATATCACAATTTAACTTTAAACCGTGTAACAATTGAATAATAATTGTGGATGTCTTATACCTACTTGAAATATTCTTTCAAAGTATGGTTCTTTTTTATTGTTTGCCCCTATTGAATCATTGCCACATTTTTATGTTGGCCCCTTTAAGATTGCATTTCACTCACATGAATAATGAGCATGAATTTCACACGAATAAGTGGAGCAAAAATAGCATATATTATATGATCATATATTATTTAGCATTGATCATTTGAATTTTGTGGTTAATAAGGAGATATTTGCATAAGCTTGTGATTGACTTGTGGTGCAATCCTCCTAATTCAGTTAGGATATGGTTGAAATCCCTTGTGGCTTTCAACACTATGCATCCTAATCATGCAAAACCATTCCATAAAAGCATGTAATCCATTGTATATGATGCAGAAATAAACAAAATTGTGATCAGGGACATGTCAAGTAATCCATTGTATATGATGCATAAATAAATAAAATTGTGATCAGGGATAGCTCAAGTAAAGTTAATAGTAATGAGCATACTAAAACAAAGCGGAAAACTAGTCAATTGGAAGAGAAATGGCATAACTAAAAACATTGTTAATTTTCTATAATGCCACGAAACATGAATTGAAATCCATGGAGCTAATTTGAATTGAATAAACTTGTCCTCGAATCCATAACCTAATATGAATAACAAAAACAAAAACATAACTACCTTTTCATAATGCCCTAAAATTCATTACCTAATTTGAATGACAGGAAAAAGCATAAACAATTTTCCAAGATGCCCTAAATAGGAACTAAAATATAGATAATGGGCATTAGTGTGTATAGGTACTGAGAATGATAACAAATGGGAAAAATATATGAAAACCCTTCTATTTGATAAGTGAAAAGAATGTGATGGATATACCCTTCTGTTTGATTGTTTTGGTTTTAGATTTGAACTGACCTAAGTGTGCTAGAATATGACTACAAATGTAGGAAGTTGCTTGAATTGAATCACTTGTTTTAAAATGGATTCTCTGAACTTATTTTGATTTGACATGTCTATCCATCATATCATTTACACAATGTGGTATGGTGCAACTCCACTTATAGCACACAGGCATGCATCTGGATTCTTCAGATGCAATGAATGGCATGATGGATAGATGGCGCTTCTTTGATTGTCTTGATTTGAGAATTTTCAAAGATTTCATGTATAATGTTATGACTGCAAATATCTGCAAAATTTTATTTGCGGGACTACACATCTATGACACAATGAAGGGCACACATGTGAAGAGTATGGTCTGGTCTGATCGGAATGACACTCGGGTGTACCGCACATGTGTTCGGGCAATTGCTTCATCAAAATCAGAGGTTTTTGCTAGCTTTGAGACCTGGGCGGTGATAGACAACACAATTCAAATTATCAAATACATCCCTTCATATTAACAATATATACCCCGTAAAAACTAAAAATAGAAAAACTAAAAGGCAAACGGCTATAAATGAATGCCCATCAAAACGGCCTTCAAATTTAATAACACGGAAAAAACATCCAAATGATTGTCAAATTTAAGACTATGTCGGGAATGATCGAGGCCTTTACCATAAGGGGAATGCTTATGGGGTAATGACTCATTAGGGAGTTATATTATGTATGACACTTTTCATTTCGATCTATGATTATGAGTAGATTATTTTATTTACACACAAGTTCCTTGAGATATTTAGTTTGCTAATTACTTACGAGTACTTCATGTTTTCATTTAGATTGCAACTCCATCGATGTACATGCATTCTAGATTATCTTTTCCCTCTTTCATGGTATCAAAGCTCGGACCTTGGTAATTGTGTCACTCATTTACATCATTGTTAATTACTCTCGATTGCATTTTTCATAACTTTGAGTGTAATTTTTTCTCCATATTGATTTTTGTGCACTATTGGCATTATTCGAGGTTAACATGGGTTTTGCGGAGTTTGTTGGTTTTTTGGTGTGTTTTAGTTTGGTACATGTGCATGTTTCTAGATGGTTCCTCCAATTTTGGTTAGCTGTGACTAAATTTGGATGAGGCTCTAAATTTGGAGGTTCTTTGTTTCTTGGGTCATCTCACCCTCGGTTCACCTCCCATCGATCGAGTTTCCTTATCTATACATCGATCTCTCTCTGCTTCTTCATCGAATTACTCTTGCATCTCCCATGGGATCCTCTTTGAATGTAACCAAGCTCATTGAGCTCTACACCTAACTTTGTACCTTATATTGGCTCCCAAGCTCCTTCTCGCCTAGAACCGATATATTTCCAAACTTGGCCTCACGAGCTCCTTGTTCAAACCCTTGCCCCCTTCTTAGAACCATCATGAATTCTCCTCACACTCAAATCCCTTATCACTTTCTGAGCTATCTCCTTTATCTTACTAAGTTCACTTGACCTCCCCTACTTGAGACATCTTTGACTCAACTTGTTTTACTCAATCTACTCACTCCACTGTTTGGTTTCCTAGCTATGCTCCATTCATGTGGCGACTTGTGTTGTGTGTAAACCGAGTTCCCGAGTTTGTTATTGACCTGAACATACCGATCTGATCCCACCGAATTGAGATAATCCCTCTTCCCCTCCAAAAAAAATAGGTCTTTTTAAATTTTAGGGTTTCCTTTACTTTTTCACAATAGTTTTTTAAACTAGAAATCACATGTGTACAATGCAATGTGAACACCGAATATGTTATTTGTTTTAGAGGGATAGTTATTACTTTTGTAGTTGATGTTGATAATGGGTGTGATTGATTTTGTAAGTGTAGATATATAGATGAACCACTTCATTTAAAGGTTCCATCTCTACATTTCAAACTTGTTACAAATTCATACATATACATTTGCAAATCTCATATCATGAGTGGTAGTGTTTTCGAATATTTTATTTGAACTAAACATGTTACATGAAGACTTCCGTACATGTGCAGATTTTATATCATGAGTGGTAGCCTTTTGTGGCCAATTTTTTTCCCACTAAACATGAATACATTTGATATCGTTTTGGATAGTTAATTACTTTTGTAATTTATGTGGTTTGTAATTATTTCAAGGAAATTGTGTTAGTGTTGCATCACTTATTTGGTTGGTCTTTTGTTGAAAAAACCTTTTTGTATAGTCGATAAGGGGTGGGATTGATAGTGGTAGTGTAGGAATATAGATGAAACATTATATTGATTTGTTCTATGTGTACATTTAAATTTGTTACAAATTCATACATATACAGTTACAAATCTTATATCACGACATCTAAACTAAACATGTATACATGAAGACCTTTGTACATTTGCATATTTTATATCATGAATGGTAGCCTTTTGTGGGCAATTTTATTTTCACTAAACATGAATACATTTGATACCCCTTGAACGACACTATCGTGTTGGTGATTGTTCCTATAACACCATTTACGAGGCCTGCGTCAACACATAAATTAGCAATAAGCATGTTTTTGTTGTTTGCATAGCAGAACTTTGTGTTCCAGCTAATCATCATCAGGATCTCATGTTGAGGCTCACTGTTACTTTCAAGCAATGGATTGGGTGATTGGAACGTTCAATGCTTTCAACATCTGAAGGTTGTGGGACTCCACGAGATCATTTTTGTAAACAAATGTGGTACGTCCTTTAAAATGTTGAGCTCCTACTGAGTTAGGTGTGAGTCTAGTGCGAGACATTAGGAGTTCCCAGTCCTCAATAAGAGGAGTTGAATCTCACATGTGGAGGAGTAAATTCCAGAATGAAACTTTTGCATTGGTTGTTCCTTGTTGCCAAAATATTGTTTTCAATGTAATGGAAGAATGGAATCCCTTCCAAAGGCTAGCTCCATAGGGATTACTTGCATAAAGAGGACTGTCCAAAACCGGTGGTTATTGGTCGAGGGTCGAGGAGGATGATAAATATGTTCCCAAATTCAGATTTTTTTTAATGTGGGAAAGCTTCGCATAGTCTCCTTTGTAATTTTTCTTAGCAACTTTGGGCCGATGAAACTCATTCCATCAATAATAATATATTCTATATGTTTTAGTGACTCTTGAAAAGATGATAATGCATGGCCTTCAAGGGGTTTCAGTTCTTTGATTGGAATATAGAGGGCTACATGGATTGTGGATGTAGAGATGTTGAATGTTGAAACATTGGTAGTGGCGAGCAAAAGGAGAGGTGAGGGAGATGTGGTTGTTGCTGTTGTGAATGAATTCTGGATTTTATTTATCAAAAATGATTTTCATGTGCTAGTTGTTCCTTGAATTATCAATCTTAGTGGAGGTAGAAGGGTTTTGTTTATGAATGGTGTAGTATGGTATCAAGAGCTAGTTGTTGTTTTGAAGACAAAGGAAGTGTGGAAGATGGTGGTGTGGCTGCATGCTAGTGGTTAATTGTGTCTTCCTTTTTCTCTCTTGATGAATGATGAACCAATTATCTGCAAATCAGGTGGAACGTCATGTATGTTCCAATTATTGTGTATATTGAAATCTTGTTTCCCCAACATTTCAAGACTATCAAGACCCATGTTGTTTCCCAGATGAAGTTGTGTGAAGACCTGCCATTCATGCAATGGTTCGTGTTGAATATTGCATTCGACCTCAGAGTCAAAACTAACATCTGTAGCATGTCTTGTATTTGCGGTAGTGTGTAAAACATGCCATGGTCTGTAGTTGTGCTTGAACAAGTTACAAGCAAATGTTTTAACCAATTGTTTTTTTGCATATGTTTTAACCAATTGTTTTTTACAGATGTTTTAACCAATTGTTTTTTGCCTAGATTAACTACACACACAATATGAAAAATTACAAATCCAACAGAGTACAATAAAAGAGTTTGATAGTTTATTAGTGAAAAATATCAAAAATAAAAAATTTAGTAAAGCACGGTTTGAATATTACCTCTGTTCAGATTAATAATGAAGAATGAAGGAAAAAAAATCCCTTTTAGGTTTAAGGGGATGTAACAAAAAGAGGAATAAGGGTAAAAAAAGGACTCACAATACGGTAAAATAAGAACAAGTCTAGTCTTTCCAAATATTAAAAATAAAAAAAAATAGTAAAACACGGTTTGAATATTATGCATGTTCAAATTAATAATGAAGAATGAAGGGAAAAAAACTTTTAGGTTTAAGGGCATGTACAAAAAAGAGGAATACACACACAATATGAAAAACGGTAAAAGAAGAACAAGTCTGGTCTTTCACAATTGGCACTTGCAAATATGCCCGGAGAAAATTTGAAATACCTACCCAAGAAGAGAGTCTCAAAGAGTAACTTGACTATGCCCAATCATGTATTCTTATTGGGTTCAATATAAAGGGAGCTGGTGGAAATTGCAAATGGAAAATTTATTCTCAACCGAAAATGGTCAAGGAGAGTGGATATATTAAATAAAGGATAAATCTTACTACTCTCTAATTTTAAATGATATTTTTTCACAATTTATACAAACAAATGATTCCAGGCCTAAAAATCGACAAGATTTAAGGAAAAATAAGGGAAGTACTTGTTGTATATGCGGTGATTGATATTCTTGGGATGAATCTCCATTTTTACTCTGAAGAAGACCCAGACATCACGCCTCTGCGAAGGCAATCACATTAACTAATTAAATATCCATGAATACCTAAGTAAAGAAGAGAAAATGTTTTGGTTTGGAAAGGATCTGCGTTTGAAGTCTAATAGTCGTTATTCACGAGAAAAATAAAATGATTCCTTGGCACTTGGACCCTATGTCATCCCCACTTGTGTAGCTAGAGAAAAGCCAAAATCATAGAGATTTGTAGGGTTTAGCCCTGTAATTTTTTGTTGTTCCAATGGTGGATTTTCCCTGTGACGGAGATGTGGTTTGCATGCTTTGCAAGGTGGTGCTACCAGATTTTGATGTTTTACTATGCAATAGTTGTGTGAGCACCTAAGCATATGTAGTGTCTAAGGACCCCATTGATGGTTGTACCCGTTGGCGATCGGTTTTGTCCCGACTATTCAATCACCAATGAGGAACACCCAAATGATGTTCAATCTTCTTGTGTTGGGTAGGTAAAAATATATGGAGGCGTGCTAAATCATCGAAATAATGTCTATTTGGAGGCGATCAAAGTGTTGAAGATGAAATGCTTTCCTCCAAAGGTTATTGCGATGCAAAAGGTAAAAAATAAAACTTAAAAATAGCAAACCCGCCACAACATGCAAAATTGAAAACATTAAAAATAACAAATCTGCGAAAAAATAACAAAAAAAGCTCAAAATGTCATTTTAGGCCGTCAAATTTAACATAGTCCCATGAATGTCCGCAAAGTCCTTAGAAAACACGTTTGTTGTGGAGCGACCGGAGCTAAAGCTTTCCTCCACCAGAACGCTAGACGTGAGATTACGAGATCGAACCAAAATAGTGTTGAAGAATGCGTTGGATGCATGTATTTAAAGGTTATTGCATGCAAAATCTAAAAAACAAAACTTAAAAATAGCAAACCCACCACAGCATGCAAAATTGGAAAAATTAAAAATAGCAAATCTACAAAAAATAGCACAAAAAAAGCTCAAAACCGTCATTTAGGCCATCAAATTTAACATAGTCCCATGAATGTCCACAAAGTCCTTTCCCATAGGGGGATGCCTATGGCGTAAATATCTAAATTTCAAATTAAACCTAATTCTAACATTTAATTTAAACCTTTTTAACTTAGTCTTTTTTTAATTTGGTGTTAATTAAAGAAATAAGGAAAAGTAAAAATTAGGGTTTAGTGTGCCTTTTTTAGAGCTAATTTGTTTTTGGATGTTATTGTGAAGGGGATAGTGCATTTTCGGAAGCTTCTTATCAGTTATTGGGAGTTTGACTATAATTACCAGGTTATTGTAATTGGGTAAATCATTTCTTGGAGCTTTATTATAATCAAATTAAACTCCTACTATTACTTTCAAGTTAGTGAGTGCATCCTCCATAACCTTATGACAAGGGAGTTTATTTTTCGATGTGATACGATATTTCTCACATGAGACTCTAGTTTTCTCTCTCATTCCTATTTTTGTCCTTTTGTTCTTATTACGGTGTTGCTTCATTTTACGCGCGTCGAAACACATTATGGTCTCCACTCTTGTGCAGATTTCATAGATGATGCATGAGCATCACTCCAAACCTGTAAATATGGCTTACAACATCCAATTTTGGTTTTTCAGTGTCTTTATAGGTCTAGTGATTCATTGGGAGTCATTAGGTGTTTTTAGTTTGTAACTAGCCTTTTCAAAATTTGAATATTGCATTTTCCCTCCAAAATGTAAATTTGAATCTTAAAGGCCTTTTTGGCTTGATTTTTGGAGTTTTTTGTATTCTATGGGTCATTCATGGATCTTCAAGCATGTGTTAAGGTTGTAATAGGACCTATAGAGTTCTTGGAGTCATAATTTGAGTGTTTAGGTGATAGGTTCTTGGAGTTCCAATTAGATATCCTAATGATTTGTTAAGAGCCAAGCATGTGACCAATAGGTCCAAAGGCTTGCATTCGGTTATAATATATTTGAATTATTATAAAAGGAAAATTATAACTAATTATCCTCATTCCATTTGAATGAGAATCAATAGAGAGCTTCAAGAGTAAAGAAAAAGAAGGTTTTGGTTACAAATGAATATGGTGACAGTCCAAATCTATATATGGTGTTTTGGATGATTAATGCATGTCTTCAAACTATAAATTCCATTGGTTTAGGTAATTCAATGTGAGAGAGAATGTTAGCCACAGATTCTAATTGATTCATATTTGAATTCATTGATCTTTTTGAATATTTTTCTTGTGAATTCTTTAAGGAACTCATTCAGATCATTTCTTGAGTGTGATTAACATAGTTGAGAATATTTTGGCGTTAATAGTGGACTCTATGGAGGATCATGACCTATAATAAGGATATTTCATGTCTTATGGAAAGGATAAGACTCAATAAGTTGTATGTACTCTATGGAAGAAACAACCGAGAAGTTGTAGGTTTAACTTAATTACATGTTGGTCTAGTGAACAAGTATGCATTGCTTAGTTGTTGAGGAAGTGATAGCTTTGATGGTGAGTGAAGTATTGCATTGATTTTTGGTGTTAGTTATTAAGTTTTTATTTATTCTTTTTGTTAGCATTGGGAGATCCCTTTAGAAAATATGAGCAGTCATATTTGATAGAGTCAACCTATAGGTTGTGAAACTCACTAAGTCAGGGGTATCTTTTTCTCTTGAAAGGTTGTTTTCTCGAATCTTGATTATTTTTATAAGTTAATTAAATTTTAATTAAAACCTTGTAAAATACTACAATAGCTTCTTAAGGCAGAAACAGAGCCTCCTTAATATAGTTCAATATCAAAAACTTGATTGCAAGGTGTTAGAAGTTGATTGACCTTTGAATAAATTGATTATTGATAAGCGATTATATGTTGGCACAACCCTTTTCAAACCAAAGAGATCGATAAAAATGGAGAAATAAGTAATAATCATTCATTTTTTCCCTCTCAGGCTTGCATAGAATTGAAAACCCTCAGGCTAGGGTTTCGAAGGTGAAAACTTGAATATCTCGAAAATGAACCAATAAAAAAACATGAAATTTTTATATTCCTTTGTCTTGAGGTCATTCAAGAGATTTTGAAATATTTACAACAAAACAATTAGTTATAATATATTTCTCTCACGTGAGTTCAGGTAAGTTTAGCAGGCCTAATAAGAACATGACAGGTTGTTAAGGAAGTAGAGATTTTACTAAGTCTTAGAACTTGAGCCTTCGAGAGGTAAAAGAAGATAAAGGGTGGTTGAAACCCTCATCAAATGTGTTTGAAATTTTTGGAGTGAAGAATAGGCTGAAAAAGTATGATTTCAAGGCTACTAACATTTTGACATGTGTAAATTGACATTAATACTGGAATGAAGCAATACAAAGGAGTTTGTTGATTTGAAGGAGTATTAATCTTTATTATGAGGTTTGTAAGAGGTGAGAAGACTATAATTTTATCTTGAATCATTTACACTCCACATAAATTACCTTAAACCTGAACTATAAGCTTAGCGAAGGTGGAGGTAACTAGACCTTGGAGTTGAAACCAATAGAGTGAACTTGTTCACAACCTTGAGTTAAATAGTCGGCAAGTTTTGAAGACCTTAAGGAATTGTTTTGAGTTTTTGTGATCAAACTAACACTGTGGGTTGATACTAAGTGATTTGACTTAAAAAGGAAGAGCTTCAAGCTTGGAAAAGTGAGTAGTTGGCTTGAGAAAAGATAGTTATTGGAGTTTTTATTAATCTAACATTGTGAGTTGTTCATTTGTGCTTAAGCTCAACATCACTAGATTAAAAAGTGAGAGACCAGTCATTTCACATTGTATAAACACACTTGATTGTAAGCAATGTGCTAAGTATAAAGTGTCACAAACATGGGGTAAAACTATTATTCTGGGGTGTGTGTGTTTCCTTGTTTTCTTCTTTGTTTTTTTCTTTCCTTACGATGGATGTTATCGTTGTTCCTTTCTTATGGCCATTTAACTTTCATGCATGGAAATCTAAAATGATAATTACACTCATTGGGTAAAGGGTTGTACCACATCACTATGGGAGTGGAGAAATAACCAACAATTGAACCCAAGAAATCTAAATGGTTCAACAATTGACAAAGCCTTAGGTATTCTTTGTATTTCCGTTTCTCCCGAACCTTCTCTTTCACATTGAGTCTTCCACAACACCTAACGAGATCCTAGAAAAATATAGATGGCATGTTTGGAAAACAAGATGACATGAGAGCTCATGAGTTAGAGAACGAACTCCTAGGTTTGAATCCTAGTAACTTTGATAACCTACATGCCTTCTTCTCCAAATTTGTCCACATGAGACTGTTATTGAAAGAATGTGGAGTTGATAAGAAGGATTCCAACTAGTTTTATCCATTCTTTCTAAACTTGTACCTATAAACTCTTTCTTCGTTTCTACCTTTCACGCCATAAAAGAAGCTTTAGGGACTACTTAAAATATGCCCTCATTTAACAACTTTTTATCCAACTCATTTGAGAACAAGACAATTTGATCCAAATGGGTGCAATCAAGTCCAAGTCACATGCCCTAATAACAAGTAATGGTAAAGGAAAGGAGAAGAAACATGAGAAGAAATCGATAAAAAGGACCAACCTAAGAAGGAAGCTAAGACCACCCAATCCAAATCCAACATGAGTACTTCTTCCTCTACTTCTGAGTCTAAACTAAATAAGGAGAAGTGCAAGTGTTCTTATTGCAAGAAGTCAAGACATGAAGAGCATCAATGCATGAGAAAACAAATTGACCACATAACTCATTTACTTAAGAAGAATAATATAGGTTTTCATGAATCTATCAAGAAAAATTCTTGAAACCTGATTCTTCTAAAGCAAAGGAAAATAAGTGAGAAGAAGAAAGGAAAAGCCCTCGTAGCTAGAGTATCTCCTTCATCGACATGGGTTATATATTCTAGTGCCTTACACCACATGGGTTCCTTACACCACATGGGTTCCTCTCACATTCATTTTTTCGACATGGAACCTTGTAGCATGTCCCAAATCACCTTAGATGTCGATACATTTGTCCCACTAGCTAGTAGTGGATCAGTGGAAGTTGATGGTGGAACCTTTAATGATGTCCTTAATGTTCCCCAACTTTCTACCAACCTATTATCATCTACCAAATCACCCATATTATCAGAGGGATGCCTATGGAAATAAACCCTAATTTAGTGATTGTTAGAAAATTGCTCTATGAGTCTACAATGGAAGAGGGAAAGGTAGACCACCAAGCCTATTTGTACACCTTTCCAAATTTTTTCCTAAATCTTCTCCCACCACCTTCCCGACTCACGTTGAAGATGTCGAGAAGCTATGACACAAATTATTTTTCCATTTAAACTATTGTTACCTTGATCAACTAAGACAACATGAGATGGTCAATGGATTTCCTCGCATCCATTTTTTGAAGGGTCTTTTTGAGGGTTGTGCCCTTGGGAAGCACCTCTACAATAAAATTGGCAAGGGAAAATCTTTGAGAGCTTCTCATACCTTGGAGCTTGTCCATAGTGACATTTATGGCCCTCTTCTATCTCCCTTGTTCACTAGATCTTAATACCTACTTACCTTCATTGATGACTTTTCATGTTATATGTGGGTTTACTTTCTCAAACAAAAATCTAAAGTTTTCGATCACTTTCGAACTTCAAGGCTCTCATTAAGAAACGAGTTGAAATACCTATCAAGGTTCTTAGAAATGACAATAGAGTGGATTATGTGAGCAATAGGTTTGGCCAATTTTACACCTCTAAAGGAATTACTTTACAGCGTGTAGTTGCTTATAATCCTTCGTAAAATGAAGTTGGTGAAATAAAGAACATAACCCTTAAGGAGATGACCAAATGCATGATCCAATCCAAATCCCTTCCACACAAGATTGGGCAAAAATTTGAACTATGCTTTCTACATTCAAAACCAAATTCCACACAACTCACTAAAAGGGATGACGCCCTCTAAGGCTTGGTACAGATGCAAACTTGATGTTGAACATTTTCATGTCTTTGGTTCAACTATCATGGCTCGAATACCCAAAAATAAATGCAAGGCCTTGGAACCACAATCCAAACCTTGTATATTTGTTGGGTATCCTAAAGGTGTGAAGGGTTATAGACTTTTAAACCCCACCACTCATGAGCTCTATATCGAGAGAAGTGTGAAATTCAAGAAACATCTCCTACTTCCACTTCTCCACCCACAGAGGTCACTCTACCCCTTTTTGACCATGATTCAAACTCTTTTGATGATATTGTTAAGCCTCTCACTCTTGATCCTCCCACTTATCTCCATCTTTTGATTCTCGATAGTAGTGATGACAAGGACTTTGTCCCCTTTTACTCAAGTGATGATTCGATAGATTCTGAGCCTAACTCTCCTCTTGGTCCTTATTGGGATAGGTAGAACTTGCAAAGTGTTGGTTATTGGATGGGGATCCTAGACTTGGTCATATTTCATTAGGTTCGATGCCTTCATCCCCTCTGCTTTTGATCTCGCATTATTTTCGGGAGGCTAATGGGATTCTTGAGTGGGATTCTACCATGGAGTAGGAGTATTCCTCTCTCATGAAGAATCATACTTGGGATCTCACCCCTCTTCCTAAGGGAATAAAAATGGTTCGAGTGTAGGTGGATATATCGAACCAAGCATGGTGTCGATGGGAATGTCAAAAGGACAAGGCATGACTCGTAGCTAAGTTTTTCTCCCAAGTTCCAGGGTTTATTATTCTAAGACCTTTTATCCCATTGCCAAATATGAATTATATTCGTGACCCTAACCATAGTTTCCACTAATAGACTGGCAGGTGCCCACCAAATGGATATTAATATTACATTCTTTCATAGTGACCTTAGGAAGAAATCTATTTTGAACAACCACCAGGTTATGTCTAATATTCCTCCCTTGTTTATAGACTTAGGAAGTCTATTTACAGCTTTTAATAAGCCCCTCAAGAATGGTATGCCAAGATGGGCTCCTTTCTTCTCGCTTTTGGGTTCACTAGGTGTCACTCTGACTCAAATGTTTACATTTTGTGGTAAGATGAGTCCATGTTTATCTTAATTATGTGTGTTGATGACTTGTTGGTTATGGGAAACTCTTCCTTAATCATTGATTATGTCAAGACTTCCTTAGCCAACAAGTTCTCCATGATTGACTTGGGTTTGATTCATTACTTCCTTGGGGATCAGATCACTCAATCTAACTCGGGGATCATCATTACTCAACCAAGGTATGCCCTTGACTTGTTTGTTAGGTTTAACATGGCTGATTGTAAGCCATCTCCCACTCCCTTCCTTTCTGGATTCAAGTTAGTATCCAATTTCTCCACTCCCTTATTCAATGGTACCCTTTATCACCAATTGGTTGGGAGATTGATCTACTTAACCCAACCAGATAGATTTATCATTCGATGTTGGCATTGTGTCTAAACTTATGTAGGAATCACACAATTTTCATTAAAAAGAATCTAAGAAAATCCTTCATTATGTTAGAGGTACCTACACCGATGGCATACACTACTTGGGAGGGATAGAGATTGATTTGGCTAGATACTCATATTCTGATTAGGTTAGTGATCTTGATCATCAAAAATCTACCTCTGAATATAGTGTTTCTCTTGGTTTAGGTCTTATCAGTTTGGTAAGCAAGAAGTAGAATGTGATTGTTATATCTTCTACAAAGGAATAATATAGAGGAGTAGTCAGCCACTACCACCTGAAGCTATTTGGTTACTGAGGATTTTGATAGAGTTTGGGATTTTGTTTAGGTAGATGATGAGAGTCGATACAATCCTCATCATTTAATCTCAAATAATGTCAAAACCAGGCGGTGTTCAAGGCTATTTGCAAAAGGGGCTAAAGGAAATAATGATTTTACAATTCTTTGCTTTAGAATTAAAAATGCATGAAAGGAAATTCAATAACTAAAATTAAATCTAATCTAACAATGAAACAAATAATTAAAAGCAAATATAATCTAATAATGAAACAAATAATTAAAAGCAAATATAATCTAACAAACTGAAATAAATAAATGAAAGTGAAGCTTCACAAACAAAACAAAATAAAACACACAATGTTGATTTGAACAATATAAAGAAAAAACAAAATGATTCTATTCTAAAACAACAACAAAAAAACCATCCTCCTCCTTGGGTAAGAGTGGGCCCTTACTCTTCCCTCGGAGTTGGGTAAAAAATAAAAAAAAGTTGTTGTTAAGATACTTGAACTGTGGATTTTATTAATCAGAAATGATGTTACAAAAATCATTCATCTCCTACCATTGTTGCATTGAGTGCTTTGGAGAGATATTTATAACTCATCCCTACTCCAAGATTATAAAACTACCTACCTATAATCTTGGGAAAGACTTGACTACATCTTCCACTTTACAATGAGATAAATGTGGAAGGAATTTATTCAAACACTACAACTCTACTTGCATTAAACTACTTCTTCCACTTGACAAGGAGACAACTATGGAAGAGATTTAATCAAACACTACAACTCTAGATTGAACTACTACTTATTCCACTTGAAAAGGAGACAAACATGGAAGAGAATTAATCAAATATTACAACTCTAGATTGAACTATCTCTTCCACATGCACTTAACTATTTCTTTTCATTTGCAAGTTTGCTCTTGCATGATTGAATCTTTCAACATGATAGTTGTCTGCCATATTCTCATCCCTGATTTTCTAATTATTATTGTGAATTCAATTGGAAGAATATTTTCAAACCTTTTCTAGGTTTGGTGTTCCTTGTTGTAATATTTCCAAAACATCTTGAAATTCTTATTTTCGTTAAGAAATGAGGGAGATATCATAATTTTACTGAACCTATTTTTTTGTCTTATTTAACTTTCTTCCAACCTTATTCTTTTGAAACTTAAAATGAAGATATATCCTCAATTATTATTGTTGTGTAAAAATAGAGAGAGTTTTTCCTTCTAATAATAATAGGAACAAAAACCTCTCTCATATTCTCATTTGGATATCTTCAACTTTGGTTAGAGAAAATTTGATGTTGCATGTGCGAGTCTTGCACTTGAAAACCTTCTGATTCAAATGATGATATCTTTGAAACTATTATTGTTGTGTAAAAATGGAGAGTTTTTTTCCCTCCTAACAATAAGAGGAACAAAACCTCTCTCAGATTCTCATTTGGAGTTCTGTAATTTTAGTTAGAGTGATTCTTGTGTTGGTTTTGCTAGTACTACACTTGAAAACCTTCTTCTTCAAATGTTGATATCTTCAAAACTATTATTGCTTTGTAAAAATGGAGAGATTTTTTTCCTCCTAACAATAATAGGAACAAAAACCTCTCTTAGATTCTCATTTGGAGTTTTACAATTTTAGTTAGAGTGAGTCTTGCGCTAGTTCTACGAGTCCTCAAATTTTAATTGAGTTTTGGTTTTAGGATTCCATGCAACATAATTTTTTTCCTCATAGGTATTGAGAATACGAAAGAAAAATTTCAAAGCAATCAGAGCCATGCCATGACGGAGACTACGGTGTGACAAGAATTTTTCTCGTTGTTGAAGTTTTTTTATTTGCTTGTTTTTATGCGTAGAAAAATCACAAAAACATTAAAGTATATAAATTTATGATTATTCAAAGTATTAAATTTTATAGATTTTCCATGGAATTTTTAAGAATGTGGTAAAATTTAAGCTTATGGGCTTCGCATGGTTTACAAAAAAACAATTCATTGTGATTTCAAGGCTTTATACTGCGGTAAAAATCATTTTTTACTATAGTTTTGTATCTCAAAACTTTAGGGGTTATAGAAAATTTCTCAAAATGGATTTTGAATGTTGTGATTTTATGAAGGCTCGCAAAATTTCAAGTCCTAATTCCTTCTAGTTTTTCTAGTACAAAATTAATCAGTAACTTTTAGGGTAAAAGATGAAAATGTTAAAAACAAGAGTTCTAGGAGATTTTTTTAAATGTGTGAAATAAAATCGCTAGATAGACAATGTGGCCAAGTTTCGGATTTTGAATCCTCCTAGTTTGTTAGATACAAATTAATTGGCTTTTTAGGTAGATTATGGGAGAGAAATTTGATTTTTCTAAAGTTTAATTTTTTATTAAAATTTAAAAAATATGTGCTTGGCCTTAATTTTTCATGATTTTTAATAACTTAGGATAAAAATTTGCAAAAGAATAATTTTTCAATATAAGAGCACATATGCTTGCATTTTTTTGGATTTTTTACAACAATTCAATGTATTCTCCAATTTGATGCAGGAGATAGTGCCTAAATGACACCTTCTTGCCCAATTTAAAATCTTTTGCATAGACAATCTGTAAACTTTTTGAAAACTCTGCAAACAAAAAATAATCCTCTGCAAATCAATTTTTTGTTACTACCAATATTGTAAAACAACATAGTGCGGGTGTACATGGGTTGGGTTGTGAAGAGGCAAGTAGCTCTATGGCTTTCTTGTTGCTCAAATCTCTCTAGAGTTCTCCGAACTCTCATCTAATTTGCTTATACATCTCATAGACTCAAAGTCCCCCTTTCTAATACCAATGTAAACAAGACCTAGGAATGGATTTTTAATTCCAAAATAACTAAGTTAAAATGATGGTAGAGGACTCGCAATGTTTGTTTACAGGCACAATCATAACAAAATAACAACATGTTTGATACAGTTAAGAAACCAAACAAAAAACAATTGATGTGATTTATTATTTCCAATGTAATACAAACAAAGATAATAACAATATAATAAATAATTAACAAATTATCATACGTAAGTGAAAGTTATTTACTTACTAATTACAATGTTGAATTAATATTTTATCTAATTTTTTACCTAATAGTTAAGGACCCTTAAAAATGTCAACTTTCGATAATTTGATTAAGAAAGGATTTTTGGTTGGGATGATGTCCATTATGCCTATCCTAAGAAGAAACATTGGTTCACGTCCTTTTTCTAAGCCCTCTTACTATCAGATTGCTAGAATCAATGAAAAATATATGAAGTGTTGTCTACAAAATTTGACAAGGATTTAATTAAGTACAAAAATGTATCACAACAATTTGAAATAAAAAATTGAACAAGAAATTACATGAACACTACATATACCAAAAAGAAAACCTCACTAAAAAAACCCCACCATAATGCATTTCTAGTTATATTAATAAATTTGAGGAACTTACAAACTTTTTTTCGACAATTTCAGACTTGTCTAACAATTAAGGCCAAGAACCTAACAAACTATATTTTTCACTTCTTTATACATACAAGAATATCTCAATATGAAATATTAATTTTTCAATTTCACAATTTCCAAATGGAAAATCACCTTTATAAGGTGGGTGATTGGTTACAACTGAAAGGTTGTACCAAATCACTCTTCCCAACTAATTAAATTAGTTGGTTAACTTTATATTTATTATATATAAAGTTTATAACTTATGTTTATAAGCTATATTTAATAAACTTTAACATGGAGATGTGTTTGTGATGGTGGGCCAAAATAAGTGTGTTGCAAAAACATTACATGCTTGAACACACCCCCTTATTATTTATTGGGGATACATGCCACAGTTACCTTTTTATACAAAAGGATTTACAATCCTTAAACCATATAGGATGATTTTAGGCTAGCGTGTCAACGAAATTATCTAGCAAATAAAACAAACAACATCCCTAATTTCCTTTTGGATAAATGCATACACGAAGCATTATATGATTTTACGGATCCTTTTATAAAATAAGGAATCTCCATAACATAATGTTTTTCTAGGTTATCATTAAACTCACATAGGGTGATGTTTAGACAAAATCACATAAGGTGAGATTTTACAATGTTTCTTACAATATAGAAAAAATATAGAGAAGAAAGATACAACAAGGTCATTAGGAGGTGGCAATCATGTCATGCATACTTACCTTCAAGTATGGTAGTTTTGAAAGGCCTAACATTTCTCTAAAATTTCAAAACTTCACATCACAAAGAAGCTTTGTGAATATATTCATTGTTTTATCTTCTATAAGATATAATTAAATATCGATATCACCACTCGAGGACGTTTTCATAACAAAATGCATATAAATATCTATATGTTTTGTTCGTTGTTCTTAAACCTGGATTATTTACCAAATGTATGCAACTTTCACTCTCACAAAGAAGTGTTGTGCTTCCTTTGACATTCATATGGATTTTTTCTAACAATCCTTTCACCCATGTGGTTTCTTTAGTTTCTCCCATGCTACTTTTATACTCAGCTTTTATAGATGAGATAGACATCATTGATTAGTTTTCACTTCTGCAAGTGATAACACTTGTACCAAACTTAAAAATATTTCCAAAAGTAGATTAACTATATGTAATATCACTAGCATGGTTAGTATCACAATAACTAAATAATGTAGCATCATTTTCAAAAGAATAATAAACACCATAATTAATTTTACCTTTGATATATTTAATATTCTTTTTACTAATTTCCAATCATTCTAATATGGATCCTACATGAATCTAGAAGAAACACCAACATCATAAGAACTATTAGGCCTAGTAATAATTAAATAAATTAAAATACCACCAAGTTATTTGTATAATGTAGGATTTTATTTATCATATGCAGATTTTGGATCAAGTTTTATTCGAAATTCAATCGAGAATGGAGATAGGTTTACAATAAATCATGTTAAATATTTTAAGTAAGTTATGAGAATATTGAGATTGAGAAACTACTATTGAGTTTTTATCCTAAAATATGGTCATGCCGAGAAAGTGATGAAGCAAACGTAGATCAATCATCTCAAAATATAGTTTTAATCTAGACTTAATTTTATGAATTAAGTTACTTTGATATTGGTTATGATAATATCATCAACATACAAAATAACAAGAATCATATAATTATCTTCTAATTTTACAAAAAACTCATTATCATATAAATAATTAGGAAAAACTAGAGTTTTAAAGAAATTGATTTTTTTAGAGTACCAAGCTCTAGGATCTTGTTTCAAACCATAAATATATTTACTTAGTCTACACGCATAATGTTCTTTACCTGGTTCTCCAAACCCTTTAGGTTAATTCATGTAAATTTATTCTTTCAAATCACCATTCACGAATTCGTTATTAACACCATTTGGTTTATTTCCCAACCATATTGTGATGTGATAGCAATAAGAATCCTCACAATGCTCATGTGGGCTCAAGAGAAAATACTTCAACATATGCAATGTCTAGTTTATGAATAAAACCACGTACAAAGAATGTACACATAACGTTCTTTATTAGGTTCTTTAAAACCTTTAGGTTAATTCATGTAAATTTCTTATTTCATATCACCATTCATGAATGTTTTATTAACACAAATTTGGTATATTTCCAAACCATATTGTGATGTGATAGCAATAAGAATCCTCACAATGTTTATTTTGGCTATAAGAGAAAATGTTTCAACATATTCAATGCCTAGTTTATGAATAAAACCATGTATCAACTAACACACACCTTGAAGTTTTCAATCTCTCCTATGAATTTGTACTTTCTTTTATGCAACCACCAATATCTAACAATATTTGAAAAAGGGACAAGCTTCAAAGTTTAATTTTTGATGATAACATCATACTTGGATTCCATGGCTTCCCTCCATCTTTCATCTTAGTTATCTTATTTGAAAGATTTCCGTTCATATTTATACAAAGTCATTAGATCATGATAATTATCTTGACTTCTAGTCATTCTACTAATATTTTAAGGTTAGAATTTAGAATGAAGGATTGATCCCATTTAGTTCTCTTAGATTGATTACAACTTTGTGATTTTGTCCCGTCAACCTCAATATTCATCATTTCCATGATTGGTTCATCATATTTTAGGACATTAGATCCTTCATTGAAAGAAATATGAGAGAGTTATAAAGAGGGTATATGAAATGATTTTTCAAGGATTTAGACATTTCTATTTTTAATGATTTCACGTTTAGGTTATTTATAAACCCTTAATCCTTCATTCTTCCTTTCAGAAAGAAACAAAAATATAGGAATATGATGTAATGATCTAGTTTCTTCCTTTTAACTTAAGGAATGAGAATAGATATAGGGATATCAAATATTTTGAGATGAGAGACATTTTGTTTCTTCTTCGCCCACATTTATAGAGGTATATTTTTAGGGACTCTATTTAGTATGTGGAAAATAATGGTCATGACTTCTACCAATATAAATCTATGAACATTTTTGGAATGCAACATGATCCTAGCCATTTCTAAAATGGTTCAGCTTGTTCCTTTCTACTATCTCGTTTTTTGTGTAGAATGGGGAGTGGTTAACTCTTTCTCGGATTCCATGGGAAGAACCAAAAACATAAAAAATATTTACTTGTGTATTCACTTACATTGTTAGTTTTTAATCTCTTATTTTTTAGGTTAGAAGAGTTTTCAACTAAGTCTTTGAATTCTATAAACTTAGTCAAAATTTTAGATTTTTTATTTATGTAATAGGTCCAAGTCATCCTAGTGTGATCATAAATGAATGCTACAACATAAAGAGCCCCACTAAGAGATACAATCTCAATTGGTCCCCTAACATTATTATGAACTATCTCTAAAGGATGAGATGAATTTGTATCATGATACTTGTGAAAGGGTTGAATGTGTTACTTACCATGTAAGAATCCTTCACAAGTTTCATGATGAGATTTGATTTTCAATAGATCGCCACAAGGTTAAAATGTGACATGTGATCGGATAAATAAAATTTAGGTGACCATGTATTTCATTCCATAGTTAAGTTTTATTTCAAATATGGTAGGAAAGATAGGTCTCATTAACACAACCACTAAAGATGTAAAGTCCATTATTTTAAATGCCTTAAAAAATGGAATTGGATTTATTTTTATAGACCATTTACCTTTAAATAAGCTAACAATTAAGTTATCATGAGTGTGTGAGAACATGATAAAAGGTTCTTTTTAAGTTTAGGGACAAATGGAACATTACTAATAAAACCATTAAAGTTTTTTTACCTTACCTTGACTTTTATATCCGATGATAGAGTTATCACCTAAATAAATTATTTCATGAAATTATTTGACATCTATGAGGATATCACACATATAATTCATGTGTCTTGAGGCACCATATCTAGGATCCATTCATTGTCATCAAATGAAAAACATGCGATGTAAAGTACAATGATTTTATTTAAGTTTTGACTGATTTGAATTTTAATTTGATATTTGATTGTTGAACCTTTGTTTTTATTATTATTAGAACTTTCCTTATTATGGTAATATTATTCTTCTTTGTGAATTTTTTTCCACGTTTATTATATGCTCTTAAATTTTGAAACATATTTTAAACAAATAATCAAACTATTACAAATAAATTAACACACAAAACACTACTTTATTTAATCATCTATTCATGTTGAGAGATAGATACATATAGAACTTGACTCATCCTAAAGATAAGGAGATACATCTTATCATGGCACCCTAATTTCTCTACATCTTCTAGGATCACTATCAACAACTAACAATCTCTCACAAATAATATATAGGTGATTTTTATAACTCACTCGATCTGACAATGCATATTTTTATTATTTTACTTACTTATTAATGACAAATATGTCTCATTATTATTTCACACACACAAATATACAATGAAGCACTAGTAATTCCTATGACCCCTTACTTAGTGTACACATGGGAGAAGAGAATCATATTACAAGAAAAACCTTCTCTCTAAAAAACACTACTTAGACCAAGTACAACTCCATCAATTTATCCTGTAACCCTTGAAAGGCGTAGCTACCGAGTAAAATTCATTGGGTTCGTTCTTGGGACCCTTTCCCCAAGCTCCTAAATTCTAAATTTCCAAGATTTTTAGAGATCCCAAACTATTTGGAAAAAATCCATATTGAGTTTACCTCAAAATATTCTCCTACCCTCAAAATGTAAGATTTATTGAAAATAATTCTTTATTAAATGTTACAAAAAATGAGTTTTATGCCATAACACAATAGGAAATATGGAAGTACTAAAAATAGCAACAACGAGGACTCAATCCTCATTGTCTTTATATGTAGCCACCAGTGTAGATCATATCCACTTTGATCATGAATGGTATAAGATGATATTGATGTCACCTGGAAATCATCCTTGGCATTTAGTCATTTTGGCGTAGCAAGTTTGTAACTAATGTAGTTTTGTGGTCTGTCACTAATGAATAATGAGAGGTCGTTGATCGAATTTCATCCTCATATGCCTCCATCCTCCAAATGTCTTGGCTACTTACTTACAAGAAATTATCTTGAAGCTCATGTGTATGAAACCCCCTTCCCAACAACTTGACATGCCTATTATAAATTAGATGTTAGCTACCCCAATAATGCATTAGTGTACAATTTTCAAAAAAAAATTTGAACCCCATTTTCTTTACAATTTTATGAAAATAAGAATACCCCTTATTTACAAAAATTTCACCACTTTTGTAAGGTTTTACCCCACCTTGCACCACTTTATTTTAATATTTAGGGCTTGAACCTTTGACTTGTTTTTAAAGGAATTTATGAAAATTATTAATTTTGCTTGGGATTTTAACCTTGTAAATACTTGCTATATAAAATATATTATTTTAATGTTGGAAAAATCATGAATTTTAATTTTAAAACACACCTTTTAGAATGAGTTTTGGAACTTGTGCTTTTGTGACTTTGTCGAGAAGAATGCAATGGAAAACAACGCAAATCTTATCCAACAATGTCAAGATCATTTAAGGGAGGGAAAAATGAAAATGTTTATTGTGATACAAAGTTCAACATATCCCTAAAAACACAATGCATGACTATTGATGTAAATCATGACCCAAAATAATTTGAACATGATTGAATTAGGAATGGAAACAACTAATTATGTCAAACTTGTGCAAGAAAATCATATATAATGAAGTCTAGATTGGTTAGCCTTAACATGTCAATAAAGTGAATGTCATTCTAAATGCAAAGGTTGATGCATGCATTCAATGTTATAAAACTCGAATACAAGTTACATAAACCTAGATGAATATTGATGAAAATCTATTCACTCACTATAAATCATGTAAATAAGATATAACGTAAGCTCAAATACGGTCAATACAATTCAAAGTTGAGTAGAGTCTATTCCAAATAGATCCTAGGAGAAACATGTTTTTCCAATGCAACATAATATGTAAATGAATAATGGTTGTAATGTAGAATTGATGTCAAAGGCCATTGTTGAGTTTAAATTTTTAGTCGATTCAAATTCGATCAAATCCAATGTGAGTGAATTGGATATAAAGGATAAAAAACTCAATGTAATAGCTAGATATAATGCCCAATGTGGAAACTACGAATGAACTTGATGCTAAAATATTATCCTCATAAGACCAATGTTTCTCATTCTTAGGGGTGAATAATAATGAATGGACCTTTCAAATCAATTTAGAATTCCATTATGCGAGAATCAAAACCTATTTGAAATATGAAATGAAGGTTTGGTTAGATTTTGAGCATATAATCAAACAATCACATAATAAAATTGACACACAAAACTCTTCTTTGTTCCATAATTTATTCATGTTGAGAGATAGATACATATACAATCTGAATTCTACTAAAGATAAAGAGATTCCTCTTATCTTGCTCCCTCTAATTTCTCCACTATCTCTTAAAATCACTCTAAACAACCCAATAATATCTCACAAATAATATCTACTTGAGTTTAGTAACTCACTACATTATAATTCACATTGTTGTTATTTTACTTACTTACCAACTAAAAATATGTCTAATTATTATTTCACAACAAAAATATATCATGAAGCACTAACAATTCCTAATAGTTCCATCGAGTTTTAATTTGATTTTTTGTTTAAGTTTTGCTTATTTCCATTGTTGTTACAAATTGTTAGAGAGTTTTGATTTTTTTAAATTAGATTTAGCATTCTAATTTCCATTATTTTTAGGAATTAAATTATTTTGATTTTTTGAGAGAATGTATTGAGACATGGACTAGCCAATATCGAATATAAACTAAGACATAACTCACATAGAGGAATAGAGGCGAGAAGAGGATAATTGAATAACAAGTATATTATTCAATATAGAACAACAAAAGTAGTTTCCAACTTTCTAGGTTATAATGTACATAGAGGAGAGGGTTTATATAACTTAAACAAGATCTATCTTTGTATTTATTATTGGTTCAACTAAAGGTGGTGGCACATGTGAGTGTCTAGATAATGCTTAACTAAGCCTAGACATGTGCACACACTAACACAACTTAAGCTAAATACCTAAGTAAACTTAACTAATTAGGTATATAGAGTATGTTACACCAACACCTTCCTTAAGTGCAACTTAAGGAGGACAAAATAAAAGCAAAGAGTCTCATAATCCTTAGAAAATAGGTCCCAACAACAAATTATAATGAGATACTTATGTAAAATATTTAAAAAATATAGTTTGATGTTGAGTGTCCCTATGGATGCCAACCCATCTTGTTGGAATACATGGGTGTCAAGTCGATGTAACTGGGAAGTCAAACTAGGAATTGATGCTCTATAGAAGGATCTCTTGGAAGAAACATTGATCTCGAAGAAGTTGTGTAGTAAGAACATGAGGAAGCATTATACGCACATCCCCCCTCAATGAAAAATTGGGTAAATATGGTAATATCAATGTATGTCTACAATGAAGTGATGTAGAAGATCTGAAGCGGGTGGTAAGTGATAAAAAATTGAAAGCAAGAGGAAAGGAAAAAAACGGGTCCAAAGTGACACTTAAATAAACCATATTCCTCTAAAATTTCTTCAATAATATTATGATGGGGACACCTAGCCAATGTTATAAATATCACCAAGGTTGTAGAAGATATACTCTAAGAAACTGCACAAATGGTACGAATCCACTACTCGAACACTGAAATGTTGACAATGTCTAATATCAAACTAGATGTCTATCAAATCAGGGAGATGATCATACTTCCAATGATAGTGCCAAAAATACATAAGAGAACACAAATATATGCCAACAAAATATTATACATACTACATCCTCATATGGGTTATGGAAAAAGTGTATGATTAGATACCCATGTACATGCGAGGAATCCAAACTCATTATTATTCTAAAACAAAGAAAGCACACCGAAAAAAGTGATTATTTGTATAAATATAATCTCTGTGGAAAATACAACAAAGTGAATAGAAAGGGGCCTCATATGTCTTAGTGAAAATGACATGAGCAGAATAACTACTCAAGATAGAAAGAAAACTCAAATAAAGTTAGAAAGATCATATATGAGTGGCTCAAAATACACTACTCGATTACTGAAGAAGACATGTTGACAATATATTCCCCAAAATAGCTCCATACAAGGAGACTGTCAATATGTCCAATATGTCGAAAGTACATCAAACTAATGGATTTTCTACACAAGTGGATTAAAAGCCACAACTTGAACATTGTTAAAAGTGCATAATGAGTCCTACCAAAAATATAAGCCAAGTAAAAAATGAGACAAAAAGTACTCCTCAAAAGGGTCCCAACTACGAGGCTATTTCAGGTACCTTATACAAAATGAGGAAAATATAAGCATTTTTGGGGCCAATGTCTATAAAGAAGCATAGTTTACAAAAAACATGCAATTTCAAAATATGGATCGTAAACTAGAATTTGTATGTAGAAGAAAAGGGTCAGGAAGTTTACGTGATAGAAAAATAACATTGTAGAAAGTTTATTATGGGGGGTCCGAACACTTATCAAAATGGGCCCCATCCTCCAATATTTGACAATTGTAGACACAAAATCACACACTTAGGTACATTTCTATGTACTAAAAGCATGATAACATTTATATGATTCCTAAGCAAGAAAACTAGTGTTTGAAAACCATATTTGACCTATTTTATTTTTCCTTTGCTTTCTCTTTGGTTTTACACACCATACAGCCCATCGAGAACTTAACGTGTTTATCTTTTATGGCTTGAACACCAATGTCCAACCAGGATAGCAACGTGTAGGCACTCATGTCCCCTTTAGGCACCCCCTGACCATTTCTTATCTTACTCACTTCGTTTGGGTCTCTTTTATCTTTTGGAAATCTTTTTCACTTATGGGTTGGCCTTCTAGTTGTCAATTATGAAATTCAAATAAGGGAATCATATAAATACATAGTTATGTGTTCAAAATCAAGGACCAAACACTAAGCATTACTATCATCACATAAGCTTGCATTCCAAAGGCACTAAAGTACTTCAAAGGCATCCATACAAGTGACAAGGGTTGCATACTCTGCATACAAAACATAAGAAAGGGAAGGTTATTTTATTCCATATACACATACTATTACATTACTACATTCTAACTATAGCCCGTTATCATTTGTGCAACTTGCACAAGGGCATCCTAGGGCACCATTTCTACACACACATAAGAACGCCAATGGATTCTAAGATGTTGTGAAATGCTCAATTGTAAGTTCACTCTATCGGGTGATTTCATCGAGGGTAATCATACTCCCCATTCTGCATTTTCCCTTTTTAGGTTTGATGTGGTTTGTGGGTATGTGCAGGTAAATCTCTTTCTTGTAAGTTACAGGTACCTTCGGTGATCAAGGAGAGAATATCAGAAACCAACAAGGAATAAGCTGTGAATCCTCGTGACATAACAAAAACTAGATCCGAGCATTTGCATAGTCACTGATGCCCAAAAGTAGTCTCCAACACCCGAGCTTCCTTTCTCTACCACATGTGCCCCTATATGGCCTTATTCTTGTATCCCAAAATTTACAAAGTGACTAGTGATGACCACATTTATAGCCTGTTCAGAGTCGCATCTACCAGATCACTTCTTATTCATTCAAAAATCAACTAAATCATCTTATTTCCCTCTCTTTCTTAGGGTTTTATATTATATATGCTTATTTTCTTATGGTTTGTTGTATATTAGTAGTTGTATATCATTATTTACAGTAGTTACTCTATAATTAGATTTAATTCTATTTTTATTAAATCATTTGGTGAACCCCACTCATGATCAAACACTTGGATCCTCATTTTTCCTATTCTACCTGATCTTCTTTCATGGATCCTAAAATCCTCTCATCTCCTTGCATGACTTACTTCAAATTCACCCACCTTGCAAATATGTTCTCCAAAAATCCCTAGACATTATATATCTCCTTCACAATACACCACCTTCACAATTTAGTGCCATTTTTAGTTGTTTATCGACAACCCTATCTGTCCTAATCATCCATCCAATTAACCCATCTTAGAGTCAATTCAAGCTTTACATTGTTTATTTCAAGATAAAATTCAAGCTATGGAAACAACGATTACATCTCTTAAATTTGAAATCCAACATCTCAAGGATGTTTCTCAAGCCCATGCTAGTTCTTCTTCTATATCTCATCCTACTTCTATGTCTTCTACATGTGCTCATATCAGTGAACCTCAAGTCTTACCGCTACCAACACCTCTCAAGTTTGATCTAAATACTAAGCAATATGATATTCTTCCTGAGCTCCTTAATCATCAATTGATCAACTTACAACTACTCATTGCTACCCTCCTTATCGGCTTGCCAAATACCAAGGTCTCCCATTTTACAATTATCATAGACTTAATGGACATCATGACAATGATTGCTATGTTTTAAAATGAAGGATTAAGCATCTTGATTATAAGGATTTTATTTCATTTGCTTCACGACCTCTTGTTACATATTAAATTGCTAAATCCCAATGGGATCCCAAATCTAATCTCTTAATGTCTAATGATCATTATTCCATAATCACTAATGTTTCTTCTTCATTAGTCAAGAGCCACCTATCCAACCCATTCCAACTAAGCAACCACCTCAAAAAAATTGTCCTTTTTCCCCTCCTCCTATGAAGTCTTCTACGACGTTACCTATTCCAACTAAGTAACCACTTCTCGAAATTTGTCCTCCATCCTCTCCTCCTATCAGGTCCTCTACAACATTAACAATTCCAAATCAGCAACCAATCTCTAAGAAAGACCAAAAACTCTAGTTGGCCTCTTTAAACTTCCTTCTGTCAACCCAAAATCCATTTTTGGTCCTACTCTTGCTCCTACCTACCATTGTGATGACCATATACTTTCTTATGATACATTTCAAACTTCATCACCATCGTAATATCTCTCTGGCATAATCACATAGATCTCCATCACTAACACACTTGGGGAATTGCACTTTCTCCCCCTTCCCATCAATATATGTTGTCTCTAGTGTCTATTACTACACTTCACGCTTTGTGTTTCACATCTAATCTCTCTAAGCACTCCTACACACTTTGATACACATTGTATCATCATTACCCTATGACACACTCTAGTTCCATGGTTTATACTCGACTGATGAGGGTCTAAATCTGAAATGAACATTACATCCTTCACTCTTCACTCTCTATTCTTCATGATACATCTTTCTAGCATCTATACTTTCATACCTATTTCCCGATGACACACTCTTGTTTTATGGTTCATTCTTGAATGTTGAGGGGATTTTATAAATTAACCTCATCTCATACACATCCACTAGGGGCGTTGCTCCTACCATCTTCACACATTGAATATCATTCCATCACACTCATACATTGCATTTACATATCTTGGTTGCATCTACTCTTGCTAAGCTTATTCTATTTACATGTTACACTTTGTTTTCCATGTTAGATGGATTCTTAGTATGTCATTATCTTTCTATATACACATACGCGTTCACTTGGTATTTTGAGGTGAATACAAATCTCTTACAACTCCTTACATGATGCATGATGCTCGATATAATATATTTTACCATTCCCACCGAGGCTCCTGAGGGACATATACCTTTACTACTCTCACACATTACATGTTCTACCGCTTCATCATTTATTACTTCTTACTAGCACTTGATTTTTCAATGATATATACATGTTATGAAATACTCCTTATCTTTCTAACATGTTAATGGGTACTTCATGTGTAGCATCGCCTTGTAGGACTATATCCAACCATGGTTATACGATATAATTTGCTAGTTATTGTTTTTCATTGTATGTTATTATTTACGGGCTATGCCCTATATCTTGTTTGATTAGTGTATGATTTTAGATGATTCGTGACTAATATAAAATGTAGAAATATGAGCCTAATCTAATGTTATTGTAGCAGTAAATAAATATGCAATTAAGTACATTAATGATACTCAAGAAAACTAAGCAATAAATTATGAAACCCTAGTTACAAGGAAGAGAAGAAGGTACTTAGCTGATTCACAATTAATTTTAAATTATACCAAAGTGATGACCAAGTAAACAGAGCAACAGGAGCGTCACATAAAGACCCATAAAAATGTATATATGGAGAAATAAGCTGGACTGGGCACCTGAAGAGGGATAGTGGCGCCTGTGGGCACCCCACTCCTATTTCTAGGTGCCTATGTTTGTTTAAAAGCTCAGAAAACCTCCTCTAAGGTGTCGTAAGGTATTCACCTTTATTAACCTTTGGTTACTCGAGGTGTCACCAAGATCGTTGAGGTTTCGGAAACCTTCCATGAAATATGAACCTACAAAATCCTCAAATAAACATTAAATCCTAAAAAAGAAAGATGGACAATGAGGGGTCAAAGTGTCCTCAAATATCACAATGGTAAGAACTTACGATTGATTGTTGCACTACATCTAATACCCACTATAGTTCTATATGTGTGTGTGTGTGGAATTGTGCCCTAGGTGGCTCTTGTATCAGTCACACTTGATAACAAACAAATAATATAGATGTAAAGAAATGTAATAGATGTGTGCATGGAATAGAATGAACTTCCCTCCTATGAAGTGTATGCAGAATAACCAACCCTTGTGTCCCTTGTGATTATACTAGATGGATGTAATAAAGCTCTTAGATGCTTGATGGATGTAACCTTAGGTGGTGATAGCTAATGCTTAGTGCTTGGTCCTTTATTATGATCACATAAATTTATATTTATATGATTCCCTTGCTTGAATTTCATAATTAACCCTAGAAAAGGCTGACTATAAAAAAGATAAGATGCTCAAATGGATAGAAAGGACCCAAAAAGTGTGAGTAAAGTACAAAGGGATTAGGGGTGCCCCGAGGCATATGAGGGCACCTAACACAGGCATCCTAGCTAGGTGTTGGTGTCCAGGATGACAAAATCCAGAGTATAATAAGGCATATTGAGAAAGTAAAGGTGCAAGACAAAATGAACAAAGAAGACAAAGAAAGGTGTCCAAAGACATGGGTTAGTTAGTACTTTTCTTACTTAGGAATCATATGAATAGTAGTATGTAATCAATACTAGATAATTACCCAAAGTGTGTGATTTTGTGTCTACATTTACCCCCACTTTATGTTGGTGAGCAGAAAGTTCGGTAACATAAAGTAGATAGAGATGCGTACATGATAACCATGTAGATTGATGAAGAAAGCATGTTAAAGGACTAGACAAAGCGTGAAGTGATAAAAATGTGAAGCGTGGATGATAAGGAGGAGAAAGTGCAAAAAAGTGATGATGAAAATGAACCCATAGTGAAAATGCATGTGTAGATGTTGTGATGTACTTGTTATAGATGTCGATGTTGTTGTTGTTGTGATGGTGTTGACTACTCGCGTTTCCCATACTGAGATGGACCTACAAAAGAGAAGAATGAACAAGTAGTCAAACACGTATGTATATATGTACAAAGTATGTAAAAATGTTGAAAATGTGAAAAAGGAACATGTGCACATGGTCCATGACAAGAAAAGAGTGTAGAAAGGATCCTGAAGATGTCGATGAAGGGCGAGTTTTTTGGGCGATCTCACGCCATGAAAGAAGAAGTATAGAGAGGAAAGTCTAGTTTCATCCTCCAACCTTTAACTACTTCCCAATATTACAAAGCACTTTGAAATGTTGGTTTTGGGCAATCCTAGCTATGATGGAAGTAGTATAGAGAGGAAAATTTGGTGTCATCCTCTAACCTTTAACTACTCCTAGAATGAAAACACCACTTTGCAGATGGTGTGTACTTTCCTCAATATAAATGTTCTAGTGTTAAAGGACTCTCTACCATGTCAAAAGCCTCTATGACATGCTAAAAATTATGCTCAAATGAAAAATGTTGAAGACATGTCCCGTGGTTCTTGGGCATCTATGAAGGACATTATCGTGTTAAGGACCCAAGTCGATTATGAGCCCCGTCTCAAATTGAAAATTGTGTGTGTAGATCGTATCGTGTTGTATATAATGTTGTATGGGGTGACTGATTCACCCATATGATGCCCCCTTGTTTGGGATGCATGTGATGTCGTTGAAGGAGTATATGGCCCAAAAAGGGACCGTTGTGCTCAAATTATGCCTTGCACGGGGAAGGTAACATGCTTGGTAGAAACCAAGGCACACACAAACAAAGTGCCTAGGAGATAAGTGTTAGTACAAGAAAACATGCATGTAAAATACAAGCACAAACAATGTGTAAGCTAAGACACAAGTAAGTAATGTAAACACATAAAAAGACAATGTACAACATGAAAAGTGGGTTGTAAACATGGGACATCACTCACGATGTCACAAGAAAATCAAGTCCATAATGACAAGTAAGCAAATAAGTGTGTACACAAGAAAAGAGAAAAGCTGCAAACAATGGCATGCAAAGAGCAAACAATGACAAGCAAAAAATAGATAACCATGGAAACAGATAGTCCTACAAAAATAAATGTTGCACATAAAGCACTCATTAAGCATGTTAGTATGTCAAAAATGTATGTAATATGTATAATCTGATAAAATAGTATGTTATGAACAAAAATGAAACAATAGCACCTATAGTGTACAAAATTGGATGCCCCTAGGAGCCATTGTGGGACTGGTAATAGGTATTGTGCCAAACATCCATGCTACGTGTAATAGATTTGTAGAATCTATGATCACAATTATAAATCAAGTGAACGTGCATGTGTGTATAATAAAAATAATGACATAAAAATATCTATCTAGCATGTGCAATAAAGTGAACATGTAAGAAGTAAAGTAAGCAAGAGTAAATGCAACCAAGATATGCAGTATGTTGTGGATGATATGGAATGAAATGTAATATGAATGATAGGAATTGCATGCCCTTGAGTAGATGTGTATGTATGTAATTAGGTTCATTTATTTATGCCCCCTCAACAGTCAAGAATGAACCGTAAATGAGAGTGCGTCATCGGGAAATGGTTTGAAATGTGTGTACTAAAAAGATGTGATCATCAAAGTGCAAAGTAAGTGTAGAGTGTGTGAGTGAATGAGTGAGTGATTGAATGTGTGAGTGTGATGAGTTCCATTTGAGATGTATACCCTCAACAATCGAGTATGGACCGTGGAACTAGAGTGTTTCATAGGGTAATGATTGTAACATGTATAACTAGATGTAAGAAAGAAATATCATGAATGTGTAGAGTAGGTGCTAAGAGAGGAAAATGTCAGTGTGTGTATAATGTGTGTTGTGTGAGGTGTGTAATGTATAATATTTAGTGTGACTAAGCAATGCTAGAAATATGTGTGTTGAATGTGTTGAGTGTGATGATGTGTAATGTGCAGCGCAAGATTTATAGAGTGTGTAAGTGTGGGAGGCACAAAGAACATATGATTCCTCGTATATGTCAGAAGATGATGTTGAAGATGTGTATAGTATGCAATGTGTGACATGTAATGTGTAGTGTAGTGTGTCATGGATGAGGTTCATGTGTATAGAATGCCCTTAATAATCAAGTGTGAACCAAAGCACAAAAGTGTGTCATTTGGAAATGTTGATAATAATGTATCATAGGTGTAAGATTGCTCAAAGATATGAAATATGAAGTGCATAGCATAAAAGTAGTAAATGAGAGCCACTGACAATGCTAGGAGGGGGAAGAGTAAGCATGATGCCCCCAGTGTATGAGAAGGAAGAAGCTATCCAAGAAAAGTGAAGGGCAAGGGTCCTCCACCCATTGTCTGAGGTGATAAAGATGTGTGAGCATCATCAAAATCAGAGTCAACCACATTGTTAGGATTGAAATCAAATGGTTCATTGACATTGTAAGCTTCATCTAGGTCCTAACAATTGACATAGGCATGGTTTGGAGCACAAGGTGGAATTATAATTTTAATTATAGGAGGTGGTTATTGAGATTGACTTGGAATGTCACATATACCTTTAATGGAGGAGGAGTTAGACTAACCTTAAGAGGAGGTTTCTTAGTTTGATTAGGTTGACTAGGTGGCACTTGACTGCGAAGGAGGCACACTAGAGGTAATAGGATGGTGTTCACTAGACATAGACAAATCATATTTAGGAACCCATTGAGATGTAACAATTGGAGAGGATGATGTAACATGACATTGTGCAGTGAATGAGATAAAACCTTGATGCTCAAGGTGCTTTATTCTTTTCATAAATCATAACAATCATTTGTCATTATGTCCATTGATTCGATGATAATGACAATATGGGTGACCTTGATTTTTTGCAAGTTGGTAAGGAGGATAGCCTTGAGTAGATGATAAAGTGATCAATTGGTGATTAAGGAGCTCAGTAAGAATGTTATGTTGCTTAGCATTATAATCAAAGGTGAGAGGATATGGTAATGGTATGAATTGAGGCTCATTGATACACACACATGTAAAAGACATATAATGAAGATGAGATGTAAAAGGAGAACAAACATGAGCCTAAGAAGCATTTTTAAGATGTTGAATTTCATATTTGAGAGATGTAATCATGGATTCCATAGCTTGAAATTTGTCTTGAAATAAATAATGCAAATCTTGAATTGAGTCCAACATGGATTGGTTAGATGGAGGATCATGAAGACTAGGGTCATCAGATAGCCAATCTAAAATAGCACTCGCTTGATGTGGTGTTGTATCACTAGGAGATACATGATGTCTAGGGATTTTTTTCAAAATAACTTGGCAATTAGGATGCATTTGAATTAAATCATACAAAGAAACATGAGGAATTTTAGGATCCATGATAGAGAAGATGATATGCTAAAGAAGTATCTGAAAGACCGATCACGAGTGGGGTTAGATAGAGGATCAAAAGGTTACGTGTTCGATTCACGTTGGGTTCACCAAAATGATTAAGATAAAATGTAGAAATAAGATCCTAATATGATGATATTGTATTAGTAAATAAATATACAATTAAGTACAAAAATGAATACTCAAGCAAACTAAGCAATAAATTATGAAACCCTAGTTGTAAGGAGGAGGAGAAGGTACTTAGCTAATTCACAATTAATTTTGAACTATACCAAAGTGATGACCAAGTGAACAAATCAGTAGGAATGTCACATAGAGACCCAGAAAAATGTAGATATGGAGAAATAGGTTGGACTAGGGTGCCTGGAGAGGGACAAAGGCACCCATGGGTGCCCTAGGCTTGTTTATGGGTGCATGAGTCTACGGAAAATCTCAGAAAACCTCTCCTATGAGGTGTTGCAAGGTATTCACCTTTATTCACCTTTGGTCACTCTGAGGTCGCACCAAGATCATTGAGGTCGTTGGAAACCTACAATGAAATATGAACTGCAAAACCCTCAAATAGACATCAAATCCTAAAAATGAAAGATGCAAAATGAGGGGTCAAACTATCCTTAGTTGTCCATAATGGTGAACTTACTGACTAAGTGTTGCACTACATCTTAGACCCAATGTAGTTCTATGTGTGTGTGTGGAATCATGCCCTAGGTGGCTCTTGTGTGAGTCACACTTGATAGCGAGAAAATAAGCTAGATGTAAAGAAATGTAATAGATGTGTGCATGGAATAAAATGAACTTCCCTCTATGAAGTGTATGCAGAATAACTAGCCCTTGTATCCCTTGTGATGGTAGAGATCTTAGATGCTTAGATGGATGTAACCTTAGGTGGTGATAGTTAATGCTTAGTGCTTGGTCCTTTATTATGATCATATAACTTTATATTTATATGATTCCTTTGCTTGAATTTTGTAATTAACCCCGAAAAGAACAACTACCAAAAACATAAGATGCTCACACAACTGTAAAGGACCCAAAACATGTGAGTAAAGTATTCTAAAAGGGGTCAGGGGCGCCAGAGGGGATGAGGGCGCTAGAGAATGCAGGTGATGATGGTGTCGAGAAGATAAATGTCGAGAGTATAATAAGGCATACTAAGCAAGTAAAGGTGCCAGACTGAAAGGAGCAACAAAAGACAAAGAAAGGTGGCCAAAGATATGGGTTAATTAGTACTTTTATTACTTAGGAATCATATGAATAGTAGTATGTAATCATGACTAGATAATTACCCAAAGTGCGTGATTTTGTGTCTACACTTTGGCCTTGATTGTCTTGTGACATTGTGAGTGATGTCCCATGTATGAAACCCATTTTTTCAATCCATCTTGTCTTACTACTTGCTTGTTACATTCTTTTCTCTTGCATGCTAGCTTTTACACTAACATTTGTTATTAGCCTCCTTTGTTTGCACGTGCTTTGGTTCTACAATACTCGAGCACATCCCCTACCCCTATGCCAAAGTATCCACTTCAGATCAACATTAGGTCATCTCCTTTGGGTCGAATTCTCTTATTATTGTCGTATGTGACCCAAAAGAGGGGGCATGCATTAGGTGAATAAATCACCTAATAACAACTCTGAGCTACAATACAAATATGCATCAAATACTCAGAGAAAAATCATGAGAACATAGTCACAGAATGGCCCAAAATCAAACTTGGGTCAAAATCACAAAGTAGACACAACAGGCACTTTGATCAAGGAGACTTTTCATACAATACACAAATTTCCACGCTCTTCTTTATGACTATCATAGTACTCGAGGAATTAGACAACAATGCTTGGGTGCTTGTGTCCTTCCCATAGACAAAAATTATACATCTAGGTCCTAAAAGCATGTTAGCATTTATATGATTGCGCTAATTTCCTTTCGTGGGGCACATACTGAAACTTTTCTCATATCAACACATTTCGCTGTCTCCTCCGGGTGAAGTTTTCAAAGTAGTTTTATATTAGAAGGCATTGGCCTCCGGACACATAATGCATTCTATTTCCTTCAATTGGAACAATCAATACACTTAGAACAATTTAAAACTAATTCGAGATAATCACAACTAAATAGGGATGTACCATTCTCTAGTGGTGCTTATTAGGCGAGAGTCATGGAAGGATATTAAAACCAAACCTCTCTCTCCAACACTTGTTCATTGGCATGAGATCACCCAAAAAACTCACACTTGGCGTGAGATCACCCAAAAATATCACTCTTGGCATGAGATCGCTAAAAAAACTCACCTTCAACATTCAAATCAGCAATCTCGAGCAACAAGACAAATTTCTACCTTTTTACTCTTTTACATGATCAGTACACATTTTCCTTTTTACATACTTATACATGTTGTTACTCATATTTTTCATATACACAAATTTGACTACTCTTTCGCTCTTCTTTTGCAGGTCTATCCTTAATACGCAACAAGGAGCAACTTACTTCACATGGAGAACCACTTTTGGAGTTCTAAAGATTGAGCACACTTTTATACATACGCTTCATCCCTACAATTGACTAAGTCACTTTCCTTTCTTGGTCTACATGTTTCACTTGTCCACTCGACACGCTATTCGCCACACCCTCTACAAGATTACAAGGTACACATCTTCTAACTATTTTATGTTATCAAGTATTCACTCACCAACATAAAGTGGGGGCAAATGTAGACAAAAATTACACACTTGGGTACATCTAGGTCCTAAAAGCATGTTAGCATTTATATGATTCCTAAACAAGAAAACTAAAAGGTTGACAAACTATTTTTGGCCTATTTTATTTTTATTATTCCTTTGCATTCTCTTTGGTCTTACACACCCACTAGCACAAAATGTAAGATAAATAGTTTTTGCAATCAAAACTTAACTTGTTTATCAAAATGGTTGTCATATAATGAATATTTTTGATTATTAAATATGTAACTTAACTTTGGGGAGCAAGGCCCCAAATTGATTTTTTCGATCTAGAGCAAAAATTTATCCTAAATTCTTCCATGTAATAAATTGGAAACTTTTAATATAATTTTCTACCGGATATTATAATTAGATCCCTTGATAACTAAGATTTATCCATGCTAAAATTTCTTGAAGAAACCATTTCAAGAAACCAAAAATCTTCTAATTTTTTCAAAAAATTGTCGAAAAATTGCAAGCAATTTCTAGGACCAAAAAATATTTTTAGAGCCTAATACTAAATTTTCAAAAATAAAATACTTTTCTAAAAATATTTTGAGATCTTCATATAATTTTTTAATCTTTTGAGTTTTTTTGTGATAACCAAAAATTAAAGCGCTAGAAAATTACATTCAAAATACAATGATAGAAAATTAAGGCTAATTTTTGGAACAAAAGATTAATTATTTTTATTAAAAATATTTAAAATCCTTTGAACTTAAAAAATACTTTAAAATACAAATACTTTCCTTATGAAATAAAATTCTTTTCAAATAGTTTAAAACAAATAGGTGGTTAGGGTTGAACCCTAACTTATCATTCTAATGAAAGTTCTAACAAAATCATATTAGTTGATTAGGCTACTATTATTAATCAAATATATATTTTTCTTATTTTCTTATTTAAATGTAAACTATAAAAATAAGTTATTAAAGAAATAAAGGAAGAGGGGTCAAACTCTTGACCTCCTCTCTTACAAAATTCTCAAACACAAGAAATCTATCAATTGATCCACCTAGCTTTTAGATAGTTAAGTGCATAAAATTATATTTAAATTATAAAACTAAGCACTCATAATTATTAGGAAGTAAATAAATTACCTCTTACACGATTATGGTTTCTAGTATTAAAATTGGTGTGATGATAAGAATTTGAGTGAAATTTTTCTTTCTTTTCTTATACCACCTGTGGGAGGGATACACCATTGGGTATAGGAGCTCATCGGCTATCAAGAGCTAAGATGTTATGCTCTAGCTACTTGGAGAGGAGTCTACCATCGATAAAGAGATTTGGGGTCATTGAAGGATTCATTACAACTAACATTGAGAAGATAAATGTAGTTATCAAATATTTTTTAGAGTCGATTGTTATGTGAGAAGAGGGATTTATGGTTATAGGTATGTAGCTTGAGTTGGATGGAAATATCATAGGTCAAATGGATGAAGAGCAAGGGATTAAATATATCAAGCCATGGTCTGTGTTGTTTCCTTGGAGGAGACCAAAGTCTTGTTTTGGAGTGGAAAGGTTGTGCCTAGGCAATTGAGTTTATATGTTGAGATTGATGTTGGAGACCGAGCCATATAAGGGAAGAGTTTGATAAGTTTGATTTGGTCGAGTTTGAGGGTGCAGTAGAGGTGAACTCACTAAGATGATCGATATAACATGATAATCCTATGTAGGAACTCATCGAGGCATAAAGGAGCTTGATGAGAGGGAAACAATTCTGTTATAGGAGGATAGGAAAACACAATTGCCTCGGACACTAGGTATTTATCTATTGCATCAAGGTTTTGAAACACAATCTTGACGAGAAAACAAGTGCTCAAGATAAATGGTTTCCAATTGGATGAGGACATGTAGTTGAAATTTGAATGGAAGAATAACAAGAATAATGTGGAATGAGAAAATTAGAAATCGGGAAATCATGAATGAAACACGATTAATCCCTCAATGCCACAAAGTACTATAAAGGCATCTAAGTAAGAATACATATTTAGTGAATGAACTATTTTGGCTATATGTTTTGAGATACATACTACTCTTTGTACAAAAATTGAACTCACCACTACCACTAATTATACATTTAAACACAATACATCTTAAATATTTGTTTGATTGTTATGTATTATAATGTTACACACTAATTATGATTGTAAATATATATAATAAGAAAACTAAAATTTAATGTCATGGCTTTCTTATTTGATGATGTAAATTCAATGTACATAATTTTGCTCACGAAACAAATATGCAAATCTACTGGGAATTTATTCAATGCTAATTGTTATGCATTGATCAATTGCCCATACTATGATGTAAAATAATAATAAATATAAATTTTAAAATATTTTTATTAATATTAAATATAAAATTTCTAAATCGTTACAAATTTTTAATTGAAAATAGTCTTGGAAAAATATATATACTTCAACGAGCCATCTAAATTACAAAATTGAAATCATAATTTAAATATAATCTTTTAACTCATAAATGTAAGTACACACCAAATGTCAACCCACTAATCGAGATGTTGGACAAGGTACTTACAAAATTTTGACTTATTGAAGCTTCTCATAGTAGAGGTTATAGCTCGCTTGGTAAGGTCATTTCAATACTCCAACTAAAAGTTTGTCGAGACAACATCAAGGATGACTTATTGTAACCTTGCTTGAGCAATTGTTTAAGCTCTCCACCTGATGGCATACCATCACCAATAGGAACACACACTTCAAACAACTTAAATCTCAACGGGTCCACGCAAACACTTTTCGGGTGAAACAACATGGGCACTACATAAGTATTCCTCCAAACTTTCTACATTGATTGGGCTCTGTTATATTTTAGCTAACTTTAAGTCTTTTGAACTCTTTTATATTATTGCGTGTTGTGCTCTCAAAATTTCCCTTCTTTTGAGAAAATTCAAAGTTGAAATTTTTGAGTTAATGCCTTTTATGTTGTTCTGGTAAAGGGAAAAGTTGAGAAGTCGGAAAAAACTACGTTTTTTGAGTCATTTTGTGTAATTTGTGGGTCTATCGGACATTTTTGTCCCATGTGTCCCAAGTTCATTCGGGCTCCCTGTTCGCCGATCGGCCACTTTACCCGAAAATTTGTTTTCTTGCGGGCCCGTCGGAACTTTTTGTTCCAAATGTCCCAAGTTCGCTCGGGCTCGTTGTTCACCTTTCGCCCGTGTCGGCCACATCACACACTTCACGTACTTTCATCCCTCATGTCCCAAAAACATTTGTGCATTCTGTCCCCGCATCACCCGCATCGGCCGAATCGCTCTTTCGCGTCCCACGTGTCCCAAATGAACCAAAGGCCATCTGGGCTAATTTTTCCCGCTCTTCCCGAATATCTTGATTTTTTAAGTTGGTAGATGCGTATTGAATGCACATTTATTATATTTCTCTCTCCTAAACAACTATTTAATAAGCTGCCCCTTACACATTTTTGCACACTACTTTCTGCTATCAATTGCTCATACCCTCGCAATTAAATTTTGTGCGCGTACCCATTCCCCCTGCAATTTCATCAAGAATTCAGGTTGTGACTTTGTTTTTCCAATTGCTATCAGCATGAAGATTAAGTTCAAGAGTCGGAGAGCGTGGTTTCACCACGCTCGAGTCTACCATTCTCGATATCGGGGACAGTGAAGTTTGTCACCTGGACTTTGGAGATTTCTAGACTAGGATGACAGACCCGAATCCCTCTCCTATGGTGCAAATGATCAACACATAGTGGCTTGGCATATGCCGTTGGTTTCCCAATTTTAGTGCAATGTGCAGACACGGTACTCGCTTGTGGTGCTCACTTCACCCCGACTCAAGTGAACTAACAAATGTACATGGGGAGCTCATCGCCAAGCTCGATGTTGCCGCCATTGGCACTGCCCTAAGGATTCCTGAAATGGATAATTCTATAGTCATCTCTCAGAACCAGGCACAGGCACTCTTCGACCAGGACAGTGAAAAATACAAGGCAAGGGTGGCGAAGTCTTGGCTTAAAAACCCTAAAAAGGGGGCATCCCATCTATCCAAAGCTCTATTTCGTGCCGATTTCAATGAGGAGCTGTCAGATTTTATAATCTTATTAGCTCGGGTCATGGGCTTACCCTCTACCAATGAGTTCCATTTTTGGATGTGCCCACTTATCAACATGGTGTGTGAGGGTACTCAAAACATCAACTGGGTAGAAATCATCAGCATGAACTTGGCAGAACAGCTGTCCAATGTACAACAAACCAAGAAGTTTTACATGACTTCTTATCTGATGTATACCCTAGCAGCATCAAGGCAATGGTTTGGCTTCACATATATTGATGCTCATAAAGGTGATCCTATATATGCTTACTGCCCTCAATTCACCCTAGACACTAGTAATCACAACTTCAGGAGGGTGAATGATGCTTTCACCATGTACATTGTAAGACTTCTGGAGAGTGACACTGCAAGGAGGTTCTCTGATGAAGCCATGAGCCTAATAGTGAGATATGGTGCCTACTTCATCCAGTTCAGGAAATTCTCCTATATCAGGCTAGCAGGTTATGAGAGCACCCCTCTCAAGCTCCCTATGTTCTGTAATGATAAAATGGCCTTGATCGAGATATGCAGGCAATTGGAAAAGTTACACAGAACCTGCAGGGATAAGAAAATCACTGGTCTGCACTTCCCCATATCCTTGGGAAACTACACCTGCAAAATGGCTCTGGATGCACAAAACATAGAGAGAGCCCTAGCTCCCATCACTGTCCATTTCTTCAGGCCCAAAACTTGTTTTGACTTGAAGAAATTTATTGAACAAAATCTCATAATCAATTACCATCATAGGGAAGACACAGAAGACTATTGGGCTGACTGTGTTGATGATTTTGAGGCAAGGAGGAGACATTATGGCAGGTTTTCTCTTCAACTGATTCAGGAGCTTAACTTATATCAAATTCCTGAAGGGCTTCAGGATGACAACTCCGACTTGTTATCCTATGAATATGATACCTTGATCAAGCACACTCCCTTGGAGGACTTGGATTGGTTCAAAAAGGAGAAGGATGATCTGGCTGAAATCCTAGCCCCTGTCCTAGTAAGAACCAAAATCTGGTTTGACAGGAGAGTTCGTGAGCTTAGAAGGCATTCAGGTGAGTCCTCCTCCAAGGACACCTCAACACCAAGAAAGGAGGCATAGACACCCAGTTCGGAAGCACCTGTACAGACTCCTCCTGCCTCATCAACTAAAGGGCCTACATCCTCCACTCCTTCCTCATCCACCCAAGTATATCAAAAGAAAATCAAGGAGGTCAAGAAGGAGCCTATTGAAGAAGATCCCCTGATGAAGCATTCAGAATTGCCCTCAGGACCAGAGAACATTATTGTTCTCAGTGAAAGCAAAGAGAGTGAAGTGCCTAGTCTCCGTAGGCATTCCAGAAGCCCCTATGGATAAAGAGAAGGAAGTTCAAAGCACCGAGCTCCCAAGCACCATTGACTCCTCTGTACCAGAAGCCTCGAGTGCCCCACTCATATCTCAACTAGAGGCAACAACAGTGCACACTTTGAGTGCCATGAGTTCTCTTTCTCTCGGTCCTCTTGCCCCGCCTTCTTCTTCTTCCTCCTCTTTTGCATGGGTGCAGCCTTTCGTTGATAGTAGGAAGAGGAAGTCTTCCTCTCGAATCTCGGGACCCAACTTTGATGTTGTGGCGGCCTTATTGGGCACTACTCCTCCTACTCCTGCCAAGAAGGCCAAGACCACCTCAAGAATAGTATCTGATGCTCAGGGCCAACAATTCCTGGAGATAGCTAAGCCCAAGGTTGATAAGCCAGAACAGGATTTGCAAGCGTCTGATCTAGAGCTCTCGAGGATTCCCATGGGAGAGTCCACCCCTGAAGGTGAGATCCATAATCTTCAAGAAATAGTCACCAGGGTCATTGGGAGAGTGGAAAAGGGCAACAAACCATAGAACAACTGGAAGAGCAAGCTCAGGTTCTTGCAAGTTTCATCAAGTCACTGCTGACCAAAGATAAAGTTTTAGACCCCACCCCACTGACTACTCTTCCACCACCTGTGACCCTCAGCCAAGACGAAGTCCAAAGTATCAAAGATATACACAGATATTCCATCTATGGAAGGGCTATGGAGGCCATGGTGGATGATATGCTCGTTGCAGGGTTGAATTTCATTGGTGAAGCCTTCAAACTTAATGAGAAGGTAAATAATTTGCAACAGAAACTCTCTTCCACCATTGGAAATATAGATAAAGAGCTCAAACTCTGGAGCAGCTGTATAGTAGACCTTCGTCTTATGATGAAAATATTTTAATAGCAAGCAAGGTCTTTGATGATGCAAAAGATAATTTGTCAAAATCATGGGTATACAGTGTGGAATGGAAAATCAAGGTGCTGGAAGAAGCTTTGGGGGAATTGAGAAATAGCTGGCAGAAGGGTGAGGCCTTCAAGACTTTGGTGGTATCTGCTTTTAAGGATATCCATTGCCACCTCCATGATGAGACCTCAGGTGTGCCTCTCTCCCTGCAAGAAATTAAAGCTCAATTCAGAGCTTTTGTCAAAGAAAATATGTTCAAAGAGGATTCTATCACCAAGGAAAAGATGAAGGAAATCTGCTCTCTCCAATCTGCTATTGAAGAAGCAAATAAGGATTATCATACACACGTCGAATTCGACAAAGAGATGGAGAAGTGTCTCGGATTTTGGACCAGTCCACTGCCAACACATCAGTTCCACATGGCAGAGACATAGCAGAGGCTTTAAAAAGGTTTAGACAGCGGATCCTCAAGTCAGTGGGCCCTTCTCAATCATGAACACTTGTCTTCTCCTCCTGACTTCTCTCCCTCTTTCTTTCCTCATCTCAGATTTATTGTAATTAGTTGGGGTTTTGCATTAAGCATCCCTTTAACTAAACATTAATTAAAAGAAGTAGTTACCAAGGGTAACTGATTTGTAAAACTATATAATGGTCTCTCTATGCCATTTTGGGGAGAAACTTGGCTTATTTTTGAAAGTGTAAGAAATAGTAAAGCAATCAATACAAAAGGATCTTCTTTCTTTGTCCATCTGATTCTTTTATTCGCAAGCTATCTGTTGAATATTGTTAGATCATTTGTCTGCATTATGTTGAGAAGCTTTGTATTCTTGTAGATGTTATTTATGGAACTGTGTGTCTTTTCAAATTTCATCTCATTAATTCGAGTACAAATGGTCTTATTCAATTCGTTATATTAAGCACGCATAAGGAATTATTTTGTCATCTATAATTCTGGAGAATGCTTTTCTACTCATTTCCACATCTTCATTCCTCTGTACTTTTGTGATTGATGATCTATTAAAAATGCTTTCATGATATCCAAGTTCCGTGGTAAAACTATGCTCTGTACATATGTAAATAAGTTTTGCTTTTGAATAAGGGAACCTCTCCCACTAAAGAGGAGGAGGGAGTTCTTGTCCCCTGACTGTTGTTCTTCTTGAAGTCCTTTTTGACGACCAACATTGTGTTACTTTCAACTTTTATTTAATACTAACCAAATTATTCCTCAAAAACAATTGAAGTTTTGAATAACACCCTAAAGTTTAAATCCAATCATATATTTTTAAAAGCATAAATAAATCTTTAAATTTTAAGATTACACCATTTGTTTTAATTTTTTTGTGAATAAATATTACATATATGCAAAATTTGGGTTTATTGAAAGGGCCACTTTTTTTTTTTGTAGAAAATTTAAAAAATAAATGTAAATTTAGTATTACTGATCTTTGTTAACATCATCTCAACATGTGTTAAAATGGGAACTATAGTATATAATATGGTCATCCATCAAAGAATAATTGAAAGCAAAAATTCATAAGCGTATGGAGAGCGTATGAGTTCTCTTACAAAATGCCTCAAGATCAAAAGATTATTAAAATAATATTTACTATTCATCATTTTATATTATACTATTATATTATTTTCATGGGGTTGGTGATTTATCTCATATCAATAAAGTTCTCCAAATGCACCAAATAAAATATATAAAACTAATTTATGTATATTATAATTAATCAAAATTTGTAAGTAAATGTAATTTTTTTATATATGAATAATTTTATTCCGTTGAATTTGTGGATATCAATATTTTACAAATATTTTTGAAGATTATGAACATCGGAGTTGCTCACTCGGTCTCGACAACCACTTTAGATGGCTGAAGTGTGTATTCCGCTCTAAATTTACTTCGGGAGTAATGAATAGCCCACTATACTCCATCTAAAAATTATAAAAACAACTTACTCATAAAGACGACCCACTATACTCCACCTAAAGATTTTAGGAAACTCCCCTAAACAAACGAAAAATTTCCTCCATCTTTCACCTATTTTGATTTAGGTTTACACATGCACAAGTTTCATGGACAATAAGTAAATGGGTTGGTTGTCCTCCAAACCGTTTTGATCTTCTACAGCTTAATAAAATCAATCAATCTCTATCTTGTCTTTCAACCTTATGACATATACTTCCCCTGATCGTTCCCACATCAACGGCACAGATTTGACCCGGATCTCGGGAACAACAAAAAATCGCACCGTTTAGCGATGTCCCCCAATTTACCAGGGCCTTCTTTTTTTTACAATGAAACCATCCCTTTTCTAACTTCACTTCTACTTCTTCCCATTTTTTTAACATGTGGTCAATACGCTACCGACAAATTAGGGCGGGGCCCACAGCGAGCTTCCCAAAGCCTTTGCTTTTTTTTTTTTTTCGGAGAAAGGACCTGGGAAATCCGCCGGAAAGATCTCCCGACTGCCGGGAAAATCTCCCGGACCTCTGGACGCGACACTGTCAAAGCGGCGCGTGCGGCTAGCCAATTCAGCCGCGCTAAAAGCGGTTTAAGATACACCGCTTAGGCATCAAAGATGGTTTAGTTCTTGGAACAAAATCACCAGACTAGAAAGAAACGAGAAATTTATTTTCCGGCGAGGCGATCAATTCCATAACTCATTCGTTATTCGTGTTTTCCTTTCTTGATTTCTCCGAGAATTTGTTTTATTAAATTGTTTCCAGAGCTCAGGGAAGAACTATACGGCAATTATTCTGGTTTTCGGTTTATTAATGATGAATTGCTGTTGTTTATATTTTGTCCGATCGCTTCGATCTTTTATAGCTGGATAATTCTGACGGCGGAATTCTGAGCAGGGCTCGATTTTCGAAATTGCAGATGTAAATTCTTCTTGTCTGCTTCAATCATTGAAAATTCTGTGTTTCTTTCGGAAACTTCTAGAAAGTCGCACACATATAGAAGATTTCTTTCTTAGGGCATCACGGCAGGTTACGTGTTGGAGGAGCATCTGAATTTTATCTGCATTGTGCGAATTTAGTTATGGAGAGGCCTTTGATTTATGTTTTATTGGTTTTCAAATTCTTTGGTTTGTAAATGAAGATTTAGTTATGTGCTAATAGTATTGGTGTTTGTTTCCGCGGATCTGATAGCTGGAAGCGGTGTCGGTTTTCCGAATTGGGGAGGTAAGCTAAGCACACAGTTTTCCATAATTCATGTTGTATGCTTCAATTATAGAAATATCTGTGACTTATGCTTTTGTCCGGCACGCATCTCTGTGACATCAGGTGCATTTCTTCTAGAACATTCTAGAGAGTTCGCATACTTGCACGAAAATTGTAGAGTGAGCGTTAGGGTATTGGAACATGTAATGTGTGAATTGCTTCTTAATTTGACCTACAGTGCATGATTTAGTGAGGGTTTAGGTCGTTTAGGAAATAATTTTGGTGTTTTCAATAGAGGCCTAGATATGGCCTGGTAGTGCTGGAGTTTATTTCATCAGATCCGATAGCTGGAACTAGGGCCGATTTTTTAATTGTGTAGGTATGATAAGCATTAAATCCTCTGAACTTAATGTTATGTGTCATACATGTATTTTTTTCTAGCATTTCAAGATTGCGGAGGTCAGTTCAAGCAGCAAATCATTAATGATTCGTGTTGTGTGCTGCAATCTTTGACAATTATGTGACATTATATGCTTTTCTCCTAGAATTTTAGAGAGATATCTAGAAACGTATGTTTTGCGGCATTTTAGGGCACTTTTGCAAGTAACGCTGTAGAAGAATATATGTGTTGCACCTAAAATCTTTGAATTTTGCTGCGTTGCTTTAGTTCAGTCAAGGAGAGGCGTTTTTGGAAATTATGCCTGATAGTTCTTGTTTTTATTGTTAACAGATCTGATAGTCAGAGGTAGGGTTGATTGCGAATTGCAGAGGTATGCTAAGTAGCAAATTCTATGTGATTCATGTTTTCTGCTTCTATTCTTGAAAATTGTGTGACATCACATGCATTTCTTCTAGAATCTTCTGGAATGTTCTCACTTACATGTAGGAAATTGCATCAGAGAATTTATCACAGCAGTCAATTTTATAGAAGAGCACATACATGTAATGTTAAGTTGACCCGTGTCGTGTGAATTTTAGCTAGGGAGAGGCCTCTTTGTAATTTTTTGGCTATACTAGTGGAGATTCAGGTATGGGCTGATAGTGTTGCTGTTTATTTTAGCAGATCTGATAACTGGGGGTGGAATTAATTGTCAGATTGCATAGGTACGCTAATTATCGAACTCTCCATAATTCATGTTTTGTGACATTACATGCATTTTTGCTTATACGGTCTATAATTTTCTAGAAGTTTATATTGCATTTCTTAAGGAGGCCTAGGTCATCGCTGTAAGTAATGTATCCTTAGATCATTTACAGCGCACCTTAATTTAACCTGTGTCTCATTAATTCAGTGGAGGCTAGCCCTCCTTGGATTGGTTTTTGAGGTTTTAATGGAGATTTAGGTATGTGCTAACAGTGTTGGTGTTCCTTTCAGCAGATTTGATAGTTGAAAGTGGCATCAAATTTTGAAGTGCATAGGTAAGCTAAGGAGCAAGTTGTCTACAAGTCAAGTTTTCCTTGATGTTTAGACATTCTGGTACATTACATGTATTTTTATAGAATGTCTTAGAAGTATGTAGAAACCTCTTACATTTAGGAAATTTTATCGAGTTCATGGGCATCATATCAGGTAACACAATAAAACGGTATCTGCATTGCACCTTTTACTTGACCTACTGTATGTGCATTTCCTTATTATAAATTATTTTAGTTTTTGTTAAGGAGTTTTAGGCATGGCTTGTCAGTGTTGATGTTTATTTTAGCAAATCTGATAGCTATAATTGGGGCTGATTTTATAATTGCATGGTAGGCTAAGTAGGAAGTCCTCTAATTGATGGTACATGCTTTAATATTGAAAATTCTATATTATTACATGCATTTCTACTAGCGTGTTTTGCAAACCTTCTAGAAGTTTCTGCCACATTACAAATAAATTCTTCTAGACAGTTCTAGGGCATCATAGTAGCCAATGTATTAGAAGAGTGTTTGTGTATTTCATCTTATTTTGACCTGCATTATGTGAAATCAGTTAAGGAGAGGCTTTTTCAGAAATTATAGTGGGATTTTTAATGGAAATTGATATATGGCTTGACAATGTAGGTGCTTATTTCATCTGATCCGATAGCCTAAATTCATTTGGATTTTCTAGTTGCATAAGTAACCGAAGTTGCAAATCCCGCATAACTCATGTTATATGCTTCAATATTTCTAAGTCCTAGTACATTATGTACATTATGGTTAGATTGTTCTAGAGCATTGTATAAGCTAACTTATATTTCTTCTAGATTGTTCTAGGGCATCGATGCAGGTAATCCGTAAGAAGTGCATGTGCATTGCATTGTAATTTGACTTTCAATGCATGAAATCAGTCAAGGGGAGGATTTCTTTAAATTATTTAGGTTTTTTAAAGGTATGTACTTATAGTGTTGGTGTTTGTTTCAGCAAATCTGATACCTGGGAGTCTCGAAGTTGAACTTATTGGGTTTGATCCCAATGTCGGGACCACTGGATGGACCTTCGCATGCATGTAAGTTTGAGATGGATTGTATGTTTAATCATCTTTACTGTCCGTAAGGAATGAGCTACATTAGATAGCCATCAGTGTGCGTATACCAAATTAAAGAAAAATTAGTTAATTAGTAAGACATTTTGTGAAGTGATTTTAATTTACTTACCAAAAAATTTGTTTGAATCTTTCACAGATGCAATCCCCTCAGTTGGTATAGTATTTCCCGGTATATTGATGGCTCCTCTCCCCTATCAATCTCTATAGGGTGGGGGGAGGGCTACAGCTAAGAAAACATCCTGAAAATTTTCGAGTAGAAAAAAAGAAAATACTTAGGTTTTGGAGACCTGCGTTCTACCGCACTGAACTAAGAGCGCTTTCTTGGAAAAACTAAAAAATGATAAAATAAAAAAGATGGAAATGGACTGACTACCGGGGATATTCGTGTTATTTCGTCAAGTTATCTATTATGATAGGACTTTGTTCACTTTTTTAATAATATAGCTAGATATGGCCCCCATACCATATAGAGGCAAACCCTCCGGGCCAACCCGAGCCAACCCGAGCGACTATAGGTAAGCCCTCTCCCTTCCTCCTATGGTGGTTGTGGTGCCCCGCCAGGCCAGGTTTACGGGGAGGCACGAGTTACCGAGTTCAACAAAATGGTTTAATCATGTGTATGCACAATATAAGCAGAATGCTAGTACATCCCTGCCAGAGATTGAGGTGCTTTTTTGTCACAGCTAAATCAATTGAAAAACAAAAGCAAATTCTTACTCCATAGAGCAAACGAAACATGGTTGTGAATATTTATATGCAGAGACCATATAAACTAGTTGTATTGTATCTAGTTTGCGCGTAAAGCAGGGATGGCATGATTGGTATATGTCATATTTAATTTATACTTACAAATACACCATTTTGGTTTCAATTTCATGTTTGCCAAAGCAAGAGCTGATATTAACCCATTACATGCACACGTGTAGGGTCTTCAAATCTTGCCATCAAAGGTAAACAATTTTGGTTAAACACTAATCTCACAGAACCAGCAGAAAGTAAATCAAACATTGCAACTTCATGAAAGCTTGCGGGTTATTTTTGTAGAAGTTACATTCCATCAGCAAGATAACTCAAGGAATTGGCTTCTTGTCCCAATTTTTCTATGCTCTATGAATTAAAAATGGTTAAACACAGCTACTTCTGACTATAGTAGTTGTCTACCCATACCAGTGTCCAAACAATGATCTCTCCTATTCATATAGTTAATAAATATTAAGAAAAAACATGTAATGCATCGAAACATGCATGTAACTGTACTCACATTTGCTGTTAGTTGTATATATAGAGGGAGGAAGGGAGGCAGAGCATTCTTATCCTCATATCCCATGTCTCCTGGTGACTATGCTTAGGATTCTTTGATAGTCTGTGGAATATTTGAGATAGTGGATTATTTTCACTTAATGTTAGACCTTTGGTCTTCTTTGCATTCCTTGATCATCTTGTAATGATGTATTCTGATCTATTGAAGACTATGTGACATGCTTTGAAATATTTGATAGTTTGTGAAATTGTTGACATAGTGAATTATTTTCTTACAAGTTAACTTGTGGTCTTCTTTATTTTCCTTGATCAACTTCTAATGATGTATTTTGATATATTGGAGACACAAACATTTGGATCTTGAAAACTGTTTATATGAGTTGGGGCCTGGGGTAAAACCTGGTGGACTACAAACGGAATTGCTGTAACTTAGATGTTATATGAAAGATCAATTAGCAACATAAATGTAGCAGAATATTGCAACAAAGTACACAACGTCAAAGAGAAGATATTATGTACACATATAACCATATCATATTTCTGTAAATGTAAACTCTATACAAGGGTAGATTACACATATTAAAGTTTGGTGTAATGCTATCTTGGATGAGGATTGCGATGAAATATGAAGAGATGTGCTGGGAACCTTGTATGCTATTGTTGAAATGTGCTTCGTGCAAGATGAATGGATTCCTTGAACTATGAACATGTTGCTTAAATGAAAGCCATGTTGCTTAAATGAAAGCCATGTTGCCAAACTGTCCAACAATATTCCTATATGGGTGATGACCACAAGATTCCCCCTTTCTTTGCTTTGCCTTAATTCACCATAGAAGATGTACATAAAGAAGATGAAATGGTTGCATCTTGTGTGACACTTCATCTTCCATTGGTGATCCTGGCTTTGGGAAGTTGCATATGACTTAGTGATTACCGAGGAAGATTATGTGTGGTAGTTCTATACTGTCAATTGTCAGAGTTCATACATTTTTGATCATTCAATGCTCCAAATTGTGTTAAAAATTAGAGAGAAAACTTTAACGGGTGTCCTGTTCATGGGTTGTATAGATGACAATTGAGATAGTAGCGTCGAGTGCAAATCTACAACACCCCTAAATGACCTTCAGATCTGCAGTTCAGAATTGGGTCATTTAGTGTGATTGCACAACATTGAGTTTTCTCCAAGGTGTGGGACCTTGCAAGGTGAGAAAACTCTCAGATTGAAGCTGGTTCTTACTCCTCTATTTAGGTGTATGCATACAATTTTGCAGAGGTTCTAGTTCAAAATTCTATTCTAAAACTACCAAGGAGACAGGGTTGAGAGAAAAACAAGGAAATGGAAACAAAACTAAGCAAAAAGGAGAGGTGATACACCAAAGGAGTGCTGAACTCCTTGCTTTGCAAAATAGACACAGATCATGAGGATTGCAGCACCAAAACATGCACAAATTTGCCAAAATACAATGGAAGATCAGAAGGAAACAAACCAATGCAAGAGAGGATTGGAAAATCAATCACAAAGCATGTATTGTTCAGTTCCAGAATTGATACAATACGTTGCAATAGCAAAGAGACAAAAAACGTGCTACAGTCTTCATGGGAGGTCTGAAACTCCTTCAAATCCACCTGCTAAGGAGAAAAGAAGAGCTTGCAGAAGCAAGAAAATCCATCCCTTTACAAATGAGCCAAAACGGGCTTTTAACCATCGAGAAGAATGGAAGAAAAGAGAAAACGCGGGCAAATCTGATTTTAGATCTCCAACCACCGACAAGATTCATTAAAACGGTAAGGGCACCTCTGCAAATCCACTTCCCAATGCATTCGAGCCACGGGACAAGAAATTGCCCATACCTCATTAAATCTGGTAGATGAAAATTTGATTTTTTATCTTTTCCAATGCTAGGGACATTTTTCCAATTTTCTCCCACGAATATTCACCAAAATCCAAAATTGAGGGGTCCAACGTGTAGAGAATTTTGCTTTCCAATGATATAAAAAACGAGAAAATCCGAGCTTTGGATCAAAAGATATGGCCCTCTGAAGATTTAGGGCAAAAATGGCGAAAAATAGGGTCAAAATTCGGTTAGCGGGTCAAACTTTCAAAATTTCCCTTTTGGAAAATTTTCCCAAAAACTCCGTCCCTCCGCGCTCTGAGACACGTGTCACACGGTTTTGTTGATGGGATCGCGGGCCGAAAACTTGTCTTTTTCCTTTGGAAATTTTCATTGGGAAAATTTCCCATTTTACCTCCACGCTTCCGCCCTTCCACCACTAATTGGACACGTGGCGCTCCCTCGTTGGTCGGTGGGGATGCGCCTCATCTTTTTCTTTGAGCCCCTTTTTGGTTTTGGCAAAAACCAAAACTTCCTCCGCCGGTCTAACTCCTCCGCCGCTGGACATGTGTTAGCTTCTAAACGATCCGCGGGCCTTGGGGCCAAAATTTGCCTTTGGGCATTTTAGACAAAAAGGGAAAAAAATCCCAAATCTCCCGCGCCGCCAACCCATCTCCTTCTCCTCCACGGGCCCGCGGGCGGTTTTTTACCTTGCGCCTCCGCCAACTTCTTGGCAAATTCTCCAACTTTGCTCCGCTACCCCGACCTCTACCACCACGTGGCACCATTTCATTGGCCACGAGGCTTCCTAGGGAAATTTTCCCCAAAAAACTCCGCCGAGCCATAACTTGAAAAGTACAAGGAGTTAGGAGGAAAATTTTACCTTTCTGGAAAGGGGAAGAAAAATCCTATCTGGCGGAGTTATTTCCAAAAACCCTTGAGTACTTGAAATGTGTGAAAATTGAAGTTGAAGCACAAGGAAGGGAAGAATGAAGGCAAGTTAGCCAAAATAAGCGGGGGCTCATTTTGGATAATGATAAGCTAACTTACTTTTCTAGGTAACAATCTTGTGAGTTATCTTGATCATGCAATGGAAACGCAAAATCCAAAAATGTGTATTCTCGTGGGTTGAATCTAGAGATGGAATGTTTGGCATTGATGATGTGTTGTAGACGAGGTTAGATGAGGTTTGTACAATGTATCCTTGAATTAATTACAAGATGGTTTTTACTCTTTTGACATGCAAGTCATTTTGGTTGTCTACGCCGGTTTTTAACGTGGCAGATGAAGTGTCACTTTATGGGTTACCGAAAGTGTGTGTTTGTTGGTGTCCCGACCATGTCGTCTTGTGCACGTGGAACCCAATGAGACGACGTGCACTTCATAGTGTAGATTGTAGCCTTTGTGAAGTTACCAAGTTGCGAAGTAGTAGTTACAATGCAAATTTGTAAGCAATTTGCTTGGATTTGTGATCCCAACTTGGATGTGCTTGGATCACTTGTCTTTCTTGAAATTGGTCCCTGGAGTTGCTGAAGAGTACACTACTTAGCTTGATCTACATATTTCCAATGAGTTCATTCTTCTTTGCTGGACTCAAATTTGTAGGATAAATCGATGGATGCTGAATTGTGAAAGGGACATATAGAGGTGTGGTGAACTCGATGCATGACATCTCTTTTATGTCAATAAGGCATATTGAACCTCATGAAAGCTGCAAATAAAAGTGCCCTCCCTCTCGCCTCCACCTTATGTATGACATTGCATTGGTTTCCACTTGTGACCCACCTAATGTTAAACCTAGTTTTCAAATTTTGAAGGTCAACCCTTGGGAACTTGATTGAGAGCTTCCTCCAACCCGTAAATGGTTTGAAGAAGGGAATGCTACATATATAGAGAAAAAACTGAATGGTCAAAATTGGAGTTAATCTCTCACACGAGAGAGGAGCATATGTTCATTTCTTGCGTGAGTACTTTTATGTTTTCACGCTGTAATATTAGGATATGTGGGGAATGAATTTATCTGTTGTGATCCATAACATGATCACCAACTATGACATGGAGCTTGTTTGTCAAAACCGATTCCCCATGGCCCCCAAGGTATCCCCATATGACCAACATAACATGACATTCACTAGCCTTGGGGTAAGTTTTTCTATGTTTCATACCATTGTCTACCTTTTAGGTGTGCGTCTCATCAAGTTGCATGATATTGTACTTTTTGCGCCTCTTATTATTTGATCTCTTTTTCTTTATCTTGTTTCTTACAAAATAGTATTGTTTGGCTCTCAACACTTGGGGCATCCATCCTATTTTGGTCTATATGATATGTTTGCCTCCCTTGTTGTTTTTCAAACCCTTTTTCTTTCTTGATCTCGTGGTCTTTTTTTCCCCTAGTCTGCAAAACTTCTAGCCAACTTCTCGACATTGATGGGAATAAAGTGCACTACGTTAGGCTGCTTGTCAACTACGACCTTAATAGTGTCATGAAGATCTCTTGATTTAGATGGTAAAATCCATTGTTATCACTTCCCACTTATGATAAGGAATGTCCCGAGGGTAACACTTGACAAGCTGGGTGAAAGTGCTCTATCTTTGATCGTTGATGTTCTAGATGTTTAACCATGAAATTGGCCATGTCTTTCTTCATGCATGACTAGTAATACAAATCTCTCAAGACTCCATACATCTCATTGATCCTTGGATGCGAGTTATAAGGTACATTGTGGCACTCGTATAGAATCTTTTCTGATGTAATGGCTTTTGAAGGCATAAAAATCCTACTCTGAAATGTAAGCAGCCCATCAAAATTGCCACACACATCATTTCTTTGATTCCCAAGTAATTCGGCTCTACTTATCCTTGATCAAATCTCCGAGAGTTACCTTCATTCAAGAAACTGCTGAAACTAAATATGTATCCAAATCCCGTATGACCCGTCCTTGTTTGAACAGTCTTCCCACAAGGAAATGTCGCCAAACCTTTAGGGCATGGACAAGAGCTGCGAGTTCAAGGTCATATAGTATTCAGCTCATAATCCTTAACTTCCTTGATTCACAGGCAATCACCCTTCCATTCTGCATTAAGACACTACGAAATCCATTCAAAGATTTGACCATCCAAATTAAAGTTTCCTTTTAGGATCTGAAACTTGAGGAATTGGTTCTGATGTCAAAGATATATTTAGATGATAAAGAGAGATGATTCACATTGCTTTGACCGTAAAAATTTCTTATCCTTGCATTGCAACGACTTGGAGTTAGCTACTCTAGAAAACTTCAGGATGAACTGTCGATAGTAATCTACCAAACCCATAAAAATTATCACCGCTGATACACTTTTTGGAGTTAAACAATCCAAATAGCATATTTTTAGTGGTGTGTATTCAAATGCCTTATGTGGAGATCACATGCCTCAAGAAGTGAATCTTAGGTTGAAAGAGCAAACATTTGAATATCTTCCCATACAACTTATGTTCTCTCAACCATTGTAGCACTATCCCTAAATGCTCATCATGCTGTCACTGATTCCTAGAGTAGATAAGAATATCCCATGAGGAATGCTACACAAAATTAATCCAAAAAGTCATGAATGCTATTATTCATAGGACTCGTCATTTATTTTGATGGTGCATTTGTCAACCCAAATGGCACCATTGTAAACTCATAGTGTGTTAAATTTGGATCAGTTTGCACAGCAGAATTCACACAATAATTTAATATATTCGTATGATTCAATAGAATACATTTGGCTATTATATAGCCATAGATATAGGCAACCAACTTCCTATAAAATAGGAAGTGAGAATAACAAATAATCCGTTAATAGAGATACGGGTTTAACAAACTACCAATTAATATTTACCGCAAGGTAAATAATAAGCCAATGTAAAACTAATTTACGAAATGGTAAATATCAAAACACTCATGTAAATACTAGAATTCCTAACATCCCCCTTCGTGTTTACATGGTAGAAAAACATTCACACTTCTTTTGCAGCTTGCTCACCTCTGCCTGCTCTCGATCTTCATACACACTTGAACCTAAAGGTAGAAGAAGGAACACATCAACTTCTTATCAACCATACACTGTCGGGAACACATTTGACCGAACTAGTGTGGGAACACGTATAGGAACCATCTGCTTATCAACCAATCACTGTAGGGAACACATTTGACCTACTTAGTGTGGGAACTCAAGCAAGAACCATCTGTACAACCTTCAATGGTTTTACAAAGGTTTACCACAAACCTAGGTATGAACAGGAACATATCATTGTTCAACCTCTTCAAGAATCACGATGTTGCATTTCACTATGCTTTTATCTTTCCACTATATGTTTACATTAGGGGATTGTGTAAGGAATAGCCACAGATACAAGTGAACAAGAATGAACCTCTATTCTTATTTTGCACACCATATTGACAAACTGAAAATTGAAATCCACACCACATAACTGAAAAAACAAGTCACCATACCGAAGTGCGGCCCCGTGATGAGAGGTTGTTGATTGACCTCCAGCCTCTGTGCCTCCGTCCTCCAAAGCAGACATGATGCTTACTTACCAAATATGGTGGTGAAGCTCAAAGATTTCCACATTGTTTATATACTCTTCCCCTCTTAATGTGAATTTTTTATTTTCCGAGCGTCGGGTAACACTTTGAAAATGCGTCCGTAAGGCAATTTTTTTAATTTTTCTGACTTTTTATAATGACACAATTTTGACGACTTAACTACTAACAATGATTTTGACTTTGACGTATGCACAACACTAAAGGAAGACAATTTTATGATTTTTGACTCTTAAGAATAATAATTATTCTACATTGACAAGATAATACTAACTTTGACTATGATAACAATGATGATGACTATACAACTCACTCTTTTTATAGACACAAAAGTGAACTTAATAATGAAAAAGAGTTTTATGATATTTGACTCTATTAACGATGTCTCACTTTTGACACTTATGGAAATCTTTAGCCTTTGACAATAACATAAACACGGCAATAAGTATTGATGATGACACTTATGTTATTTTTCCACATGAAAAGTTTCGGCACCTTTTACCACAAGACTCAACACACTATACCTTTTCATTTAACACTTTTTACAATGAAAAAACATGACTATTGACATATAGAATTACTAACTCGACAATGATAACAAGATAACAAAAAAATATTGATGAACCCGTAACTCAATACAAAGATCCTTTTTGACATTACTATTTGACTAAAAATGTCGTTTTGAAAGCATCAGAAGAATTAATGATACAAAATGAAAACACACGTTGACAAATTACATGGAAAATGGAGTATGGTACATACAGCTGCACGTGGACGTGTGTGGGAGTATAAACTCCACATATCATGCAACGGTGGATGCTTCTTGTAACTGATCACCTAAGTTATGAGTGTGCTCAAAACACAGCTGAGTCATTGAGGTTGATAGCTTAGAAACACCCCAAAACTTAGATGCAAGGATGCAGGCTTACAACAGCTCGTGTAGGAGGATAAAGAAGAGCGTCAAGATTGAATACGCATGCGGAGATCTGGAAAAATAATTACTCTTCTTTGCAATGCCTGCAACATTCACATCCCTTTTTCAAGCTTAGACTGTTTCTTTTAGAAATTTCCTCCTTTCAAGAACCGTATTTTCTGTCAGATTTAACAAAGTGCCTTGCCAAGGATACTCATGTCTAGAGATAACATGTGCTCAAGAGTCAACAAAGAAACAATGAAATATAAAACACTGGTTAAAATGCAGGAAGTAAATGTCTATGGCAAACAGAGTAACACATGTGGAAAATGCCACGTGTTAAACTCAAGATGATGGGTTGATATATCCAAGTCTGACTCTTCAAATCTGCCAAAAATTGCCTCGTTCAAGTTGCAGAGGTATTTGAAATGAATGATCAATGGATTATTCTTGTAAAACTCTAATCTTGACCCTGAACAGCTCCCGCACGGCCTTGATGCTAACAGAAGATAAAAAGGCCAAAGATGTCAAGCTTCTCCAGATACATCCAACCGCTGAAAATCAATACAAAACACAAATGTCTACACGGTTCTCAGCAAAGAAGACAGATTATTCACCACTGTTTGAAACTTTGAACTAGAACTGAGACTATACATTGATAAGTGCACTGAGACAGATAGAGGATGATCTTAAAAGCTTAATTCTGGACAAAAACTTCAAAGAGAAGTCCTCTAAAAACCAGATCTAATAATAATAAAATAGAGAGCTCTTTATAGTATGTTTGAACCATGAACCAAGGCAATATACAAATTGAATATGCCCCTCACAAAATCTCATAGATACACCATTCCTGCTCTGATACCAAATGTTAGATTTGGATCATTTTGCACAGCAGAATTCACACAATAATTTAATATATTTGTATTATTCAATAGAATACATTTGTCTATTAAATAGCCATAGATATAGGCAAACAACTTCCTATAAAATAGGAAGTGAGAATAACAAATGACCTGTTAATAGAGATACGGGTTTAACAAACTACCAATCATTATTTACCACAAGGTAAATAATAACCCAATGTGAAACTAATTTACCAAATGCTAAACATCAAAACACTCATGTAAATACTAGAATTCCTAACATAGCGCCCATATGTTGTTCCGAAATCCGTTTTGGGACACCCTCTTCCTTAATTCTGAGCCAATGGTACCCAGATCTGAGGTCAATTTTAGAGAAAGCTACTGCATCCTTCATTTGGTCAAACAGATCATCAATCCTAGGCAAGAGATACCTCTTCCATATGGTGACCTTATTGATCATTCTATATGCAATACACAGCCAGAGAATTTCATCCTTCTTGACTCAAATGACTAATACAACCCAAAATGACACACTGGGATGAATAAGACCTTTCTAGAACAGATATTGAAGTTACATTTTAGGCTACTCAAACTCCACGGTATTCATCATATATGGTGTCTTTGAAATGGGCTCAACCTCTGGTACAAAATTAACTGTGAAGTCAAAGTGCCTTTTGGGCAGTAAACTTGGCAACTCCTCGAGGAGCAAATTCTGATACTCTTGAAGAAACTGATCTTCAATCTTTTGCTTGAGAGCATTCATCAATTTGAACCACAAACAACTTACATCCTCTTCTGATTACCTTCTTTACTTACATTGCAGAAGCCATACAAACTACAACTGGCCTCAAGATTTCCTGAAGGACTATGTGATTGCCACTAACAAACTAACACTTGATCACCTTGGCATAACAGTCAAAATTAGCAAGGTGGGGTTCAAAGCAATCCATGCCTAATATGATGTCATATGATTCCCACTTAGTCATAGGGAGATCTTCAAGAATATTGGTTACACACAAGTCTAACTCTCCATTTTCCCCATACTTATCTATCTTCTGTGACCTACCAGACCCAAACTCTACCTCCATCTCTCATTGCACAAAGTTTTAGGTTCATAGTTACATCTGCTAAAAAAATTAGGATATATAAAACTATCTGAAGCACATAAATATGACAAGATGGAAACTTTTTGCCCAAGAAACATACCTTTCAATTCAGTGAGTGAAGTCCGTTGATCAACTCTCTTCTTTTCAACATCACATACATCTCTCAATAGTGTCTGTCTAGACATAGGATCTCCATCCTTTTCTGGACATTGGTTCTGGTAGGGGTCAATGTCACACTTCCACCATTCCCCAGCAGGTCCTTTTATTCAAAAACTGCCTTTTGACAGAGCTTTCTGTTACCGATTCTTTCATGGAAATGGAGTTTTTGCTCTATGAGGGCTTGTCCTAAAGCTAAATTCTGATTCTTCTTGAAGCTAGAAGCATTATTGACCAAAGGAATAGATAGCCTTTCAAAACACCATTTTTGAAAACTACTGATGGCTTTACCCATTGGCTTAGCAGAGAGTTTTTGCCTTCATCTCAATTTGATTTTTCTTCTCTTCCGATGATGCAGTAGCCTCAAGTGCCTGGGCTGAGTTATTTGGTCTTATTGGCTTTGTGGAATACATCAAAGTCTTCTTCAATCCTATAATGAACTTATTGACCTCATCTTCCTCCATGTAATTAATGATCATAACAAAGACGACTTTTGCCTTGTATTCCACTACTAAAGATATTCCTTGTTGAGTTAAAATCTGTCAACTTTTGATCGCTATGCTGAGTAGAAAGATATTGTTTTGGGAATTTCTTCACAAGCCTATCCCACTTAATTTGAGACTAGTCATAACTCTTAATTTGCTTTAGGTAGTCACTCCATAAGGATGCTTCACCTTAATTGGTATGTTCCAAGGCAGGCCTTCATGTTAGTACTCATATTGTTTAAGTCCAAAATAATTTTCCATATCAATCAGCCATGTCTCAGCTGCAACATCACCATCCTTCCCGTTGAACTTAGGTGGCTGCATCTTCTTCAATTCCTTAATCAATGGATCTATTCAATCTCTCTGCTGATCATTAGGACTCATAGAGAAATGGTGAGAGTTATAAATATAATCTGGGTCCTAATAATTTATAGTTTAATAATATTATTGTTTTTGCTTGGTGCTGTAGGGTGAAAAGTACATTGACACGCATTTGGAATGATGTCCACTTCTTTCTATACTATTTTTTCCACCTGTTTTCAGTGAATTAGCTATAGAAGGTTCTGAAATAGGTCTGTCTGTTTATATATCCAGTCAGATCTAATGCAGGCCACTCCTATGTTGAATTAGCTTTAACAGCTCATTGAATAGATCTTTAGCACTTCATGAATTGTGATATTGCTCAAATCTACACTATCAGTTTAGATTCAACAATTTTGTATAATATCTTGTACTTAAATAAAATTCTTGTGTTTGCTTGGTAAAACTAAAAATATTCGCACTTACCATCCTGTGGGTCCTCTGGCGCTTCCTCGCTGCTCCTCCGGCCTCCATTTCTCATTGGTCTTGATTAAGGCAAGATAAATGCCATATGTTTGGGCTGCTCTTTGGTTTTTCTTAATTAAGATATTTTTAGTTAATTATATTTAGTTTGGTGATTTCCTGATAGATTTTTGCTGTATATGTCACACTTACAAAAGGCAGCATATCTTGATACGTTTTGCACTGGCATCTTTTCATATATGCATTGAAAATATTTTTTTGATTATTTAGGTTCACAACAAATTTTTTATACATATAAAATGTGAACTGCAGGTTATTTTGATGTCTTTATGCTGATAAAGAATTTTAGTTGTGTTGACTCTTTGCACTTTCCACTGTTTGTTGTACTTGTGTTTATTGAAAAGCTGTTATCTGTGCTATTTTACTTAGAAGAGCAACTTGTCAGAAATATATGTCACAAGTGCAGAGACATCATATCTTGATACGTTTTGCAGTGGCATATTTCATACATGCATTGAAACTGAATTTTTAATTATTTTGGGTTCAAAATAAGTTTTCTTAATACATATAAATTGTGAAGTGCAGGCTATTTTGATGTATTAATTCTGGTGAATGACTTCAAGTTGTTTTGACTTTTGAACTCTCCGCTGTTTGTCTTATATGTGTTCATTGAAAATCTGTTATCTGTGTTATTTTACTTGGAATAGTGACAAGTCAAAAATATATCGTTATGATGCCTCTATTATGAATCTTCCACGATGATTAAATTTTTTTCTTATGTAGTACATTTAGATTACATTGTAAGTTTTAACTTCTTGTTGTACATGATAAGCTATTCCTACTTGCATGGATTAAAACTTAAAATACAAGGGGTCCTATCATAAATCAACTTATGCCTGACATCAAAATTGTTTAATGGCTTGTGTCTTATGAATTTATAGTGTTTAAGCTGACGATAACTGCTAATTTTCAGCTTTTGAAGCGCCCTTAATCTCAGATGAAAGAAGAGAGAGAAAATCAGATTTTGAAAATTCTGAAGATGAGCGAAGGAGGACTAAAATTGCATCCCTAAGAAAAAGGGCAATTAATGCATCCACAAAATTTAAGCATTCGTTGAAAAAAGAGGGAGGAGGAAAAGTGAAAACAGGGTTTTATCTGTTTCAATTGAAGACATACGAGATGCTGAGGAGGAAAAAGCAGTGGAGGCCCTTAGACAAGCACTGTTGGCTGATGGGCTACTTCCTTCCAGGCATGATGATTATCATATGATGCTAAGGTAAGATACTATAAGGGATTGTGTGAGTGGTGTCATTGTCTTGTTGCAAGGGCTTCACTTTAGTAATGAAAAATTTAATAATAATGCTTTAATTCTTAAGGGTTGGGCCCTTTGTAATTTGAGACTATCTTTTCATTATTAGGGTCCTTAAGATTTGTTTGTGATGATCAAAATTGGAAAGTCGAGTCTTCTGTGTTGAAAACAATATCTTTTTCAAATGTATGGTTGCTTTCATATCATAGTCATGAATCGCATGATACACTTCTCGAGGGACCAGGTACTTCCAAGTTTGAGCCAAGACAACTCTTTGCTGAGTTTTGTCTAGTCCAAAGTTAATTGTCACTCAACAGCTTGTTAAGCTGTTCCCGACCGAGTTTGAGTTGCATGACTAGTTCCGTATACATAAAAATAAAGATAATAACATGCATTAAATAGGAAAATACCTTTATATTGATGATGTGCATTCTATTACAATGATGTTTTCATATTTAAAACATGCTTTTGTGTTTATTTTGATGTTTATTGAGTGCATGTGCATGGAATAGGATTCATTTTGTTTGCAAAATATATGATTTTTTTCTGATTTTGTTGAGCTTTTTCCGATAATGGGGCATCCTTTTAATCCTTTTACTCTTTGCCTCTACCAAGCAGCGTGACCTTGGTTCATTGGAAAGTGTCCCTGTCAAAAATAACCAAATCATGCAGACAATTTATATTTTTTACGTCTTTTTATAAGATTTGCTCTTATTTTGAAACAGAAAAAGTATATTCAATTTTTTGTGTTGAAGAAATAATCCTTACAAACATATACTGTGATTAAAATAGATTTCAAGGATCTTCAGGCTTCAAGATTAAAATTTAGACTACAGATGATTGGAATTTATGAGACCCACCAAAGGCTTCTGTTGTGGGAGTGTTTTTAAATTTTGTTACCGGATGGAACACATAATGAATTTATAATGTATTGTTTGAAAATTCCCAGTGAAATAAAAGAAAGAAAAACTAATTCATTAGGCTCAAACTTCTAAATTTACATTGCTTGAGGCACCATCTGTATTATGTTGGTCAAATTTAGCTGCACATAGTGCTACCCTTAAAATATTCACAACATAAAATGTGAGATATGACCTTGAAAGTTGATAACAAGTAGGAATGGACTGCTAGAGGATAAAGAAATAGACCTGGCCCGGCAGCTATAGAACTGGAAGAAAGAGGGCTAATATCTAGATATCATGCATTGGATTAACAACAAATGGCAAACAAAGACTGGATGGGAATTAAGACTATTGTCAAAAGGGTATTTTTCTGGTCATATTTGATGATCTCAAGGATAGAGAGGAGTTTTTCTCAGGCGGTCCTTGGATTTTGGGAGATCTGGCCTCTATATGAGATATTGGGTGGAAAGTTTGAACCTGAGAAAGAAATCCAATCATAAGTCTTGGTGTGATTCAGATCATATGGGTTTCAACTTGGGAGAACATATGTATGTGCTGGAAAAGCCAGATAAGCGCTATCACTCTCGATATATGCAGGTGGCTGTGCCCAAATTGATCTGGATAGGCTTATCCCTAAAGTTATCAAACAGAAATCTGAAACAAGAAGTAGATGGCAAACTTTGCATTGGTAATATTTGCCAGGTGCATAACATGTCATGAATTAGTGAATTTGGATGGGGAATGTCCTATCATGTTCCCAAGGATCAAGAGTCTGTAGAGATTGAAGAAAACCAGGCAATTCTGGCAGTAGAAAGCTAAAGAAAATCTAGTCAACGGAGCCAAAGGGGTTAGTAACCCCTTTACGGTATCACAAGAAATAAAGGAATCGGAAGATAGAGAGGAGCTTCAGAGGATATACAATGAAACAGGGAAGGTAAGGAAATATGGTAATGGGTGGGAAATGGGGTCTAAAAAACTAGCAGACAGAAGCCATACCGACCTCAACCCACCCCAGGGAAAAAGATTTCCCTGAAAATAGAAAGGAGCAAAGAACAAAATGAAGAGCACACAAGCCCTAGAATTAATTCTGAAAATCAAAAGATTTCCCAAGAAACCCCAGAAGATGATCAGAATTTGAGGATCAGGACTGATTAAGTGAAGAGCAAACAGAAGCATATCTGAAAAATCAAGAATTTTACTCGATTGATGAAATCAAGGAATTTTGTGATAAAGACAGTATAATCAAAATCCAGCTAGCCTCTTTGGAAAAAGGCATAGAAAATCAAGGGAGGAAAAGAGGGCTGGGAGAAAGCCAAAAACTACTCTTTAAAGTGAGCTAGCCATGACCAATATTGGTATAGGAAATCGAGAGTATATTTCCGAAATGCTTGGTGGGGACAAGCTTGTCACTAGATTAATTTTGAAAAGTAGTTCAATGATAGCAGTCAGTTTAAATGGTGCCTTAGTGGGCATTGCAATTTGCTAGAACTCTAAAAGCTGGGAAGGTACACTTTTGCACTCTAATCGTTTTGTTTTATTTTTCACAAGTTGCACAAATAAGCAAGAATTTATAGTTTCAAATATATACCGAAAAAAATTCAGTAGAAGAAAATTATGCCAGAGTAGATATATAAATATTAAAGAATAGGAAATCCCGAAGCCCTTTTGATCCTTGGAGGAGACTTCCTGCTATATTTAAGGCAGATTAAAAATCAATAGGAATTATAGGGAACTTAATTTCCATGATATATTTTGCTAGTCTACCATAAAATCTTAGTTTATGGGACATTGAACTTAAATTAGGAAAATATACTTTGAGTTGGAATAATAGAAGGGTGGGGGAAGAATTAGTTTCTGAAAGCCTGGATAGATTGCTAGTGATCACCCAATGGCTACATAAATGATCTGACCTTCGTCGAGAGAAGGTGTTATTGACCTGTTGTTCAAGCCCTCCTCCATTGGGAGAGGGTTGTACTTGATTGACAAAAGGGCCTTTGGGTACGCAATGGATGACAAGGCCTTTGGGCACTCGATTGATATATCAAGGGCTGATATCCAAGATATATGGGAAAAGCTATAATTTAGGATCCAAAAAGATGGAATATCTTCTGAGTTGCTGGCAGAAGATAAATTTGAAGCTTCAGGGCTATGCCACAAGGTTCTCTGAATTTTATTGAAAAAGTTTGAATTTTGCAGAACTTTATTCTCATTGAACATGATATCGAACTTTATCCATTATTTTTGCATGGGAAGTTTTGACACAATTTTGCATTATTTTACAAATGTGTGTATATATTAATATACTGACTGAAAGTAGCGGACAAAAAGCTCTCAACACTGTCCCTCTGACATATTTATGCATTTTTGTTCGAAAAAATGATAGAATTTTTTTAGTTTGAACTTAAAGACATTATTTTTCTTGAACTTTATCCCTTGGAGAACTTGAACCGAACTTTATCCTCGTCGAACATAAACACGAGCTCGATCCTTGTGACTTAGCTTTAGAGTACATAAAGTTCTAGAGTTGGAGGAAATTCTTTGGAAGCAGAAATCTAGAAAGACATGGCTAATGGAATGAGATAGAAACATGAAATTCTCTCATCTCTGATGAAGGTCAGAAGAGTCTACAAGAAGACAATTCAACTCCACTAAATGCTTCTATTACTTTTGATTGGAAGGAAACTAGAGGGGAGTCTGTAAATTACCACTCGAACATGTTGAGAGAAAAGGGGAGTGAATGATTGACAATTAATGATGCAGATAATACAAATTTTATGGAGCTTATAATGGAAGAGAAAATTAATGAGACAGAAAAGATTAATGCCTCTGGGGTTGATGACTTCCCAGCTGGTTTTTATTAAGCCTTCTGTGATATCATTAAAGATAAACTCACTGCAGCAACATAGGAATTCTTAGTTGGCTCTTAGCCTTATGCATCTTTTCCTATAAAATTATTCCTAAGATCATGGAAAATAATACCGAGAAACGTGTTGCCAAACATAATCTCAGAGGGGCAGGTTAGTTTGTTCAAAGAAGAAATTTTCTTGATGGAATCATTAAAGCACACGAAGCTTTGCACTCATCCAAGAACAATAAAAACCCAGTTTTAAAATCAAATTGAGTATGAACAAAGAATATGATGAGTTAATTGGCAATTTCTGAATAGGATATTGGAGAAGTTTGGATTGCCAGTGGAGGATGTGGGTACAAGCATGTTATTGCTCTCAGAATCTTTCTGTCTTATTAAGCAAGAGTCTCCATGAAGCCTTTTTCAGGCATCAAGAGGGTTAAGACATGGTGATCCATTGTCATCATTTCTGTTCATATTTCTGGCAAGCAAGGTCATCAAGGAGGCCAAATCTCAAAAGAAAATTGAAGGAATAAAAATTGCAGACAATCATTTGAAATTTGTTGATGACACCATGTTGTGAGTTAAGGCTACCATCAAATATGCTAAAGTTTCCAAGGAAACTTTGAGAAGATATGAAAATACAGGAGGAGAATCAGTTAATTTAGAAAAATATGCTTAAGCTTCATCACCCTGATGATGGGTCCAGCACTGGACTCAAAACGATGGTAATAAAAACTTTCATGCAGTATATCCAGAAAATTATTCACAATTCAACTGCGAAATGAATCTTAAAACCCTGAATTGACCTTTACTTTTGCATTACATGAAATAAAATCTTCCTTAACACTCTTAGAATTTGATGAAGGAACCTTGCGCAATCCTATCTAGGAATCCCACTAGTCACAGGAAAACATATAGATGCATTGTGGAAAAGGATTCAATCTAGCTGTCAAGTGATAACATTAGGCAGGGGTCCCATGGAGAGGGCTTCTCCTTTTTTATGCTTATACGGTACTATGCATCTTGTTACATTGCAAAACTTCAAATAATAAAATCTTCTCCTAGATTTCTGGAGCTGTTAAGGAAAAGTAATATCAGCCCCAACTAGCTGTGGGAGACGAGAACTTGCTGCAGCTGCAGAAATATTTAAGTTTTTTTTTTTTGTTTAATGGCAGCTGCACATTAGCTAAGTTAAATATTTTAATTTTGTTCGAAAAAGTTTTAATAGCAATTTTGTTAAAATACCAAAAAAATTTTAGTAGCAAAGCAGAAAATTTTCACAAATCAGGGACTGTTTTTTCCAAAAAGCCTCCCAAAATTTAGTTGCAGGTTCTGCTCAGAAAATTGTGGTTTGCCCCCTCCATATGACCACTAAGTAAGTGTTCTGTCCAGCTATGAGAATACACATTATATGACAGCATATATCTATCCAGAAAAATCAGTAAAAAACAGCAGAACACAAAGTCGTTGCATGTGAATTGATATAGCTTTTCATTACACTCTTAACATCTATCACTTCTTAGCTATCATCAACTCCATAATTACTCCAATCACAACTCTTCACATCTATCACTCTATATAAAATAATTCTTAGTCTTTAAGTCATATCTGATTCAATGAATCCTCTTGCTGCCTACTTTACCCTCACAAAAGAAAATGCTGGGCTCCAATTGGAAATGGTATATATCAGATTTGATATAGCCTATACCATCAATTATAGTGATGAAGGTAGACAAACCATTGGTGCTCAAAGTGTACAGCTCAACACCACCAACATCCTTGCTGTGCATGAAGACATGTAACATATGGAGGTGGTTACGGATAATCCATGACAAAATTTGGTCCATCTATCGACCCTGGGTAATGGTGCTCAAAGATTAAACTAACTATGTGGTGCCCACATAGGTGAGGCGCACACAACTCTGTATATGTTCCGCACATTACCAACATAAAGGAGGACGTGGGTTGTGTAACAATGAGGGCCTGTGGATGATCAAGGATTGTGGGGAAACAAGGGCACATGGGGGAGCCTTCTAGAGACCTGTAGTGCAGAACGACTTATTGTCAACCAGACACCTTCCAGAAGGATCTAGGATATTCATGGGAAGATTCGTGCACCAGTTTGCAAGTCCAGGGGTTTATGTATACTATAAATAAGCCCCTTGGGCTTTTCATCTGACACATAGAAAACACACAGGAATTGGGTGTTGTGGAAGAAGGAAAGATTATGGAGATTTGAGCTCGCTTTTTGAGGGCTTGTAAAGGTGGGAAGCCTATTGTTGTATTCTGTAATATTATTGTAATTAACTCGCATATGGTGCATATTGTATAGTGACATTTAATATGTGATGTATTCATCTTGTATGAATTGAATGCGTTGTGGATATATATGGATCTGTGTTGCCTTTGATCTGTTTATAGTTATGTTATGGTTTACTAGCATACTACGGTTGAGAACATTTGTTTGAACAAGAATGAATTTAAATGAGGTTCTTGGTGTTCTCTCTGTGCTTTGGGTGATGTTTTCAGGCTTTGGCTTGACTATCATGCAAGTGCTGTGTGAAATGTGCAGTTATTTGTTGTGCATAGTTGAGTCCAACACATGACTTGGAGACTTAGCTAGAAAATACCACAAACATTTTGGTTCCATGCCAAGGCCTTGTTAGCATTGGTTGTGAAGATCTGTGTGTGTGTTGTTGTGTAAGTGTTGAGGCTAGATTGGATTCAGAGTGGGGGTGGATGCATTTTCTATAATTGTGTGTTCAAGGCCTAGTTATGATAGGCTAAATTTTTCCCATGCAAGTGCTATGCATGAAGTTGGAGGTGGGACTAGATGTGTGTAAGTTATGTTGAAGAATGGAATATTTAGTCAAACAGGAGGAATGGCTGCCGAATGATATGAAAGGCAGACTTGCAGACATTTGTGACAGATTTGCTTGATAGGGCAAATACCTGGATTTGGCAGCTGACGTGTTTTATGAGATGATAGTGAAGTTACTTGAGTATTGGGCTCTCAAGGATGCCACTAAGCATGTTCACAAGTGTAAGGTTGCTTGGCATCCAAAACACATGACCTCATTGAAAACAAAAGCAATTCAGTTTGTGGCGACTTTGCTTGATAGGGCAAATACTTGAATGCGCTAGCTAGATCCGAACAAGACAAAGGTGGACTTTGATGCACTAAAGTCTGCATTTTTGAAGGAATTTCATATACTAGAGTTTTAGATGTCGAGATTATATGCTTGAAAAGAAATAAAGCAAGAAATGGCCTAGAGTACATGCATATGATACGCAGTTTAAAATGTTGTTGTCCAAAATATGTATTGAGATTCATTCGCTGCGACACACGTGTAGTGGGTTGATGGGGTTATTGCCTACTTTCCGATGGCATTTAGCAATGAATACATTTTCTGACTTGCATGAGGCTTTGGATGCCACCCTTCACATGGAAGTGGTTGGGAGTTTTGATACATGGAGAAGACCATTTCCTAGAAGCTCAAATTTCTACTACAGCAATACACTTACACTAATTGTTAGCATTGATTGTTTAAGAGGTGCACAAGTTGAGAAGTTTTTCATTGATTGCAATGTTGTTGGATATACACGAGGAGACTGTATGCACCAAAGGATTCAATCTATGAAGGTATACTGTGATGTTTTACAAGGTCATGAGATACATGACTGTTTGGTTTTATAGTGTGCTAAGATGGTTAAAACAACATGGTGTAAGGTGTACTAGACTGCTGCACCTGACGCGGTTGATTGCGGGTCATGGAGGATACGTGGATAAGCCCATTTCCTAGAAGCTCAAATTTCTACTACAGTAATACAGTTACAATAATTGTTAGCATCGATTGTGTAAGAGGTGCACAAGTTGAGAAGTTTTTCATTGATCACAATGTTGTTGGATATACACGAGGAGACTGTATGCACCAAAGGATTCAATCTATGAAGGTATGCTGTGATGTTTTACAAGGTCATGAGATACATGTCTGTTTGGTTTTATAGTGTGCTAAGAGGGTTAAAACAACATGGTGTAAGGTGTGCTAGACCGCCACACTTGACATGGTTGATTGCGGGTCGGGAGATGCATAGACTCAAAATTGGGAGACAAGGCAAGGTTCTCCTACGTAATCTCCACAGGGTCAAAGTTATTATGGAAGATCATTTGGCTGTGGGGGTGCATGAAAGAGCATAAATTTTTATCACAAGTCTTGTTAAAAGTGCAAAGCGATGGATCACTATTAGTGCATGTCTAAAGTTCTTGACGTGAGTGCATTATGGAGAGGGGCGAGAGATTGAAGAATGCCTGAAGTTAGTGAAGAAGATCCATGAAAGTGACATAGCACAAAAGGCTGCAAGAATGATAAAATTAGTGCAATAAGAGAAGGAATTGAAGCCACGAGAAGTGCGCAAAGTGTTGAACAAAACAAAAAGTTAATGCAATAAGGGGTGCTAATGAGCAAGATATGGATTTTCCTCCCATGCTGCAAATGATGTTTGTGGTTTAAATCAATGATGACTTGCACATGAGATGATATTCAAACCTTGAAAGGAGAGGTGTAAGTAGTGAGTGAGTTGGAAGTGAAGACGTAGGAACAACAAAGGAAAGGTACTAGTTCTAAGGAGGTGGATGAGCTCACTAGGGTATTTTCAATGATGAAGCAAGAGGGAGTACTACCTTTATGAAGACTTGGTTCCAACAAAGTGTGGCGGCCTTGTATGTATTAGAGGTTGAGCACAAGTAGATGTGTGTAGCGCATAACATTAGCTTTGATCGGGAGTTAATCATTGATCCAAAGATCAATTGTTGGACCATGGAGAACATATTTATAGACACTAGTGCGGAGGTGAAAATTCCTCTAATTTCTTATTTATGGTTAACAAGACCAAATCAAGACCACTTGGAGTCTTGAGAGGTGTGGAGCTAGACATCATGGATGTTTTAAGTTTTCGATTGATTTCAAGTAATAGAGCTTGTAAAAGTCAACAACTATCATATGTTACTTAGAAGACCTTGGTGTTACGATAATCGAGTAGACATGCACTTTATGAGGTTTGAGAACAAGGATATAGACAAGTAAATAATAATCACATGTGCATTTAGGTTTAGTGTCAATGCACTGTAGTTGGCCGAACTTTTGGAGATGATTAAGGAAGTTGTCTTTAATAGGGACACACATATGAAAGGGCATGAGGAAGATCCACAACAATGAGGATTACTAGGCGGATAAAGTGTTCAAACAATAAGAATGTAGTAATGCGACAATGTGGATGAGTTGAAGGGAATTTGCTGTGTGGAGGGAGATGAAAAGGGGGTTGATGCAATTGATCACTAGAATGTTGAGACAATTGTTGGAGAAAGAGGTGTTAAATCTATGTAAAAGGAGCCAACAAAGTAATATAACCAGCCATTGCGTGAAATGGAAGTGAATATAGGTATGGAGAAAGACCCTCTCATGGCAAGCATTAGAGACCTATTGGTGGGATGTTGTGTTTACTTGCCTTTAAAAGTTTCTTATGCATGCTAGGAATATACCTAACATTCTTTACAATGAAGTTTACATTATTCATTACTATATATGAATATCCCCTATCCCCTCTATTGCAAGTGACTCTCCATTAGCTAATAAAATTGAATAAAAAATTGTAGTAAATGTTACATACCAGTCCCTACGACATGAAAAATGTCTGGATGTGCCAAAATTAATGAACCAACAACCGATAACACTATCAATTGAGCATGATGCTGTGAGAGCATACTATTCCTCATATTCATGTTCGTTTTGCTACTATAGCCACATCTCCCATATCCTCGTGGCTTTTTTGTCGGGAAAGATCATATTGTTACTTCGGTAAATCCCTTTTGATATGCCCGACCTTATGATAGTAATAATATTTCACATGGTATTTAGAAATTCAATAGAGTGACATTATCACTTCCCCTTTGGTGAGCATTAAATGCGCTCTCAAATTGTCAAAGATTGGACTTAATTGCTTGTATCCGCCTGCATTCCTTATACAACAAATAGGAACTAATGTGAGCAAATGTCGTGGTTTTCCTTTCTTCATTGAATGTAGATCCTCTACAAATGTTTCATAGGAGGATGATAAACTATTTAGAACAGTGCATCTAGGTCGTCATCATCCACCTTCTTGTTGATAACGAGAGCTCTCGTAAATCTTCATCCATAGAAGATGTTCAGAGAGGGACCTACCCTTGTGCATCTTGGCTGAAAACAACAAAATTTTAGGTACAATACTATAACAAATCACCATAAAACCCTATACAGGTACAAACAAATTATGCAAATTATTGTAAATTGGAATTTTTTGTTTGCACAACTCAAAAATCAAATAGGAATTACAACTATCACGCAACTCGCTATTCTTGGTTTGTGCCCTAATGCCACAAAAAATCGTCTACCCTTCAAGAAATAATTCTTACTTTTTAGGTCGATTGTTGTATCAGTAACACGATTCTTGTCTTGTACATTTGTAAAAGCATTTTTTTCTCGATTGGTTTTTAGTGTTTTCCTCTCCTGTGCCCTAAACACAAAAAATCGCAACTGTGAAAATCAATGAAATTGGTGATTGGTCTTTTTGCATGCAAAGTCCTCACTTATTTGTACCCTAGCATCTTACTTCTTGATAAAGTGATTTGTATTTTGCATAGGCTTTATGTTTTCCCTTATCGGTGTGCCCTAGTATGTCCACAATGTCTACAACTCCCTTTCAAATTACAAATGAAAGCACACTGTCACAAGAATCACGTTTCCTTTTTGCTCTTTGCATCTAGCATACAAAGACACTCCGTCCACCTTCTTTGCTCTAATTGTTATATCTATAATTGTAGTTTAGTTCTACATTTTGCAACTTAAACTTCCTCGGTTCATTTTTCTCTTATGAATCCTTCCTCGCACAAAATCCTAACTTTTGATGTTCATGTTTTTCTTATGCTTGCACAAGCAAAACAAAAATGGGGGCCTGCGCAAGAAAATCACATTTTGTTCTTCGGTTTGTTTCTAGTCTGCATCAAGTCTCAACTCGATCTAGTCTTTACGATTTTCTCTCGCCCAATCGGGTCTTCATTCACCTCTTCAAACTTGACCCTATCATGCATACGCTACTCCAAGGGCTTCCCGAAGTTCAATCACTTCTTTGCACAAGTCTTCTCCAGCAGTTCGTACCCACTTTCTAGGCCTTCCTGAACTCCTTGCTCTTGTTTATATTCGACTTGGGCTTCCTCAAAAGATAAATATATTAATGTCCAACAAATGACCACAAAAGAAGGTCAAAGGGTGTAGACAACAATGAACAACGATACAAAGTGGAAAAACCAACGAGTTCTCGAGAAAGACAAGAACAAAAGCCTAGAAGAGGTGGCCAACCGAAAGGAGAAATCAACGCATCCCAGAATGGGGGTGGAAATACAAGTGAGAGGAAGAAAGGGGGAAAGACGACCAAGGAGAAGAAAAGAGGAAAGCCCATCAAGGAATGGTAGATCCATCTCTCCTAACATTCGAGGCGAATGGAAAAACTTGAGGATAGAATGTCGACCCGCCGAAGAGAGAGTCTGCACTTTACTATGCCTTCGTCTAAACACAATACTATTCCTTTGATGCCTGGTGGATCTTATCTCCCGAGTCCGGATCTAGTACAAGCATGATTGTGATGTCTCGGGGAACCATGGATAGTTTCCTTGGGCCGAACCAATCGAAGGAAGAAGTGGGGTCGGTCTCACAAGGGCGCTTAGTGCCTCTCTCCAAAGGTAACACTGTGAAGAAGGAAGTGATCTGTTGGGTAGAGTCCGGTCTAGGATGCGACTAAAGAGTGTGCTCATGAAGCTTCAAAGCCTCTGTAAGTATAAAGCTAGGCACCTCTGATCCTCAAACTTGAAGAAGTTAGAAAGATCATGCGTCCTCCTAAATAAACAATGGAACCTCCCTCTGATCTTGTAGTAAATGGGGCACCGAAAGATGAAGTGTGTTTCCGTCTCGGTCTCCTGGAGACTACACAGCTGGCAAATCTGTCCGAACGATCAAGGTGGTGATCCGTCTCACAATGGAGTCTATGAGAACCAACCCTGAATTACAAGGGGGATGCGAAGGGCATGCATCTAGTGCCGAAGGGTGTACTGAGGATGGATAATGAGACTGTCCCTCAACTCCAAGAAATGCTCAGCGTAAAAGGCCATCTTGGGACGTAAACCCCCGAGGATTTACCCAAGTGGTATGGATGAACTGCTTGTAAATATCCTCTTTGATGATCCTGTTCATCTCTGTTTAGTAGGCGAAGGTGGCTTGGTGCGTCAAGGAGTACCGAAAAGGTGGAAGATGGTCCATCTGAATACCAACTGCCCCCAAAAGTTTGGAGACCTCAAAGCATACCAACTACGACCCTAGCGTGGGGAGTTTGAAAGAGCAATAGCCTCTAATGAACAATATGCCAAGTACGGGTACTTGTCCTGTCCCCGCCCTTGGTAGTGTCCGTGAAGCCCCGAATGCGGTGCAAGAAAGAAACCAAGTCAAATATGGTCTCTAATCTGAAAGGATGGGCTCCAAACTCCACCAAAATAATGTGTTGGGTCACAGTTTGCTTACACTGATGAAACAATGAAGAAGTGTCTGGACCCTCTCGACGGAGGCCCAATCAGTACTTAGCAAAGAGGGTCCCCAAACAATAGAACCGTAGAGAATCGTGGGTTTGATGAGGGAGTCCATGAGGGACATTTTGGAGGAGATGTCCTAAAAGTGATGGCAGAAGCATTGTCTCTCTAGAAGAACTAAGGACCCATAGCCCTTATGACACGAGGTTGGAGGGCCTGTCTCAAACTGAAACGAGGGCTAGAGAACAGAATCCCCAAGTAGGTATAAGAGTTGGTGATCTCAATCTCCTCACCCCTAAAAAGAAGTGGAGATGTGAGGTCTTCAAACCATTGAAGACCATAACCTTGGTTTTACCCAAGTTAACCATCAACTGCCGAAGATCACAAAACAAAGCTAAGGCATCTAGTTGTCTTTGTAAGCCCTCGGAGAAGAAGCTAGGAGAACCACATCATTTTGCAAACAAAAGAATGGATATCAAAACCTAGTGCAGAAGGCACCCATCACCGAAATCCTCAGAGAAAAGACTCTAGATCGTTAATGTATATCCCAAACAGAGTTGGGGATAGGGGCACCCCTGCTTTACCCCAATGGTACTCCTGATGAACTCTGACTCTCCTGGGAGGTGCGAAGGCGGCCCAAAACATTCTCGTATAAGCACATGATGGCCGTGAGAAGGGTCTCGGAAATGCCAATGTCACGAAGTCTCTAAAAAAGTGCATCACGTGGAACCGAGTCAAAGGCTTTCCAAAAATTCACAAAGCAACAATAGACCTTCGACGAGCGATGACATGCCTCCTCAATGATGCCTGGAGAGTGAAGATATGGTTAGTAGTTTGGTGATTAGGCCAAAAACCAGCTTGCCCCTTGGCTCTAAGGTTCTGTGCTCTAACTCCTCGGATAACTACATATGTAAGATTGTAGCATAAAGTTTGGAGAATGTATGACCCACCATAATGGTCTTGTAGTTGTTGGGGTCAGAGTTGGGACCCGATTTGTGAATCGGGTGAATGATATGACATGACCAAGATAGCGGAAAACCCGAGCAAACCACGTGATTGAAGAGGTCAGTCAAATAACTACAAAGAACCCCTTGACCAAGTTTGAAGAATTCGCTTGGAATCCCTCCTCATCCGCTACCTTGCTACAGTTCATCACCCGATTGCCTCTCTAATTGTAGTGTAGGTGAAAAGGTGGCACAAGGAAGGTGGGTTGTCAACCTGGATATGTGGTTGTCCAGGAATATCATAAAGACTAGAGGTGTGAGAGAACATGGAATTGGGATTAAGCTCAAAGGGAAGAGATGAATGGTGGGGAAAATGGTGCGCCAGAAATGCTTAGGAGAGTGTTGAAGAGACTCACATAAAGTTCGTTCTGTTGCTGGGAGATGAAGATCGGCGAAGGAGACAATGATAGGAGGCTTTCAAGGTAGGATAGGAGGGATGGGCTGGTTAAAGGCATGTCGTAACTGTCTGTGGAAGATTTTGCACTTGTCATCATACCATTTGTTCATAGGACAAGTTTTTCGTTGGTGGGAGGCAGAGGAAGGTCGGGTGGAACTAGGAAAGGACATGAGGGAGGCCTCCCAGATGATGGAGGAAAGGAGGGTGTATTTGGCAACAACATTATCCATAGAAAAGAACTGGGACTCAGGGGGAGAAGTTGTTGAAGGTTGGAGGAAAAGGTATCAGGATCCCCTTCGTCGAAACAAAAAGTGGTACGAGGGAGGCCATGAAGGGGGAGTAGTGAGGGGAGGGGGGAAATCGACCGAGGGACACAGAGAGAAGAGCATGATCAACAAGGGAATGGAAGAAATAGAGAAGTGGCAGATCAGTGGAAAGGAGCTCTAGCTAGAAAGGACATAATCCACGACACTTGCACCGCCACTATGCGGTCAACAAGTGAAGAGATGCGACTCAGGAAAACAGGTAATCTCATTAAGGATAATTAGCTCATGTGATTTTCCAAGCTCATTGGAGTGTGTCGGCCATAAGCAATGAGATCAAGCTGGATCATGCTTTGAAGTCCTTTGCAAGCCCATTATCTCTGGATCAACTGTTCGAGTGCAAAACATATCCTCCGCGCGGTCATGAATAAGAACCTGGAGTGCTCTGGTGCGGGCATTGAAATCACCCAGAAGGATGACTTCTCCGACCACTGAGTATTGGGCAATATTGTCATACAAGTCGGTAAAGGGATCACCATCGGGACCATTATGAATGGCATAAAGGGAGGATGTCGGAGGGAAGTAACACACTGCAATGTAGATATCCCTACAGTGGGGACCCACACCTTGAATATGAACCCATAAGAACCTGGCAAACTCATCTCTGCAACCAAAGAGATCTTGCTCTGGAGCGAATCTTTGTACAAGCAAGCCACCCCTCTAGAACCTCTGACACCACCCGAGTTCCTAGTCTCTTGCTTGTGCGCAGAGTACCAATGACAACTTGTGATATCAGGAAGAGGCCTCACTGGACTCTCGTGAGTCTTTGTGATGAAGAGGATGTCTGCGGAACTAAGAGCATCAAGAATAAGACCAGGTGAGGACCAAAAGGAGCCATTCTCGTTCCAACATCTAATAGTCATGCCCTTGCCCAGTTGCATCCCCTTCGTGACCCATCATTTGTAAGACCTAGGACGAGACTCCCATCCAGGAGGGAAAGTGTCTTTGATTACTACCCAGAGGTTTTTGATAACTACCCACTTCCCTGCTTTGTGAGCTATCAAAACTAGTTTTCAAAGATACCTATGACTGGTAAGATCCTCATAAAGGAAGATCTTATTAGGGAGGGAAAATAACAACCACATTTTCATAGTGAACAAAAGAGCCATCTCTATGACAAGAAGGGCTTGTTGAGGTGAATTGAATATCGTTAATTAATCAACTAATAGATATTAACAACTCCTTTTTGTTATAATATAATCTTACCTTTTTCAAATAAATCATGCAAACATCAAAGTAATAGGAAGTTATTAAAATTAAATACAAAATAGAAAAAAGGTATTGCAAATAACAAAAAAAGCATGGATGAAGCTCGACTAATGGCTCTAGTATGTGATATTGCCTTTGTTGTAGCCTTTATTTCCATGCTTTCAATATTTGCAACAAGGTTCAACATCATACATGCCAATATTTTCATCACTCTTGGTATCCTTTTTCTTGGGCATTGGACCCAAGGTCGAACCTAGGGTCAAGGGCATTAGTCTTGAGGATCGAGCAAGAATTACAAGAGCCACATTTGGATTCGCTTTCAATTCATGAAGAAATAGGTCAAATGTAGCTTCCCAAACATCAAAGCAAAATCAAACATCAAAGCAATAGGAAGTTATAAAAATTAAATACAAAATAGAAAAAAGTTATTGCAAATAACCAAAAAAAAGCATGGACGAATCCCGACTACTCTAGTATTTGATATTGCTTTTGTTGTAGCCTTTGTCTCCATGCTTCCAATATTTGCAACAAGGTTCAACATCCTACATGCCAATATTTCATCACCCTTGGTATCCTTTTCACAGGTGGTCGTGGACCCAAGGTCAAAACCAAGGCCAAAGGCATTGGTGCTACTGAGGAGGAGCAGGAATTAGAAGAGCCGCATTTGGTTTCGTGTTCAATCCATCAAGAAACAAGTTCAAGGCAGCTTCACCAAAGAAGGTGGAAATGGTTTGCTGTGAGCCACATAAATCGCAATGTGTAGGGTTACAAGTAGACAAAATTAAAAACGCCTCTGGTAAGAGAAAGACAAGGGTTGGACAACAATGGACCCAAGGCACATAACCTTGAACAACAAATTACAAGAAGATTCAAAATACCTAGCAGTATTGGCAGGTGAGCCCCACAATATTCACTCCTTTATAAATATCTATCAAGATTCTTGTTGTATTATAGTATTAATTAAACAACACAAAACAAACTATTTCGTGAGAAACCGGAATAGAAACAATGAGTGAACAACAAGAAGACAATAAGGAAAACATAGATCCAAAGGTTAAAGATGGTGAAAACAACAATCCGAATATATCAAACCAAGTTTTAAATAATGGGCCCACAAAAAAGAGCACCAGAAACCATCTCAGGAACAAATATTATAGTGTTAAGGAGCATACAATCATCAATAATAATGGAAAGCAAGGGTTTGAAATAGTGAAACATTTACAGGGACCACTGGTGGGATTGATACCCCATGGAGGTTGGATAATCCCATGGGATTATGCTATGCAACACCCCATTGGGTATCCTACTATTTACCCACACCCTAGTCTTAACAATTTCACAGGGACAATGATTGGAAAGTGAGGATCAAACAATCCATGTATGAGAGGCACCCACAAACCAAATCTGCCAGATATAGGAGAGAGGCTAATATATGTGAATGCAAAATAATACAAAGGGATCTTAAGATGTAGATAGACTCAGAAACTGAAATACAAAATAAATAAAAACTGACAGTTATTTTGCCAAAGATAGCACATAGCATCCCAATAGTAACAAATATAACAAAGCAAATGCAAGATATTCAAGGATCAAAAGATCGAGATGTGGAGAAAGAAAAAATGAGCAGAAAACCACATGATGGAATAGAAGTAAATCAATACATGAAGCAATGTCCGCCACTGACTCATAATATGCGGCCATCTCTTAACATTACATGCAAAGAACAAGGATCAACCATGGAAAACAGAGAAAATGGCAACAAAGGACATGGAGGCGGGCTCTATTTCAAACAAAAAGTGGGCAAGTTACACTTGGAAAACGAAAGAGAGAATGAAGAAGCAAATCATGATAGCAAGGAAGCTTATGGAATATCTTACTTGTACATCACATTGTGGCTTCCTAGAACTTCCTCTTAACTCTCCTTCCGTATGTAAAATCCTTCTTATAGGGTTCATGCTTAAAACTTGCAATAGAGTTGGCATCAAACCAACAAGAAAATTTAAAACAATTTGAGAGTATACAACATGGAATGCACATCATATAAAGACATCCGTTTTAGATATGAGGACAATTTGAGAGTAGACAACATAACATCCTTGATTGAGGAGGAAAGACTGGTTAAAAAACACACATATTTTGGTGAAGATCTACAACAGGAGATTCAACATCAAAAGACAATGGATTCTAAGCAAAGCTATTAGGGCAGTTTGTGGGGTGGCTTTGCTTACTTTGGTTGTGGCTTTGGGTCCCATAAACGGCTTGGTCTCGTGGATGTAATTGAAATCATTGTTCGTTTCCTAATCAAAGTTATCAAACATGCTCATGAATACTCTAACCAATTCTTGTTGAAGATCTATACCCTACTCGTTAACCCGTGTGGCATCCATAGTATCAACATCCTGATGTGTGGTAGGCCCCTACAAAGAATCTGTAGTCTTGCTATGTGTATGATGCAAGCCACTATGAATTCTAAGTAGCTTCTCTGCAGTCAATTTAATTTTACTTCTCTTGATAATTGATGGAGCTATAAGTGTAGTAGTTCCTCTCAGTATCATAAATTAGCAGTCAGAGAGAAGATGAATAACAAGTTATCTAGTTTGTTGCCATGCATCTTCCACCACCCAATCAAGGTTCTTTTGGCCAAACCTATTCTATCTGTAGTAGTGTTGGGTTTCTTTGAAAGGGTGGCATTCTGAAACTAAATAAAATGATCTCAAAGCTTCATGGCTTCCTCCTCAATATATCTTGTCTATATCATCACAAAAACCTTGATATACCTGATCACAGTAAATGAGAGACACTCCCAGTTCTATCCAAAGACCAATTTGGGTTGAATGCTGAGTTCCGTGTGCAAGGGTGTGTTAATAAGGTCTCACCTATGTTGAATGGTGGGCTTTATCCTCTAATCATAGAGTTGTATTGAGGATCTCTCTCACGAATCTTAACCCTTTCTTGGTCCAACATTCTATCAAATGTCTAATATTTCTTCAAGAGGAGGAGCATTTGTGTTTGCATACCAGATCGCTTGGGATATGGGATCATTAAATAAGGCTGCATATCTACAATCTGTCCACCAATCATCATCCAACAACTGGATTTTCACCATATTCTCCTCAGCAGACTTGGACTTTCTACTTGGGCCAGTCATGGTTAACATCCATACTTAGCAAAGGTTGTTGTGACTGGAGCTTTGTCTCCAAGAAAAGGAAGTAGCTAGGAATTCTAGAATTTGTGGGCTTCAAGAATTCATCCTTCATGTGGGTCTTACAAATCATAGTTCATTGGTCCTTTTCTTTCGTATCAAAAGCATGCACTCATCTCAGAGAACATATGAGGATGTCTTCAAACACCACAAGAAGTTTTTGAGTCGTCTAAATTACATTGATTTTTTTTCTTCAAGTCTTGATAACTGTTTGACAAGAGTTTAAAAACCAAAGACAAACACCAATAGGCATGTAATTTGAAAAATTAGAGTCTTTCTATCGCAAAAGTATTTCTTATTAAAGTGGTACTAGTAGGAAGAGAAAACAATAAGAAGGCTTAAAATGTCCATGTGCACAGAAGCTTTCTCAATTGATTGAAATGGTACAGTAGTGACACTCTATACTAGTTGCCTGTGCTAATAAACTACAGGGTATCTATTTACCACCACTCCTAAAATTCTTGATTTTATGTATATATTTTTATATTTTGCTGTCTTTGATCATCCCCATACCATGTTTTTAAAGAAAAAAAGGCATTTTGTCTGTCTCTCATCTCCAGGTGACTGCTATAGATGCCCAAGGATGTATGGTGGCGGTTTTAAATACACACAATTAGTTAAGGTTAGAGTATATAATATATTATATTACAAGGTGTATTTGTATATATTTAAAATATACTATGACTTATATTTTATTATTGTTTTGTATTTCAACTTTTTATTTTGGTACCATGATGAGTTTCCCCTTGCACGGGAGTTGACTCCCTCAGTTTACAGTGCACACATTTTGGAGGGTAGGGGACAAGATCGCAAAGTCCCTGTTCTTGAGAGGTGACAGAGGGATGTGGGAGAACTCCCTCACAAGTGTGCTAAGTCCATGATGTTGAGATGTGGGAGAAGTCACCCACAAGTCCTAAGTCCCCGGAGGGGATTGCTTGAACCTCCACGCATGCACCCTACTTCTTTTTCCGTTACTCTGCACAAAAGGGAAGCAAACAATCAGAAAATTCCGAGTAAATGTTTCCCTTCTATTTCCATAGCAGGGAATTCTTGGTAAATATTTCCATTCATTTTGAATGAAAACATGCGTGATATTGATTTTGATTATTCCAAATACTTGGATGTTGTTTGCTGTAACTCTTATCTGCATGGTGATAAACTATCATGTATCTTTTTAATGTACTATTGATTATATCTGCCGTAGATGGTGATCTATTTTCTCCTCTCATACTTTTCTGTTCTCCTTCCCATATTGTATATTCTATCATTAGTTTACCATAAACATTAATTTGCTTTTTTATGTTAACGCAGACATTGATATAAGATGCTTTGTTGGTGCAGATTCTTGAAAGCAAGAAAGTTTGATATTGATAAAACAATACAGATGTGGGCAGAGATGTTGCAGTGGAGAAAGGAGTTTGGTGCTGACACCATTGAAGAGGTAAAGGGATTTGTTGAGTATCGATGTTTTGAGTCTTTGCCTTCTCCGTGTTAGAGATTGTGTACCCCTCCTGTAAAACAAGAGAAGAACTTAGGATTCACATTGGGTGTAAGACCACTCAAACAGTTATGGCATGGGTGAAAGACCACTCAAACAGATACTATTTTAACATTATTTGATTTGTGAGACCTAACAAAGTTTATCATTCAAATATATAATATGCTTTGTCTTTAACTTCATCACGGAGTTGTTATTTTTAGTTATACTTATTTTCTTTCTTCTTGTCTTCTATGGCCATTAATCCACCAAGAGTGCCAGTTTATGAAGTGTCATCCTTGATATTATCGCTTGTCTAGCAAACATTTTCCTTCTCCTTTGATCATCGAGTCCTTCTCCAGTTTGAAATATATAGAACAAAAAAAGAAAGAGAAATAAAATAATAACCATTCATAAATATATAAGTGAGACTAGATATTCGTTATTCTATCATTTTTATATTTGAACATGGTGGAAAGGAAAGTACCCAACTCTTTTTGATTTTGGAAGCTAGAAGCTCATTGATAGTAGTTGAGTTACACAGTTTGGTGAAGTAACTTCTCATATTAGTAAAGGGAAGGATAAGTTAAAAGAAAATGTTGTTCGTTCTCCATTTCATAGGTATGACATTTTACCAATATGCTCACTCCAAAGGTGTTTTTGGGTTAGTCCAACGAACAGATTCACTATGGAGGTTGTGCGCATCAGTCTTTTTTAATTTTTTACAATGTTCATTTTGTTTTGAAGTTGAATATGTTGGAAAACTAATTATGATCAGTCAAACTAGGGATTATACATTGTGTGCAAAGAGATACATTGTTGGGGATGTGCTCCTATTATGGGTACCCTCATTCTATGGGCAGTGGCATATGTTCCTGAGGTGAATCACATGTGAATGTACCTCTTCATCCGTATCACCCAAGGGAAACACCCTAGTCTTAATGCATCGGAACACTCACCACTTGCTGTGTTCAAACAATTGACAAACTACATGGTATCATATGTCTATTTCAACTTGTTCCAATTGACTAAAATGGAACAAGGCTTGTTTTCAACCCACCATATACATCAAGAGTTAGTTATTAGTATTTAGTACCAGGCTTCTTCTTTGTACTATAAAATGAATATCATCAAAATAATATGTGGTAAAACTGGTAATCTATCATTGGCAAAGGCAAGTACCTATGTAGGTTGGAAGTGGAGTCAGATACTAATATAGAAATAAATAATAGCCACATGATTATACTTAATGACTTTTGTCGATAGTGGGACATTTGTCCGTATCTGCTGTCTGTTTCTTGTACTTGCTGTAGGCAGCTTGTATACAAACTAAATTAACAAATTTCATGCCCAAAACACATTACATGTATACAAAAACTAGACTCAACATATACGTGACATGTATTATCAGGATTAAAAAAACTTTAAAAATGTGGATGCCTCTTTGATCAAGTAACTCAGTTTAGATCAAATGCTGGTAGCATACAAGAATAAACAGAGGTCTGTTACCACACAAATAAAAAGCAACCTGCTGTACTCTCATTAACTACAGGTTGTTTTTCCTTGAAGATGGTTGTTGGGGGCAAATCTGGTATAGAAGCAACGAGGAACATTAATGCAATCCATACTCCTGTATATGAACTTAGTCCGTGAATTGTGCAATTCAGTACCCTTCAAGATTCCAGAACACTAATAAAAACCATGTGCGAGGCATCTATTTTGTATGATTTTCATGATGATGGTTTGCCTAATTTTACTTGTGGTATTTAAATTTTAAGCCAATTGTTGGCAGTGGCATGGATGATGAGGTTCATAAATGCATTCTAGATGTCTCATGAAAATCTTGGCGCTCATGTTAGCAGTTTGGTCCCCTCTTAAAGATATCAAAACTCACAAAAACCAGCTGAATGAATCACAAGGCATCTATTGCTTGTGAATTTTTGGCTATTTTCTCATTGCTGAGATGTTTTAATAACCTGTCTTTCCTGGTAACTCAACTGTGGAGCATTGTTTACTGGTGCCATTTCAGTTAGTAATTTAAATGTAGGGTTCTTGGCTCTTAGGGCTCCTAAATGGAGCTTGTTTTGACATTTGTGATAAGAGTTCAACACATAGATAGGGAATTTATACACCAAGTGAATCCTTGGCCACTAATAATTGGTTTCAAGTAGTGTTCCACGGAGTCTCGGAATGGGTGGACAGGTCTCGAAGACGGGGACCAAGGGCCCAGGTTTGGGGATGGTGGCGGGACAATGGTGCAAATATATATGGTACTTGAAAAATTAGTTATAAAAAAATGTATAAGGAACAACAAATGAAACTTTGAAATACTAAACCTATTGCATTGAATAGTGAAAATGCCAAATATCAATATATTAATATTTATATTCAAAATGATGATTACATTCAAAATTCAAATACAGTTGGCCAGTGGCTCAATGCAATGAAGACTTGGCACTTGCTCTAACTCTTGTTGTTACTTGTTGGCATGTTGCTAATGCTGTCCCTCTTACTTGCTATGCTGTCCCTCTTCTTTGCTAATGCTCTCACTCTAGCTTGCTAATGCTATTGCTCCCACTCTTGCTTGCTCTCACCCTTTCTTGCTAATGCTCTCACCCTCTCACTCTTACTTGCTAATGCTCTCACCTCTCACTCTTGCTTGCTAATGTTTTCACTCTTGCTTTGAATTTTCAATTGTGATTTGGATTGAGGTTGTAAATTTTACTTATAGTTTTTTTGGAGTGCTTAGGGGTGGTTGGGGCCCATTGAGTATTAGGGTTAGGGTTGGGGGCCAAAAATTATAAAACAAAATGATTTTAGAAAAGAAATAAACTTTTAGACAAACTTATGCCGCTAAGGATGGCTGGGAGTCTCTGGGATGGGTCGAGAGACTTTTGGAAGTCTGGGATGTCTCGGGGATGTCCCCAAGTCCCCATGAAATCCCCAAAAGGGGGATGTCTTAGAAATGTCTCCTCTTTGAGGGAAACATTTTGGGGACGTCCCCATCTGGCTGGTGGCGGTGGGGGGACGTTTCCCAATCGTCCCCAAGTCTTGGAGATGTCTCGAGTCTCCGAGACATCACTTTCGGGGGGAGGGAGGGTGTTGTGTCCCCGTGGAACACTGTTTTCAGGCAGATATTTTCTTTGACGTCCCCATTTGACTGGTGGTGGTGGGGAAACGTTTCCCAGCCGTTCCCAAGTCTTGGAGATTTCCTGAGTCTACGAGACATCACTTTCGGGAGGGGGAGGGCGTGTTCCCATGGAACACTGGTTACAGGTGGATATTTTCTTTGTTCTGTAATACAAAATTGGGTTTTAACACTTCTCAATTTGAATCTTCTCAAGGAGATAAGTATATTAACACACTTACATTGTAGTGATGATCTGTGTGCATCAAAGAACTGTTTTCATCTAAAACAGCTACTCAAGATTGTTACCTACTTTTTTGTTTCCCGCATTTGGTCTAAGCAATGTTTTTGTAGGATGACCCAATGTGTATTTCTTTGTTTTTTCTTGTGTGCTTATGCAATTGTACAGATACTCTAGCTATTGTGAAGACAGCTTTTTTTGTTGCTCTTTGACAAAGTTTCTGAATAATTTATTGCAGGTCGATTTCTTTTATTTGACACTTGAACTGCTACTTATATGTAAAGCAATTATTTGTGTTTCATATTTGATGGATTGAATTTAGTGATGTGAATGAACTTCCAAATCATGTTATATGGATTTATTTCAGATAATGACTGTGTTCCTTTTTATTTATTGACATCCTTCTTCTATTTCATATTTTAGGACTTCGATTTTAAAGAGTTGGAAGAAGTTTTATGCTACTATCCCCATGGATATCATGGAGTAGACAAGGAGGAAGACCCGTTTATATTGAGAGACTGGGGAAAGTTGACCCGAACAAGATCATGCTTATTACGACTATTGATCGATACCTGAAGTACCATGTGCAGAGTTTTGAGAATGCTTTAAACAAAAAATTTCCTGCTTGTTCTATAGCAGCCAAAAGGCACATAGACTCAACAACAACAATATTGGATGTGCATGGCGTGGTATGATTAGGAGTCTATAGCCACTATTTGCTGATTTATTTGCTTAGTCAAATAGTTTTGTAAGAGTGTTGCACTGCATGGCTTTGTCAGTTTCTCTTATCCCGTCTTCTTGCATGCATATTTTCTCAATTTCTGGATGCAGGGTATGAAGAACTTGGGCAAGAATGCACGAGATCTTATCATGCGAATACAGAAAATTGATTCTGACAACTATCCTGAGGTATGATTGTGTATTTATGGATTTGTTATTGTAGATTTAGACTTGAAATCTATATTTTTTATATTTTTAGATGGAAAAATGCAATTTGGTGTCTTAAACTTTGTCACTGTTCTAATTGATTATATGTGGAGTTGTTTTGTGCAGACATTGCATCGGATGTATATCATCAATGGTGGTCCTGGTTTTAAATTACTCTGGACTTCTGTTAAGAGTTTTATCGATCCAAAGACAACTTCTAAGATACATGTATGTGTGGGATTTAGTTGCCTATGTTAAATAAATATTTTTAATATATTTAATTTCACCTCTATTGGATCTAAATCTTGAGCACTTTTTTGTGCAGGTCCTAGGAAATAAATACCAGAGTAAGCTTTTTGAGGCTATTGATTCAAGGTATGTCACTCTTTTTGGTGATGGGAAACTACAATACTAGTGAAGTTTTAACTTAATACTCATATTTCGTTTCCTTGTACAAGCAGCCAACTACCTGAATTTTTGGGTGGGACATGTACCTGTGCTGATGAAGGTGGGTGTCTAAGGTCTGATAAAGGACCTTGGAAGGATCCGGCGATAATGAAGGTAGACTGTTTCATTGATATGAATGATATCAATATTATGCTCCTTTCAAGTTTCTTTGATAGCTATAAACAATTTTAACTTTATAATTGATTGTGGGCAGTGTTTACTAATATTTGCATGTGCAGTTGGTTCTAAATGGGAGGCAATATTTGAAAAACAAATTGTGACTGTAACAGTTGATGAAGGGAAAATGATATCTCCTGGTAAACCACGCTATATGAAGGTGAAATATCTGTTTCCAATCTTGTTATTCATGTCTTACTGAATACTTTAGTATTGTTTTTCATCGTTTTTATGTTCTGGAAGTTCACTCCTCCTCTCATCCAGGGTAGGGATGACAATATTTTTACAGCAGAGTCAGGATCAGATGCCGATGATGGCAACTCTCCTTTAAAGCTTGATGATGCTAGATTTGCACGATTGACTCCTGTATACGAAGAAGTAAGCTATCTGCTTCGTGGTTGCATAAAATATCCTTTTTCAAGATTCTTTTTTTTAGTAACAAATCCTGTTGATAGCCACGATTCACATCCATTCAAAGAAATTGATTAGGACTTATTATAGTATCAAAATTACAATGTTTCCAGGAAATTAGGAAAGGTGCCTGGAATCTCCTTTGTCAAGGCCCAAAATCACTGCAAAAGAAAGAAAATTACATCTTCATGAAGGTTATAATAATTTGTTTTCTGTGATTTATCTTGAGAGCTAGGTAGCTTTATAAGACCAACTTCTGAATTTGGGAATTAAATGGTATGTCCTGAAGGCCTTCATCCATGAGATATGAGATAAATACACAATTTACTATCTAGTGCAAAGATAATTTCTGTATGTGGGACTGGGAAGTGTGAAGCTTTGCATGGCCACATATTGTTAAAGATTGTTATCTCACTTGTGAAGTGATCAAGCATAATTTGCTATGTCTAACATGTTGGGAAGGCTATAAAATCCAAGGTAGTTAGACTCTAATTCTGGCTCACTCAATCTCTATGCTAGGTTGAGCTATTCTCAAGATCCTTCAATCTTCCTTAAACTGCCCCATTCGCTCTCTGCACACTCATTGCAGCTTCCCATTTATAGAAGCAAGTGGGAGAGTCAAAATGATTTTGCAAGTAAACATACCCTTGGAAAGATTCTGCAATTTGCTCGGATCTACGTCAATCTCACCAACCGGTTTGTAGGTAGTCTCTCATTTAATCATCTCCGTTAGATCAAAGTGTCCTAGGTTGCCCATTAATCCTTGGGTGAAGAAAATGGATCAAGGCCCTTGTGTATGTGTACTTTTTAACTATATGAATGTTGATAGGTGCACAAAAGAACATGCTTGTGAAGGGTGAAAAAAATGAATATCCGCTTGTAGGCACAAAAGTCTAAGGGCCTAAAGAGTGACAATCTTCAAAGTAGGTGCGAATCTTTAGAAAACTTTGAACTCTAATTGCCTTCTCCTCAAATATGTGTGTTTTTATGCTGCACGTTGCTCCACTCTAGTTGTGTGTGCTTGCTCATGCACCTCCTTCATATACTGCTCAAAATCTTCAGCCTTGGCACTTCTTCCATTGGAATTAGTCCATAAACTAATTGGGAAGGTGACTTCCTAGTGCTTTTGTTCATAGAGATAATATATGCAAACTTTGGTTGCACAAGAATCAAATCCCACATCACTACCTTCTCTCCAACCAAATATCGCAACAAATTGCCAAGGCTCTTGTTGACAACTTTTGTTTGTCCATCCGGATGTGGGTGAAACCATCATGCCCATCCACTGCCACATGGCAGGCGGTTCAACACTTAGTTTTTTTTGTGATTTTGGTTGAAAAACACAATTTGTTTTTCAACACTTGTAAAAACGCATGTTATGAACAAGGTGATTCAAACCCGCGACCTCCTTGTTATTAGCGCACATTCCTACCAGCCCGCCTAGCGCTTGCCACATGCAACCATCTGATTTCAATTGAATATATTCAAAATACCATAAACCTCGATTTGCTTATTTGGACGACGGGTCCCACCCATGCATGGGCATGCATGTCTCTATGGTACTTTTTATGGGTCGTTTTATGTATGGTGGTGCATTCTGTGGGGAGAAAAGCCTTTGCGATTTCTTAGGGACCGGAAGTGGTTGATATATCCCCTTGTTTTGACCCTTTCCCTATGCGAAGGACCAAATTCTACATCTCTTCACATCTCTATGCACATCGGTAGCCGTTCATGGCCAATAGAATCTCTCTCACTTATCACCAAGGTCTTATCTATCCTAAAGTGACCAACTAGTCCTCCACAATGCTTCTTTTAAACCAAAATCTCTCATTGATCCTTTGAACAACAATCCTTCCTATAGGAAATAATCTAACCAAAGCGTGTAATTTATGGTGATTGGTTTTGCGCATGCTTTCCAGCCTCTCCAAAGTCTTCATCTTCTACATAGAGTTCCTTCATGACCTCAAACCCTAACATTTCAATCACATCTCATGAAATGTGAAATCTCCTACTTAGTGCATACGTAACACTATTTGACATCCCACTTCTATGCTTTAAGACAAATGAGTAACTCTGCAAGAATTCAACCCATTTCACGTGTCTTTGATTCAGTTTTCCCTTCGTGTTTATGAATTGCAATACTTGATGGTCTCAGTGCACAACACAATTTTCGCATGCAACAAACAGTGTCTCCACTTCTTTAGAGCTTGCACTATGGCATAAAATTCTTACTCATAAAGTGGATATCTTCTACTTTCGTGATTCAACTTCTCAACTGAAACATGTGTTGCGTCTCCCATCTTGACTCAACACTCCTTCAACGACTATTTTTCTTGCATCACAATCAACATGAAATACGTTTGCTGAAATTAGAAAAGGACAACTTTGGTTGCTCCGTGAACTTCTTCAACACACTCGAAATCATTTTTCATTGTGCATCTATGGTCCATGTAAACTCCTTATCTCCCAACATCACCTCTATGATTGGAGTGGAAATCTCACCGATGATCCTCTATAACAAATGCATAATAAACCACTTCTTGAAGCTCATCCAAGACTTATCTTCGCTCAAACGCTCTAACACTTTTACAAGTGGCCCAAGTGCTCTTCCCGCATTTTGTTAGAAATCATAATATCTTTCAAATATACAAGGACAAACTTTCCTTGGAAAGAGTTCAACACTTTGTTCACGAGTCACATGAACGTGCTTGGTGGTTAGCCCAAATGGCATGACCAACCACTCATATAAACCATCCTACATTTTGAAAGTAGTCTTCCACTCATCACCCTCTTTTACCTTGATTTGGTGATATTTACTTTTCAAATCAATTTGTGTGAAGTACTTCTCTCCACTCAAACATAGCATAAAATCATCTATGCATGGCAATGGAAATCTATACTAGATTGTAATCTTGTTGATGGCTCTAAAAACAATGATCATCCTCCACTCACCTCCTTTCTTCGGTGTTATTTACTGTGGGCACTACACATGGGCTATAAGAGTTTCGAACAACCGCTTAAGCAATTCTTGCACTCGCTTCTTCATCTCCTCATTCTCTATAGGTGTTAGCCTGTATGTGGCTGTGTTTCATGAGTTACACCTTAGAATCAGATCCATTTGATGGATGATATTGCACATAGGTTTTAAACCATTTGGAATATCCTACGACATGATATTTGTAAAGGCACATAGCATTTGTTCTAACTTCTACCTCACGAAAAGTTTTCAATTCTGCGCAGCTGCACCTTGCTCCTATTTTTGCACACAAAACATTCATTCTTCTTCACTTCATTTAGGAAATCTTATCCTAAAACCAACAATATCTTTAGACCTCCCTCTACTTCTACACTTGCATCCTTTAAAGGATTCAAAGTGTACTTCCATCCTTTCACCGAAGTGTTAGTATTTGCATAGCCATGATGTTGTGCCCTTCTATCAAAATGCCAAGGTCAACCAAGTAACACATGGCATACATTCATGAGCATTTGTAATTTCCTCTTTTCAAAATTAATTCTAGAGAAGACCTTTAATATATTTGTATTTTCTCGTGGGCTAATGGGGTGGAAAATAAGGGAAAATAAATTAATAATTTAAGTGCTAAAATAATTATTATCATATGCACTTATGTTTTATTATTAATTAAAAGTGACTTTATTAAGGAAAAACAAAAAGAGAAATAATAAAGTCACTGCTTAATTGGAATAAAGTAAGAAATTGCTTTATTTCTAATTGTTTTAACATGCCAAAGTGGGATGTCCCATTTGGGACCTTTGCATCAAACGTGTGCCACCAAAAAGCATAAAAGGAGGTCACCTAGGGTGAGAAAGAGGCTTTTTCCATTTTATTATCTTCTATTTTGGAGAGTTGGAGCATTGTGCTTTTACCTTCAGCTGTTGAGGACGAAATCCCTCATTGGCAAGCTATTGAGGATGAAAACCCTCATTAGTATTCAGATTTGTGGATGAAAACCCACTAATCTTTTGAGGTAGTTCCAATCAGGAGCTACAACTGGGCTTACAATCAACAAATTTGCAAGATCAGATCAGAATTATCAGCCAGGGCACATTTTGGATCAAATTTCAGATTTATTACAGCTAGGGCATCATCTGCAGGTCTGATTTTCAATTTTTTTTTGTGTTGGGTCAGCCAACAATCAGTTGAGATTCACTTGTGACAGTTTTGGGCTGTATGTGGCAACCATTTTCATGGCTTTCACATCCATTTCCAGCTTGATCTACACATTTGGAGATTTCAGGATCATTTTTGGGGTCTTCCCATGGGTGGAAAAATCTAAGGTTTTCTTTAATTGATAGTTGCATTGTCACTCCAAGTATTCCAAGAGATGAAATTTTGAAGTTTCAGCTATTTTCAGGTCTGAAATAAATTAAAATAAATTCATATCCTTGTTAGAAAAATTATTTTCTTCCATGTTGATGTTACTAGAGGTCTCCTAGATGTTTTAAGCCTTCTAGGTATTGTGGGTTGTGGGTATTTTGATAAATAAAGTGAAATTTCAAATTGTTGTATTTTTTTTGGTAAGGGTTTTAAATAAAAATCAAACTGCTGTCATTTTTTTATAAGGGTTCTCTAGGAAATCTAGATTTCTTTATTTTATGCCCTAAGGGGACATTATAGTGGTATCAGAGTTGTGATTCTCCTAGCCTGTAAAGGAAAAAATCAGTTTTTCATGGACGCAAGTGAAGAGGGTTTTAGATATCACTACTCAAGAAGAACTCTAGGAAAGGAAGGTATGGGTGATAGAGAAAGGCCTCCACCATCAGATGAGATGAGCTATTTGAATGAAATGTTCACTAGAGGCAACAAAGAATTGCAAAACCGCTTGTTGGAAGCTCAGAGGGATCTAAGAGACTCCTTTGTAGGAGCTATTACTGATTTGAGTAAATCCATACATTAACAGACCGAATCCCCAAGGAAATCAAGGTTATCATGGTGAAGGAATCTCTTCTACCAATCATGGAGAAAGGGTCTTAAGCAAGACCCCCTCTCAATTCTTCCGTGCCAAATTCTTACAAAGAGAAGTGCCATGAGTTAGAACAGCCACAAGCACATGGAGTAGAACCTATTTTTGGCTGTGCTGAATATATTATTTGTTTACAATTTTTGTGAACATTCGAAAGAAATAAAAATGATTAACACACATGTTGTATGAACAATTTAAAGAAATTGATGATGACTCAACATTAATAAAGTAATTCTTTGATGATACTCTTATACAGATAATTTCTCCATGCCAGATTCATGACAACCCAAAAACATAATTTCTCTAGAGTGGCCTAGTAAAATTTAAATCCCACCTCTCAAACACCTCGAGTTTGCATCAAATACATGGCATAAAGGTTCATTTTAATGGCTTCCCAGTCCATTGGCAATTGTCACATTTGATTTCCTAGTCCTGGTAAATCCTTTTTGCTGAGTTTAAAGATGGCAGCCTATTGGGTGATTCTGTAATACAATACACTCTTGTTCAGAATATTTTAATGCAAAAATTACAAATGCATGTTATGTGTTTAAGATTGCCAGAAATATGCAAGGCTTGAGACTGGAGTACCATTTTGAAGATAGGTTGATAAAGTGTTTAAGTTTGTCAAAATGTAATGCAAGTATGTTATGCTATTTAATCTCTGATTTGTTCAAATAGATTGTTGAATCATATTAAGTTGAGCCAATCTCAAATAACCTCTCATTATTTTTTATGCTTCATGAATGTTAATTTTTATATGGTATTCATTTGGCCATGAATTCTGTTTGCTTTTCTTCTCTTCAGTTTGGCTTACATTTAAGCAGTATGCCATCTTAGGTATTTGCCAAGTTGTAGTTAAATAAGTAAAAGGAACAACTTACTTTCAACTTCATCTCAAAAGTCTTGTAGTTAATACCTCTGGAGAAAATACAACCTTCGGAAGTTGTTTTGACTTCAATCGGCACTTTTTCAATATCACCATTATTTTTCATCTTGTTAATTTATTTGCACATATTTGTATGTCTTGTATTTGCCTTGAAGTATGCAAGTAATATTTGCAAAAGTAATATGTCTATTTGACATGTTTATTTTAATTGTTGTAATCAAGTAGAGAAGACTTCAATATTATACATAAAACCTTCTTATTCGAGTTGTAAGCATGTGATAGAAGATGTAAAGGCACTCAATTTTTTTGATAAAAAATCTAATATATCAGATGTAAATTAGAGATTACGAAAACTACAGCCTCTGAGAGACAAAATCAGGGTATGGCGGCGTTGCAATGATAGGAAACCCAGAAACTTTAAAATGCTTACAAATTACAACTGCATACTTATCCTTTAGAGTATCAAGTAAAAGTACCTAAGCTTAAGACTAAGAATCAAGTTATTAAAATAATAAAAACTAATACTTTGATGGTGATAGATACAGTTGGGCTTAATTATCCAACATTAAATCCAACAAATAAAATAAAAGAACTAGTGTGGGAGATCAGTTATAAATTGGTCGTATGTGTTAAAAAGGACATGTTTTGTGCAAGCAGTTCTTGTGTGCAAATCTCACACTGTGTTTTGGCAAATGCAATGTTCATACTGATTTGGGCGTTAGTCAACATCCTCACCGCAGATGTCTTCATTGAATTCCACTGAGTATTCATTTATGTGTGGTGTCTTGAAGCTCCATGAGCTACAGTGGGCATCTGATTAGTGGAAATCTAATATCCAGCAATAAGCTGGAGGAATAGCTCCTGGTCTGAATGTACAAACTTCCCGCTCTGTGGCCCAGGCATCAGTACTGCTTCAACCGATCAATCAAGACTAAACGTTTGATTCTCTTATTGAGAGTGCTTATTTTCCTTGATGACTTCATGAATTAGCTTTTATTTGGGGTCATAGAGTATGCAAGTGATGCTGTTGATACTCATTGGTCTTTGTGAGTTGATCAATACAGACCTTAGCTGAGTGGCCAAATTAGTTAAATTGATAATACATTCTCCAATCGTTGGACTTAAAAGTACTGAAATCTCCAAATTTGTTAGCAAGAAGAGCATCTCCTCCATCCAAACCATTAATGGCCTTGACTAAAGCTACATAAATCTATAACACCTCAGGAAGAGACAAGATTTGAGGATCAGGATTCTGAGTAATATAAGATTTCTGCAGAGTGATGGATTGTTTGGTTAACCATTCCTCGGGAAACCCAGGATGAGTATTACTGTATGGCCAGTGCCTGCTGAAGAATTACTTGAAACTTTTGTAGTATGAAGATGCTAATCCCTTGTCAATGGGGCTGGGTAAAGAAGCTTCAATGTGACAAGCATTTTCCTGAATGTCATCCAATCTGGTTGGAATTGATGGTAAAATTATTAAATAGAGGGAAGTTTTGAGCTTGTAAAATGCATTAGATTATTTGCAACTGAAGGACAGAAATTGAATATGCAGGGGTAGGATATGTTGGAGGTCTACTGGACTCTAGCAGGGAGTGAGGTAACAGCAAATGTATTCAAAGAGTGAGAAGTTGGACAGACCTGTGCACCTCCAGGAAAGGGGAAGAGGCTGTATGCTACTTTCCTGTGCCTGAACGACATACTGCAGGCTCTCGACTGACTCCTCATCCAGGCAAATAGGTTCTCTATCATTTCACATCGTAGCTGTCCTTGCAGCTTTCGGTTCTGAATTGGAAGTGTGTGCTCCAAGATTCCTTGTTCCTCTTATACACATTTAGCAGCTAGATATTTTCAAATAGACAATTGCATTTGCTGAATATTTGACTACCTTCTACAGATTTTTAAAAGCACATTGTATGCTGCTATCTTATCACACAAACTTGAGTGGTTTGATGTTGAAGAGATTGAAGCTTAGATTTACAATGAGAAAATTCTTTTCAAGTGCTGCAAATCTTTCCTCTGGTGCCTGTAATGTGGTACCTCTGCCTTGAAGACCTCTACATATAGACTGGTCGACACTGTATTTGGTGTAGAATCTGGCTCACGGCTCCTATTGAAATGGATCAAATAGACATAGATCATATATAACCCATCCCCCAACCCCTCAAATCTGCCTATAAGAAGTCACTTAACCCTGATGTGGCATTGAAATTTTTTATCTTTCCATGTTTACAGAGTATAATGGAGTGGGAATGCGTTGTATGAGAACTTAGGACTCTTAGTGAGCATGGTACCTGACTTGACCAGTAATTAAGAATATGCAAAAGCAGTCCCTGTTTATTTTCTGTTTCATTGTACTCAAACTTTTGCTGCGTGGAGTGTTTGCCTGCTAATGGGTGTCTTGAGTGCAGAAGGGAAATTGGGAGATAGGAAAGTGTTGTGAGGAGAGGAAAGAGTGGGGGTGTGGGCATGAGATTTGTGTATCTGATGTTATGAAAGAAGACTTAAAAATTTGCATCGAGTTTTATGGTGGAGGACTAAACAAAAGATGGATTAATGAATGAGGATTTTAGAGTCATAGAAGAAATTATAAGGCCTGCTTCAGAGGCATATCCTTTGGGTAGTAAGGCATGCATTTGAACCAGATTTGGATATGAAGCCACATAGGAGGAGAGGGGAAGGCCAAGCAAGAAAATTTACTCATCCTGCAACCAATCAACCATTATATAATGGGAAGGCCGAGCAAGAAAACATATTCTTTGATTGTGGCATCACCCTCATTGGCATAAGGAGCATGGGCGATTGGGTTTGTATGAAAGGATACAAAATGTCATGGTTATTATAATGTGAATTTGAACCAGATTTGGTTTATGAAGCCACATAGGAGGAGAGGGGAAGGCCAAGGAAGAAAACCTACTTATCCTCGCAACCATAAACCATTATATAAGGGGAAGGGCGAGCAAGAAAACATACTCTTCCATTGTGGCATCACCCCCATTGCCATAAGGAACATGGGCTATTGGGTTTGTATGGAAGGATACAAAATGTCATGGTTATTATAATGTGAATTGTTATCTTGGTAAGTCTCATAGTATCAAAGACTTTAATGGTAAACTTGAATGTAGTTTGGAAAATGCATATACATGGGGTCTTGAATGTGTGCAAAAGTTTCCGTGTATATTTTGTGCTAAAATGCAACCTGGTATTTAAACCATGATGTCATTGACTGGTTTATAATTTAGTATGCAAAAGAAAAAAGGTTTTTAGGTCCTTAGGTGAGATTAGAAAAGCAATGTTGGTGCTACATTAGCCAAGTTTAGCCAAGTTTCAAAAATGGTGTGTATGTGACCTTTATAGGTGGATGTATTTGAGCTCCCCACCATGAGTTCAATGAGAAGAGTTGTGCCAGTCATGGTCAAGGGTGGGGGTGGCAGGCTGCTCAAAGTCCACCAATAAATGGATCTAAGTGGAAGTTCTTTGCCACCTGTAAACAAACAGAAATTATTGTCTCCTGTCTTTAATTGCTGTATTTGTCAAGAGATCATTAACTCAATTGTGAACCCATTGCTTATGTTGAAGACTGACCTCTGCCATTGTATCAAGCATAGTTACCAGGTCCGGAAATCTGGATCCGTTCGGGAGGGCAAAAAAATCCAAAAATCCAGAATTCTTGAAAAGGTTCAAAAAAATCCGGTCCGAAATATATATGAGTTGAATTTTACAAATATGAAAATTTGACAAATACAATGAAAAACTTTAATAATATAATGTAAAATGCTATATTTTAATATATAAGGTTGATAGCTGACTGTTTTTTCCAAAAAACTACAGAAATTTTTTAAAATTAAAAAATTTTTTTCCCCCTAAATTAGGGCCGACCCAGACCAAATTTATCTGGGTCGGCTGAAAAATCCGGATCCAGCCGGATTTGGTAACTATGGTATCAAGTGATGCAGCAACTTGTTGGACTATATTAACGATTTTTCAATTTATGATCACAGGAATTTGGTTTGTGTATCTCTATATCTAAATATGAGGCTCATTATCAATTGTGTGTCTCCATCGATATAGATATGTTGTAAACCATGTTCTACTACAAGTTTGACTCCTGCATAATGAATCGGAAGTTCTGCATAGTTGTCTGTCTTGATCCCAACCATTTGATCATGTCAGCAGACTGAAATGCCCTCTGTTTATCATTTTGCATGATGGTGATTTGTGTGAGAGAATTGGGAATCATTCAAAACAATTCTTCTGGATAGAACTTTTTGGCTGGATGCACGTTATATTTCAACTACCTGGAACCTATTGTATAGCATTAGCATGAAATCAAAGAAATCCATTTTTATATTTGAGAAAAATATCCATTTGAAAAGGAAAAGACTGAAAGGAAATCAAAACTAAGAAAAAGAATGTTATAGAACTTGGAATGTGTATTCTTGTATTTAGGGATGTAGTAAAATATAATATTAATTTAGATTGGCATCAATAATGATCATACTTCAATGGAAGAACCTCTCCAAGGGTGAGATAAGATCCATCATAATATTGACAAATATAAGCAATGGTAAATCAAACCTGGTCCATGCACACCTGTACGACAATATATGCACATTCCATTGTAATTTTCATGCACAGGTCATGTATTTCATCACTGGCTTCATTGATAGCTTAGATTTGGCATACCTATTTATTGCAGAATCTTCTAATTTTGTTTATAGAAAATGTTGATATATTCTATCACAATCAATACAATCTATTATTTGTTTTGTTTTGTCCTTATAGGGCAAGATGAGTAGTCAAACATCTTATTTTGGGAATGAGGATGTGGTTCCAATGATCGATAAGGGTGTTGACAGAGGTTCGAAAGGGAAGTCAATTGGAGAGAGAAGGATACATTCCAAAGGTATAGTGTGAATTTACTATCTACTCTCATTATATTTCATTTAGATTAAGTGGACATGAAATGCAATAATCTACAATTTTTTTATATTTTATTGTGTTGACTTGTCAGTCTTTTAAATTTTTTCTAAATTTCCGTATTTTGGGACTTGAAAGATCCTTGAAACTTAAGGTAGTCTCCCTTGTGTCATCGATGCCCATCCACAAAGCTTCCTGATCTTAGTTGCCCTCTTGGAAACAAAATTGACTTACTTTACAGAGGACATCACCATTTTTTTATGCCTTTCTTTGCCATTATCTTCTCCAGTGATTTAATCTTTTGGTTGCATGGATATGGACACAAAGAGAAATGTGGATATGATATCAATGTGGATGAAATAGACTATTAGAAAACTTTGGATGTGATACAGTTGGGATACAATACACATGCACACGTGCATGCACATGCCTGTGTGTGGGTGCACACTTGTGTCCATGCACACCCAAATATATATGCAAAAATAACATAAAACTAGAAAATTCAAAATCCCATTCCATCAATTTAGAAACCAAAGCTAAAAGAAGGAATTTCAATTTATATTTACTTCATATGCAACAAGTAAATAGAAATGATTGTCTCAATGTTCAATAAATAGAGAAAATCCTGCTGATTGCTTGAAAAGTGTGGATGAAATAGACTTTTATAAAACGTTATATATGATATAGCTGGGATAAAACACACACATGCAAATGTGCATGTGTGCATGCTCTCATGCACACACCCAAATATATATGCACAAAATACCATGAAACTAGAAATCTAAAATACCATTCATCAATTTGTAAACCTAAGCTTAAAAGACGGAATTTCAATTTATGTTTACTTTATAAATAACAAGTAAATAGAAATGAGTGTTTCATTGCTCAATGAATGTCAAAAATCCTTGATTGTTTGAAAAATACAAAGCAGCTTGCAACAGATATAACTGTATAATATGAGATCGAAGATGAGGGGGTTGACATCTCTTTATAATGAATAAGTTTTTTTTTCCCTTCTAATTTCTGTATTTTGTGTTTTCTTTGTAAAATATATCTGTAATACTGCTTGAAATTTTTATCCACCCTATTTGATAAATCTTCTGACCATACCTGTGTCCTCTGTAGCCCAGATTTAAGCAGTATCTTGGAAGGCGGTATATGTGGTAACACTGTTTTTGGAAGAATTATGTAAACTGAGAAGTCGGGTTTCTGTATTCATAGGCACAGAAATTCACTATCTCTAGTTATATCCAGCTCACAAAAATTACAGGAGCTTTAGTAATTTTTTGGCAAGCAGTAACATTATAATATGCATATTTGTTTTTATGAAATAGGATGATTTGCCAACTATGCTACATGAAGAAGAAAATTCTTCCACAACTTCAAATTATCCTTTGGCGAGGTGTTGTGATTTAATGGTTTTGTGCCTTGTACTATGATTCTTTCACCATAGGGCCTGTTGTGTCCAATCATATTCATGGGTAAGCATCGTAGATGCCTTAGTGCTCCTCTACTAGTTTTCTTAGGAATGCCTTATAAAACCTTTCTGTGGTATGTGTTAGTCGCCGTTCCCCTTTTGCTTGGGTTGTCCAATCCACAGCCAATTCAAATGCTGTCAACTGATATACCCTTGATAGAATTATTTGGCATATCCAAGCTATACCATTCTCGCCAGGCATGGTAATTGTTGGAAACAGATATGGACCATTTTCTTCAGAAATAAATCTTAATTTTAATTAAACATAACAAAAGATTAGTTTACGAAGATGATAGTCAACCACACATAACAAACAATTGAAATACACTGAAAATTGTAAGTAACAGATCAAAGGATAATTTGATTTTTAGATAGCATAGCAGAAGCTATGTTTGGCTCTGTGATTTGAACTTTCTGTACATTTGGAGTTGTGTCTTGTATTAGATGATCCTATTCAACCAAAATCTTAGGAAGCTTCTACTTGAAAAGGTACAACATCTACAATACATTTTAAGGCAATCTGATTAGTTTATTCTCTTTGCATGGAATCAACCTATATTTGCATCATTCTTTTGTTCTAATCTTTGATATTACGGTTATCCTATCCTGCCTCTGAAACCTCCCCTTTACTTACAAGCATCCAAGCTACATCATTCGCACTGGACATGGTAATTACTTGGAAACCGTTATGGTCCATTTACTTGGGAAAGAAATCTTCATTTTAATTTTTAACAAATCAAAGTATTAGTTTACCAAAATGATTGTCCAGGCACACATAACATGCATTTGAAATACATTGAAAATTGAAAGTAACAGCCCAGAGGATAATTTGGTTTTCCGATAGCATAGCAGAACCTAGGTTTGGCTCTGATTTGAACTTTCTGCACAGTTGCAGATGCATCTTGTACCCCATGATCCTATCCAACTGAAATCATAGAAAGGCCTCTACTTGAAAAGGTGCAACCTCTATCATACATTTTAAGGCAATCTGAGTAGCATTATTCTCTCTGCATGGTAACAAACTTATATTTACATCATTCTTCTGTTCTAATATTTTTGTAACCGTATCCTGCCAATATTTACATCATTCTTTCTCTATCTTTTGATTATCCTATCCTGTCTATATTTACGTCATTCATCTGTTCTATCTTTTGTATTATCCTATCCTGTCTATATTTACGTCATTCATCTGTTCTAATCTTTTATATTACCCTATCCTGCCTCTGAAACCTTTCCTTTACTTCCTTAGAGTTGTCTTGTTTCTGTCTATATCCCTGTCTATGCTCTGGCACATGTAGTGCTCTTCCCTGTCTATATAGGGGATTTCTCATCTATGCTGCACTTTGTAATGATAAATGCCAAACAGTCATCTATGTCCAAGAAGAGCTCTTGCAATTTACAGAGTTTCTTATCTAATTAACTTGCCCATTGTAATGTCTCACATTATTAAGGGTCCAGAGTATGAACTGTCCCGTCACTTTGCTTTTCACCATATTTTTCATATTAACCATTGCTTTCCCAGAACGTGAATATTCATAAGTATAACTTATGAATTTGTGAATTCGTGAATATATATAATTAAAAACATGCTTCTCAAAAATCTGTCCCTGCATCCCTTTTTTCATCCAAGTATCACTTGTTTGCAATGCTTTTTACAAGTGGCATTTCCAAAATAAACACGAAACATCTGCACTCTTCCTAGAACATACACAAAAATCTCAGCATGTAAAATATATCAACCAAATTTTAATTTTCTCTAATAAGCAGTCTCTGTACTAGAATATATCATATTTTTGGTTCTATAGCATACATTCTTATTCCTTCACAAACTTGTCTCTATCATAATCTACATAACTAATTACACTGTACATTTCATTTCCTTGAGGGTCTAGTTATAACTTATTTTCCATAATCATATCAAATATCTCAAATGGTTTATACCTTGTCTTTTTGCTGCTCATTGTTAAGATTATAAGGCTGCGAATTGATTAGTTAATAGGCTGGGGTTTAAGACTTGGTTTACTGTTGCAGTAATGAAGACTTAAGAGTTTATGTTATTGAAAAATTAAAGACTAAGTTATGGTAATGTACTTTCAAGATGTATGGTTCCCTTTAAGGTAATCTTTGGTTGTATATATATCTATGTTTTGATCATCAAGTTTTTTTTTGATAGATAAACTAGGGTTGAAGGGTCCCTTTCCCTGTACATGCCAAGATTTGAACTTTACAAAACTGACAAAATTGTGCCATAAGCACTTTTAAAGTACTAAGTCCCTAACTCTGTGATGTATAGAACAAAAAGAGTATATATATCACCTGGAACCGGAACTGAACACCAACTGAAGCAAACAAAACAACCCCCACCTTACTCCTCTAAATTAGAAGAAACAGTAAACACCTCCACCTCCTCTTTGATCCCGCTGTTGAAGGATTTTCATTTTTGTGTCCATCAATAGAGCCCATTTGAAAAAGTCACGAGCCAATCGGAGGAGTCCTTCCCTGTTCGACAAGCTCATCCCACCACAAAGGCCCTTGTTTGAGAAGAGTTCTGAGGCAAGGGATGTGAAGAACCCACAAATCTATTTCCGTACAGAACTGAATGACTTTATCAGCAAATTCCAGTAGAACATCATACCTTTTTTCCAAATTCAAGAATGTAGCTCTGTCAATTAGACCTAGTTGGAACACCTGTGCCTCCGTGAGAAATGGCATGGACATGAGCTGAGCCTGAGTAACTGTGTCCTCCATCCCCACTCTATGTTTGGGACGTACCTGATTGTGACCTATTGCAGTGGCCATTTTTTTTGTCTGGGCGAATTATTAGAAGATGACCCACAAATCTGGCCGCCACCTCTGCACTGATGCGTGGGCGACTCACCAAACTTATATATTCTTCTCCAATTATTTTTTCCACAGCTTCTAACACCAGTGGGGAGGGGATTCGAATATTAGATACAACCTCTTCCTAGTTATGCACGAATAGAAGGCCATTGCCCTGTCTGATTGTGCAAAGTGCAACAAAGGATATATGGGGTTTTCCATCAATTGGGATAGAGAAAGCAGAGCTTGTGATCACAAATGCAAATGGAAAGCCGATAAAATGCCTTTTATAATACTTCCCACGATCCCACACAAGTGCCATATGTCGAAACATCATGAGTTTAATGGCCTTCATCAGTGAGACATACCTCAAGTCCCGACCAATCCTTAGCATTATTGCTAATAATAGCTTCCGTATCTTGCTCGACCCCTTTATTTGCTAATAAGTCTACACTTTTTGTTTTTTTCTCTAAAGTTATGATTTATGTTCCAATCATTAAAATTATTAAGCCAAAAATGCTTTTCTAAGAATTAAATTAATTTTCTAGGAAAAGGCCTTTCTGCAAATAACTGCATTAATAATCACCTGGGAATCCCCTTTAATTTTTAGATTTTGTATTTTCAATTCAATTGCCATTCTTAATCCCATCTTTAAAGCTTGAATCTGTGTCAGATTACATGTTCCGTCTTGTAAATGAAATGAGCCTGTTATCACCAACTCTCCCTTATCATTTCTAATTAAACATCTAGCTCTAGATTTACCCGCATTACCTTTAACAACCCCATCAAAATTTAACTTAAAAAATCGGGAAGAGGTGGAGTCCAAGTCGCTGATTGTCTTCTCAAATTAACAGGGATCCCTGAACTTTTACAGGATCCAAAGGCTGGAAATGCAATCTTAGGCCAATTTTTCAATATCACTCCATCCCTAGAAGAAAAGGGGCTACCTTTTTTCCAATGAATGGACACATTTTCTGAAATGGCCAGCTCCAACCTTTTGATAACAACTTCTCTAGAACTAATTTCATCTCTAAATATTCTTTGTTCCACTCCCACCATAAATGCCATATCAAAAGAAAAGGACTACAACCCCAAATAGAAGCTAGAGCTTCTTTGGGCCTAGCTTTTGGCCATGAGAGGAGAACTGAAGAGAGAGTTAACGGTTGGACCCAAGCAAGATTTAACTTAGAACACAACCAATTCCAACAACTCTCAGCAAAGGGACAATGTACTAATAGATGATCCATGTCTTCTTCAACTGCAAAACATAAGACACATCTTTTACCCATTGACTGTCTTCTTTTTAGGGTGAGAATTCTTCCTTTAAAAGCGAGCCAAGAGAAAGCTCCAACCTTATGAGGGCAATACTTGGACCAACAATATTTCCATTCCTTTTCTCGAAACCAACCTCGAGAACTAATTTTCTATAAGCACATTGTGCTGAATACTACCAAATTTAGAGGTAGTCCATATAATTTGATCCAAGCCATTATAGGTGAAGCATGAGAGAATTCTATCCCATAGTACTTAACTTTATCACCCCAAAGTGGGATAAGAATTCTTTTCAAATCTTGTAATTCAGGCTTCCCCCTAATGTAGGAAAACCATTCCAAGAATCATCCTAGAAGCTAGCAAGATCACCATTACCGATCAACCAAGATGCTGACTAAATACAAATGGATTGGCAAGAGAGCATAAAGTTCCAAATATGAGAACCTCGAGGAGGTTGAACAATGGAGAGAAGAGACAGGCACGAGGGCACCAAGATATTTATTTTCTAAGATTATGCTCAATAGACTATTGGGCTTGGATAACAAATACCAAACCAACTTTGCTCTCAAGGCAATATTCTATGTTTCCAAATTTATTATCCCAGCCTCCCCACAATTTTTAGGCAAAGTAATTGTTTCCCATTTGACCAATGGAATCTTCTGAACCTCCTCCATTCCTTGCCAAAGAAAAGTTCTCATTATCTTGTTTAATTTCAATAAAACAGATTTAGGAATTTTTAGAACTGATAACATATATGTGGGAAGAGCATTGAGAATGGTCCTAATAAGGAGTCTCCTAGCAAAAGACAACAATCTCCCTTTCTAGGTTTGGAGGTGTTGTTCAAAGGATTTCAGTAAATTACTCCAGATAACTGGGCTACCAGCTCCAGTAAAAAGGGGTATACCCAAGTATTTATGAGGGAGCTTACCCAAATTGAAACTGAAGATGCTTTGAATCCTCTAAATAAGCCTTCTAGATGAATTAAAGAAAAATTATTTTGGTTTGTTGATTCGATCAACCTATTGAGTATGATCAAAACGTGATCTGAATTCTTTAGCTTCCTGTATTGATGCAGCCCCAAACAAAAAAGGTGTCATCCACAAACTGATGGTGAGATAATGGATTAGTGCCATCCGCCACCCTTAGGCCTTGAATAAGTCACTCCTGAACAACTTTCCTTATAGCTCTTCCTAGGGCATCAACTACTAAAATGAAGACGAAAGAGGAAAGGGGGTCTCCTTGTTTGATACCTCGGTTACTCTCAAAGAATCCCTCTGTTGAGCCATTTACTAGAACTGAATAATAGGGGCTAGAGATACAACTGAAAATCCACTCACAAAAGGGTGGGGAAAATCCAAATTTCGACACAATCTTCATAAGGAACCTCAATTTACTCTATCATAAGCTTTGCTAATGTCCAACTTAAGAATACCTAGAACCTTTTTATTGGATAAAGAATGCATCAACTCATGTATTAGAATGACTCCTAAGAAATAGATATCACAGGCACAAACCCACTTTATTCTTGTAAGATCATCAAGTCTAACAATAGATTTAATCTTAAAGCAATAGCTTTGGATATTATTTGTATATTGTGTTACATAGGGATTTTAGATGAAAATCATCTAAAGATTGTCCTTTCCTTTTTTGGAAAGAGGCTTAGAAAGGTGTAGTTAAAAACCTTTAGTATCCTTTTAGATTTACTGGATTCCTCAACAGCTTCCCATACATCTTTCCCTATGATATACCAAAATTCCTAAAAGAAATCTGCTTGAAAGTCATCAGAACCAGGAGTTTTGTTCTTTTCCAAAGAGAACACCACTTTCTTGATTTCCTCCATGTAAAAGGAGCCATAAGCGTCTTGTTCTGATTCTCAGATATTAGAGGAGGGATATATCTAAGCATTTCTTCTTGAGTCTGTAATGGAGATAGTATATTTGCCCCCTAGGAGATTTGAGAAGAAATTTATTGCTTTTCTATCTTTTCTTGTTCTAAATCTGATCTCCATTACCATTTTTGATATTTGAAATAAAATTAAAACTTCTCCTGGCTTTCACTGAGGCATGGTAGTATTTAGTATTCCTATCTCCCTCTTTGAGCTAATTTTCCCTTGACTTTTGTTTCTAATATACTTCTTCTCTCAGCAGGAGTTCTCCTAATTCTTCTAACAATTCTTTCTCTCTTCGAAATTCATTCTAACCCATAAAACTTACAAAGATTTGCTCATTCAGATCTTGAAGCTGTTTTTCCACTCTAATCTTTTCTTGAAAAATATTCTTGAAATGTAAAGTATTCCACTCTAACAATTTGTTTTTAAGCATTTTCAATTTTTGAGAAAGTATATACATTTTTGAACCCCTGATACCAAAGGATGACCACCATAATTTAATTAAATCGGTAACCTGTTGTCCCTAAGCCACATTAATTAGAATTTAAAGGGGATTTCCTTGAGGCCTCATCCTGATTTGTAGAGAGTAGTATAGGATAATGATCATAACCGTACCAAGGCAAAACGAGGCTATCAACAAGAATATCTCTTTGCATCCATGATGGATTAGCTAAGAACTGATCTAACCTTTCTGAAATATTACCGAATCCAAGTCTGCTATTTGACCATGTAAATCAACCCTGTTTTGGTTCAATATCCACCAGGGAATTAATTTGCACAAAGTCATTAAAATCCAATTGGGATTGAGCATTTTCAAACAAGACCGCCAAATTTATCTCTATCTGATAGAATATCATTGAAATCTTCACCTAGAGCAATGTATCTTGCCTGAATGCTATCTCCTCTAAACGGTCTTGCCACAAAATCCTCTTACTCACCAAATTAGTAGGACCGTAAACATTAAAAAAAAAAATTCTTTTTGGTCATCTAAAGGAGATATTTGACAAAGCTGCCGATTAAGTTTCTGTTTTGCCACCTCTACCTGAGTTTTATTGACTTTCCAAAGAATACCTAAACCACCAGCTACCCCTTGAGTATCAGTGCAAACACCCTACCAACCTTTCCAACTTTTTGACACACAATTCATTAGCTCCTTTGCTGCCATCTTAATTTGCTGTAGAAGAACCACTCCTACATCTAAAGAAAAAATACAACACTTGATCTAGCCCTGTTTGTTAGGGGCATTTAAGCCCCTAACATTCCAAGATAGGATTTTCATGACTTATTGGGAAGGACTTTCACCCTCCTAGATTCAAGATTCGAGAAATTCAAAACTTTTTGTTAACCAATTACCACTTCCTTTTTCGCCACTTCTTGTTTAGATTTACGACCCTTTTTCCCGAGGGACCACAATTGGCAGTTTTCTTGCCATTCTGAGAAAAGGCCAAGCTGCTAGGAAGAACTGGTAATTCCAAGTCATCCTCCGGATCATCTGCTAACTCTTTTTCTGAGATAGTATCTTCTTCAGATACTGCTTCCACTTCTTGACCTCGTTCTAACCATTCATTGAGCTCTTCCATGGATTTCGCTTTCCCCAAGCTGATCCCTTCATTAATTAGAGAAAGGAGCTCTGTTGAGTCCATTCCCACCTTTTCAGTGTCTTCTAACAGTGTTCGAGGGGTTAATGAAGTCCTCTGTTCATTACCTTCCTCCAAGCTAGAGGGACTGAGAGCAACTTCCTTTTACTACACCAGTCTTATTTTATTGAGGGTTTCCTTCTATTCGGACCCTGCCATTTATATTGGCCTGTCTTATTATATTGAAAACATCTGAGTAATATTTTTCATAATCAACCCTCTGAACCCATTCACCTGACGGGGTGTGATAGAGTTAAATTGTGGGAGCTCCTGCAAAAGATCCAATGAAACACATACTCTGGCAAAGGATCTCATTGTTCCATCCAAGGATTTAGGATCGATTCTAATTACTTTGCCGATCTTACTGCAAATTTTAGAAAAAAATCGGGTTTCCAGTATTCAAGAGGTAATGCGAAAAGCCTAATCCAAACAGGTAAGTCTCCCACCAAAGCTGAACGCACATCGAAATTCGGAGTCCAAGGCTGAAGATATAAACCCGCATCCCAATAACCAATCCCTTCTTTGCGAAGTTTCCTTCTTCTGTTCTTCATTTCGACAAAGTATAGAGAAGAAGCCTTTGGGCAAAAAAGTGACTCGGATCCGGCTTCACCACTGGCGATTAAACCATTGAGTAATTTCCTCAGTTGACAACCATCTTTCTGGAAATTTTGTGATTAGGGCACGAGTTTTTAGAACCTCTATCTCTTCCTCCAATTCTTCTTCGAGGATCACTTCTGTTGTTTTAACATCATCTGTGACCGAAACTGTCTTGCTCGACTCTCCTCGAGCCTGCTCCTGAGCTGACAGTGCCTGTGTTCCACCATCTTCCGCTCTTCCTGAAACCTCCCTGCCCGAAGGTTGAACCTAGCTGCTAATTTTTCGCCACCTTTTCCTAATTCGATAATTTTCGCCATCCTCCCTGAATTGCTTTTATCTTTGATCATCAAGTTATATGTAATCAAATAGCTATATTTCTTCTATATATCTTCTATTGTGCTATTAGTGGCTGCTACATGTTTGTGAGTGCATGTTTGAATACTGTTACACATCAATTGGAGAACCCAATGTTACAGTTGAGAGTGGTATATTGTTAGTGTATGTACTAGGAAGGGTTATTGAACCATATTGAAAAGACATGTTCCTAGAGCAGTAAAACATGTTCTGCCAATTGGGTCGATGAAACAAAACAAGTTTTACTTTGTATCAGTTATTGACAGCATCATCTCTCTTTTGCAGTCTCTCATATACGATGCCTTTAAAAACATATTTTGACTACAGAGTGGGCCCTTCTGTCACTGTTTTGTATGCTTAATTTTTTCTAATTTCTTGGAGCAAGCTGATTTTATTAAGGATAGCATAATTAATGTGAAACTACAAATTGTTACTAATAGATGGCAGAAGAACAATTGAGAATACACATCACTGGATATTTGAAATGGTTGTGTCAGCATTTTGTTCAACCATATTTCCAAGGCACAGATCCAAATTATATCATCATTTGTAACTAATCCATTGCTATGCTTTTATTCTGCAGACAACTTGCCCTTGAACACCAATCATAAATTTCCTCTCGGAAGTTTCTTTGGCCAGGCAATAGCAGCACTCTTGAAGTTCATTCTGAAACTTCTATTTATTTTTCGCATCATCAGTACCGGTGTTGAGAGGGAAAATATCTCAAACAGAGAAGTACATTCGACAAATCTTGTGAGAGATTTGGGTTCAGCAAGCAATTGCAATTCAGAAAATATTCCTGAGCCAGAAACTGCCAGAAATGATGCATTGCATTCTTTTCTCACGCGTCTTGAGAACATGGAACGGGCTATTGATCATTTAAGTACTAATCATACCCAGATTCCACCTGAAAAGGAAGAATTGCTATTCAATTCTCTAATGCAGATGAAGAATCTGGAAAATGAGTTGGAAGGGACAAAGAAAGTAAGTCTTGGTATATCCTTATTTTTTCCCACCATTCTATTCATTGAGTTATTTTAAGATCTTTTACTCCTCACCTTTCACACTTTTATCTCCAGGTATTCCAAGCTACAATGCTGAAACAGGTAGAACTCATTGAATCATTGGAGCATCTGAAAACTTCAAACTTACATGTAAGTGAAAAATTATTGGAACACCTTTTATCTGGTTTAATTCTTCTAGTTAAAATATGATTGTTTTGATCAGAGCTTTCTGCATTTCTTGTTTTTGCAGAAGAAATTTTGCTGAAGCCAGTCCTAGGAACCCATCCAAGGGACATGAATTTTTAAAACTCTCAGATTTTTTTTTGAATAAAGTAATTGCCAATCACCTGCAACCTTGCCTGACTTAAATTTCAAAGTACCCTTGTATAGCAGATATTGTCAGTGCATATGAAGAACCTGTCAATATAAATGGTTCATTGTGATATATTATCAAGAAATTTCTTCAAGTTCTATGGGCACAAGGTTACTGTAATCCTCATTACATGAGCAGGCTGTGATTGGAACAAGTCTATGGCCATTGAGTTTTCTGATTATTCTCTCTCTTCTGTGATGTCTTCTTATTCAGAAAAGCCATATTAGTCTTTGGGAACTGTAAGTTGGGTGTTTCTTCAGAAGTATATTGTTTTGGCAGAGGGTGCATGCTTTTGTGGGGTTGATGCATGCCTACTTAATGGAAGCGTTTTACAAGTGTGCATCACTACAAAGTGTCTAGCTATTCTTTCCTTCGTGGTATGCATTTAAATGATTCCGTGACTTGAGTTGCCTCATTTTCTTTACTTTCAGGTTAGCTTTAATCGTTTACAAAAGAATTGCATGTTTTTTTTTTTGAACTTTGGTGCCCTTGCAAGGCAACGAGAAATCAAAGAGAACATTAGTTGATTCAATAATGGGGGTTAAATGTGACATCCAGAATTCAGTATAATATTATTTCTTTTTGTTATTCTTTTTTTTTTCTATCTAGTTTCACAGATTGTGAGGCATTTATAAAGTGCTAGATTGTATGTATTCTATGAGACTAAATGTTTTACCATGCGATTGCAAATAAGATCAACTTGAGCACATACATGATTCTGACAACCACCGATAATTCTACTGTTATGTGAACTATGTGCCAAATCCACTGTGAGTTGACGTTTCTGAGAATGCTGAGAACTAGAATCACTATTCTATTTTCTGCTATGCTTCCAATATAAAGGTATTGACACTTGCATTTGTTTGTTTAAACTCATTACAAACAATGTCATTATTATTTTTACTTACCTTAGATAAGAATGTAGTATATTGCAGAGTGTTTAAACGTGTAATCCAAATTATAATGTTCTAGCATTTCAGTATATTCTAGCAACAATGTTCAGGGATTCCATCTGAGAATTTTCACTGAAATGCAGTTTGGAACAAATAAAATCACAAACCCTCTGACGTGGCTGATTGAATTTTTACATAAGCCACGTACAAAAATGATCACTGTCATTTGGGACCTTATATTCCCTAATGTTGAATTCCTCGGGGTTTGTGGGTTTTCTTGTTAGTTTTCTCGCATGTTGTGTGTCGGCTTGAATGCCAATAGGATCCGAATTTGAATTTAATAAATCTATAAATACATGGGTGCAGTAGTGCATTTAGGACAAGGAGGATAGACAAGAAATTTAAAAGAAACCATATGCAAGAGTTATATTGAGGTTGGAACACCAAAATTCGTAGTTCCTGGAGCCCTTGTCTGGAAAATGGATATCGGGTTTTTAAAGAGCATCATAGCATTATCAAGTTGTCTTGCATCCATTGAAAGATTAAAGCTGGGACATTTACATACATTGGGCTGCCTAGTGTTGATTGTGATTTTTATCTTGTCATGAGGGTCTTGATAATAATAGAGGGCTCAACAATTTTTGAACTCTTGGTAGACCAATTTTGTATCCTATACGGTTCTGGTTAGTGTGACTGTAGATGTCTGTTTAGATTCACTCAAAATAATTATTATAATATGCAACCCTAATTCTCTAATCTATTCACACATTTTAATTATTTTCTTGTTTTCCTATGGGTTGTTTTATAGATGTATATCTAAATTAAACATAAGTGGCATATATATATGTGGTTGGTCTAGAATATTTGGTATTGTAACTTGTGCTTATATTGATCATTCAACCCTAGGGTTGCATTTTGGAAAATCTGTCTTAACGTATACTTATCAAAGTGAAAGTCCACATTGTTTGTAACATTTAAAAAAATTCTCTTATTGTTGTTGGAATTGATTGTCTCAAGGATTGCTATTAGTTTCAATTGTCTAGCCCTAACTCATGTGTGCGTGTGTGATATTGATTGTGCATTGTTTCTTTATATATATATATATATATATATAAATAGATCCAAGACTCCAACTAGACGAAGTGCTAGGTTGAGTTCCATTTTGGCTGATATTCTAGAAATTCTCACAATTCATCTTATTGCTTGCGTGAAAAAGACATGGTTACTCTTGATAAGGCCCAAGCAAATCCTTAAATATACCACCTTGTTTGGAGAGTCCTATGAACAGGAATACCTTAAATGGTTCTCATGTGTTTATAGAAGGTCAAAATAGTAAAAGAAAAGGTGTTACTTTAGAGTACCGATATTGAATTAAGACTTCTTGATCCTAGAAAATATATTTTGGAAAAACCTAATGAAATGGTAGATATATTAGGTATAGTGAACAAATAAATTTAAAACTCAAGTTCATTAACATATCAATGGAATCATGATATTCAAAATGAGGTTTGTTTGGTGAATCAAAGATAATTAGAGGCTAATAATGAACAAACACCAATTTAGATACCATCCTTATGTTATGTGGCCATTTCTCATGTTTCCTTAATATCATTCCCCTCATCCATCTCTTGATGTGTATGTTTCACTTGCTTCCACAGATCGTATGTTTGATTCTAATATTGCTTCTTGATATTTGTCAAAACCTTCACTTGCATGTTAGACTCTTTCCATAGTGTGTAACACTTTGGAATTTTCTTCTTTGCCTAATACATATGTTCCTATGTTTTATACTACCATTTCCTTCTTAGGCATGAGATGTAAAACTAAACTAGAGTTATTTCAAGGCTCTCAACATCCATGCGATATGGGCATTTCCGATTAGATATTACACAACCTTTTGGCTTATGACATGCTAATCTTTTCCTAATGGGTCTTATTGCCCCGAAATTTGAATTATATAATGGAAATGGAGATCTATCTCACCACCTTATGTCATTTTATACATCTTGCTTAGATTTTACACATGACAATTGGTTACTAAGAAAGCTATTTCCACAAGTTTGAAAGATTATGCTTTTAATAGGCTCTATGCTTTGCCTCTGATATCTAGATGCACATTAACGTGAAGGTCATGTGCATGCAGACTGCTCAACCAAGATAAGATGTGAATAAACCTATTAGAATCTATATTTATCTTCAAAAATATGGTCACAAAGATGAACACTATTTGCCCGAACTCAAGATCATAAGTCTACTTGCTTGACGTATGCTTGTTCCTACGATGGACAAAGTAATATTCAGCAGTTACAAATTATTTGATGAATTTTTCCACACAACTAAGAAAGTAAATATCAAGCTTTTATAGGCAAATATTTTAAATATGGTGTTATTGCCCCTATCTTTAGTGGAGCAAAAATTCAACCAAAGACATTATAAAGCTAAAAGTGTTGACAATGATTTTGAACATAACCTTGAGGCAAGAGTGTGGTCAATGCAAAGTAAAGCGGTTGAGAAACCACATATTACTCTTTCCACAACAATGAGAGCGCATACACACTTTACCATAGACGGAATTGCAATTATTGCTTGAATGCAACTTGATCATTTATCTCGTATTCTAGAATTTGACCTATCATAGATATTGCCTAAGAGCTATGTTGCCACTACATAATGTGATTATCAAAAAGAGGAGGGACATTTGCATAACTTTGAAACATAGGTTCATATACCAAATAACTAATTGTAAACATAGGTTCAACCTAACCAACATTTGAAAATCTTCATGGATCCTCTTTTAAACATGGGTACTTAGTCACAAGATCAAAAAATATTCATATGATCTACGACAAAGTCCAACATCCAACAATCATCAAATTAATGGATTTATTGGTGTGGTCATGGTTGCTACAACAAAGGGGTAATCAGCTTCCATTGTTTTTATGAAAGTTAAATTCCCAACTATGAATCTTACGATACACTACTATTTGTACAAGATCTTATTGGCACATATCCACAAAAGGCACATGGAGTTATGATTTCCAATGATTAAGGTATCATCGTGCGCACAAACCAATTTATTGATACACTTGGATATTATAAAAAAGACCTCCCTTTGCATTTATGAAAATGAAATTCCCGTGATGAAGCTTGTAATAGGTCAATATTCATACAAGCTCGTATTGCACATACTCACAAAAGACACATGGAGTTATAATTGATAATGACTCAAGTATCATGTGAACAAACAAATATATTGATAGTCTTGGATGGTACAAGAAAGACCTAACAAATACCACTACGCTTATTATCGAATATGACAAAATTACTAGGAAACCCTTAGTTGTATATGCTTACATCTGTTCTGTGCGATCCAAAACATGATTTTTGACAAACTAGTTTTGGAAAGTCCTAATTTTTTTAACCATAGTTCCATTTTTGTAGTGATGTTTATCGAGACCATTCTAGCATCTTTCCAACTAACCTTGCAATTATAAAATTGGGTCAACATGTTAGGAGATATGACCCCAACAAGGAGTACTAAATAAAATAATATTGATAATAGGATAGCTTTCATTTTTTTTCCACTTCTGTCCTTTCGAATCCATCCCTAAGGTGGATATGAATGGTGTCCATGTTGTATGACCTTTTGGTTCATATTTTAATTTTTAGAATTTTTCTATATTCTCCATTGTATACCTATAAAGTAGCTTGTTTTAAATAAAGAGATAGATCTTCAAGCATACATCTCCCTTATGGAGTTTTTCCAGTTTGTATACATTTTAAATTACAAGAAAAATAGTTTGTTTTTACATCTCTTTCATTGTGAATTTATTGTTATAACACATTAATCACCATTGTTAGTGTCTTATCCACTAGGTTGAACATTAGTATTAGTGGTATTAGAAAAAATTCATTCCACTCTTGCATGTCGAACCCATAAGGTCATAATACCGTAAACACGGTCTCAAGAATAACGATCCTTTGGATTACCTTCCTTTGCTTCAAACAACCTCAAGCAATGCAATTGGAAATGAGAGATCCCTTCAAAGAATTACTTGATGAAGCCCTTGAGAGGCAAAGGAGGGAGATGATGACACAATTTGTCGATGTTCTCTCACAAGTCGTCCCCTACAACCAACCCCACCTCCACAACTACACCCTTCAAGGACCCAACACCATTTAAGATACAAGTAAAATTTAACATTATGCAATTTGAAGGAAAAGCGATCTTCGACAAATTAAATAAATGGCTCGATCAAATAGAATCATATTTCTTTGTTAATAATTTCTCTCACGATGAAAAGATAATGTTTGCACTTATAAAATCACCTATGAATGTCAAAAAATGGTGGGAATCATACTCCTTCCAAGATGATGATAATTATTATGTAACGATTTAAGAGCACGTAGATCCTTCATATCAAATTGAGATGAGAGATGAGACTTAACATGATCAATCATTTAGTTATTATTACCAATTGATAACATGTCATCTACATACAATACTATAATAACCAAAAAATTACCTTGTTTAAAATAAACATAAGGACCAACTTTGTTTCTTCCAAGCCCAAGTCCCAAAACATACTTATCAATTTTATGTTTCCACATTCTTGGCACTTTCTTGAAGCCACAAAGAGTCTTATTCAACATACATACCAAATATTCCTTTCCTTTAACCTTAAAGTTTTCTAGCTGCTTCATGTAGATTTCTTCTTCAAGCTCACCATAGGAAAAAGTTGTTCTAATGTCCATTTGTTGTACTTCTAGACCAAGAGTAGCAATAATAACTATAAGATATCTAATAGAATGTAACTTAGCAACAAGAAAAAAATATCACCAAAATCAAGTCCCTCTACCTGTGAGAACCCTTTTGCTATCAAAGGAGCATTATACTTCTTCATTTTCCCTTGTGCATTATACTTCTTAAATACCCATATACAACCAATAGGTTTTCTTAGAGGAAAATTTACCAAGTCCCATGTATGATTCTTATGTAAGGATTCATTTTCTTCCTCCATACCCTTCTTCCAAGATTTATTCTATTTTGTGCCAAAATCATGCTTTACATCTTTAGGGCATCATAATACCATAAAATTTGATACAATAATTGCGAGAATGGAAATTAGGACGGGTATACCTATTAGGTGCCCTTCTCACCTGATCGATCTTCTTAAGATTGGAGTTTCTATTTTAACATTTTCTTGTTCCTCTTTTGTTTCATATGAATCTTCCTCTTGCAACTCTCTCTCCAATTCATCTTCCATTGTTGCATCAAATTCAAACATAGATTCACCTTCTTTTAGTTCAACATGAACTTGTTCATTATCATCCTTTAGTTTTGCTTCCTACTTTGGAATCCCTTTAAATTCACTAAATATTACATTATGACTATGAAGAGCCATATGTGTTTCTCGGATTCCATATCTTGTATCCATTTTACACCATTATAGTATTAAATAAATATGCACTTTGCATATTTATTATCATTATCCTTTTCTCTTTCAAAATGTACATATAAGAAATACAACCAAATACCCTTAGATATTGAATAGAGGGTTTCTTACTAGTCCATGTTTCATGTGGATTTTTATCTTCAAGGGTGGATGTGGGTGATCTATTGATCAAGTAACAAAAAGTATTTCACTACTTTGGTCTAGAATTTCTTATCTAAACTTGCACCATTGAGCATACTTCTACCTATATCCAATAAAGTTATTCTCATTCTTTCTATAACTCCATTTTGTTGTGGCATATATGGATTTGTCTTATGCCTTTCTATTCCATATTATTTACAAAAATTCTCAAAGGAATTAGAGTAATATTACCACCATTATCACTTCTCAATACCTTTATTTTATTTTATGTCCGATTTTCTTCAAGAGCTTTAAAATCTTTGAACTTATTGAAAACAACATACTAGTTTGAGAAAAAATATACCCAAGTGTTACTCAAGAAATCATTTATGAATGTGATATACATATATATATTTTCCTCGATTTTTTACTAGGAAACTTTACTCTAGTTTCTTTCCAAATACAATGCTCACAAAAATATAAATCTAAAGGAAATTAGAAATTATTTCAACCATATGTCGATCTATAACTTTTTTGTTGTCTAGAACCCCGAATTATTGCACTCATCACTCAATGTGCTTTCCTTAAGTTTCATTAGTGTTCTTGTATATAATACATTTTCCAACATTCTTTGAACCATCTTATAATCATCCTTAGTAAATATTACCTACACATTCATATCATTCATCTTACTTACAAAATTAGGTTTTCGTTCAAACTCAAAATTTGCAAAACACAAGGGAGGGTTTTAGTCCTTTCATATTTGACCCTCAACATGACTCTCCTATGACTTATGATATTTTAGGTTGATTTGTCTCCCAAAAATGCTTCACTTCCATTGATATTTTTACATTCACATAACCACTCGACGAGGAGTCATTTGAAAAGAGGTACTGATTCAATCAACCATGCACCATCACATGCATGCGTGTGAGACATTGCCAAGAAAAAATCTATCAAGTCTTCACTAGAAGGTTTCATATTTAAAGATCCAACATTGTCGAATTTCCTCTTTTTTAGTCTTTAATTTACTTTTAGAATTTGATTGTCCTTGATTTTCTCTTGGGTACGACCTCTCACCAATAAAGTATCTTTGGATTGATAATCCTCAATAGATTTATGCCTCATTTCTTCTTACAATAAAAACAAAACTACATCCTCAACTAATAATTTTTTCGTAGTACTAGTAATAGTCATAACTAGATTATCTCAAGATTCAAATACAAAACATAATAGAGTAATAAATTTATCATCTTCTTCTATTTTAATATCAACGAAAAATATGTTCACCAAAGACTTTGTATTATACAAAGTCCCCAACATCTCCCATAGCACGTGCGATTTTATGTTTCGATACTTCAAAAAAATTGAATCAACACGAACAATCCGATTGATCTCTTTACCTTCCCATAAATATTTTCCCAATCCTCTACCTTCAAACTTACAAGCATGATTCCAAACACAAAATCATTGATCTCTATCCATAAGAATATCTTCCATATTGAGCTTCCATAATTCAAAATGCTAGCCATCAAATTTTTCGATTTCAATTTGTGTAGTTCCAGTCATTTTCCTCTACTCGAAAAAATTTCACATGCAAAAACCCACACAAACAAAAGTTTATGAACACGGTTCATAAACCCTAACTCTTCACACAAAGCTAAAATCTAGCTCACATAGTCTTTGAGATAAATAGAAAACAAAGAAATGCAATACATAAGAAAACACCGAAACTTATCTTCCTTATTGTAGTAACTAAACCATTTTACCATAAAATAACATACTTCCTAGTTATACTCTATCCAACAACACGTCCAACTATATGTAAGCACAAGTAGGTAATTGTCACAATTGTATTACAAAATAATGGGTATAAAATTCAAGGTCTAAGAATACAATCCATAATGTTTCCCCATAAATATGAGTTATCTAACCACCCATATAACAACACATGTTAAACCACCTACACTGGATTGAAATCCTATATAGGAGAACCCATGTTGACCTATACCTTGTTCTGGCTATATAATCTAAAAGGAGCTAACTCATGGCCATACAGGCAACATATCAAAGAAGTTGCACCCATTAATATTTTGCACCAAGAAAATTTCTCAGTGCTCATAACCTTTGTCAACAAATTAACAAAATTATCTTGTGTGTACACCTTCTCCACCGATATCATCTTCTCCTACAAAATTTCCATTACAAAATGGCATTGAACATCAATTTGATTTTCTATAAATGGTTCTTAGGGTTCTTTTCTAGACAAATTACACATTGACAATCATAATTGATCCTTACAACATTTTGAGTGAACCAAATTGTGAACATTAGCCTTTAAATCCAAACGACTTCCTTGCTTACATGGGAAGCTTGTTGACAAGATTTTATGTCACTTTGGTTTATTTGGTCTCTTCATGGGCTCACCTGCATTGTTCGACATAAAACTTGCAACATTGGAGAGATCATCTATCAACATGATGATCTAACCTCTATGTTTGAGAGGGGCAGCTCCCTCGTATGATGGGTTTGTGGGGTTTTGAGTACTTTTAACCCAAAAAGCACCCAAAAGGGGAAAGAAAGGAAAGTGAGAGAGGAATAGAAGAGGGAGGAAGATAGTGGAAAATAATGGAGAGAGGGAGCATGTAGGGAAAAAAGCGTAGTTATCATTCCTACATGCTAGAAAGTACACCATAAAAGTAAAGAGATTGAATGTTAATACTTTGCATGAAAAGGAAAGAAATGAAATATTACATTTGACATAAGAAAAAACATAACCAACAAGAATCTCAAGACACAAAGTTCTATAAACATCCATGTATTTCTTCTTGGAAAGGAACACAAAGTTTCCTTCTTGCCTTCTCTTCAACAAAGTCTTCACAATGGACAATCTCCATGGAAAACATCTAAACACAAAGTTTTATTAACTTTCTTGCCTTGAGACTATAGGACACAAAGTTCCTCCAACCTCCAAGACCCTTTACAAATGACCTCTAACTTCCTTTTATAACCCAAAAGTTGGTTATAAGGTAGTTAGGGTTTACATGACATCACTTTAGGGCACAATTAGGTCACATTATAATTTTATAACTTTATTTTAATAAAGTAAAGCCACTTTATTAAAATAACATCATTTTATCACATAAGTGACCTAATTACAATAATTAAGTGGGTACATGTGGACCCCACTAGAGTGAGAAATACACCTAGACACAAAAATGACACCTAGATTAGCAACATGACACCTATGATCAATGCCATATTCATTGGGCCAAGAGTCCATCTATCTTGGTCGTACGAGAAATGAACTCATTGAGCCTAGGGACAACAAAGTAACAATATTCATTCCATGATCCTCTAGTTGATGAAGGAACCGAAGTCGATATTTGGTTGTTTTCTTTGGATGTAAATTTACTACATTGCCATAGTTTGTTGCACCATCTTTGCTTGTCAATGATCAATATCTCACTCGTGCTCTTCGATCATTTATTTTCATTATCACTCCATATTTATACACCAATCTTGTGTTGGTGATATGAAATTGTAGACTTCTTGCATGATGGAATTTGTTATAGTACAAGCCTTTGTTTACTTTGATTTTGTCACTTAGCATCATCATACTATCTCGAAATAATGTTTTATTTATTTGAAATGATGGAACCATCTCAAAAGAAGAGTTGTTGCAAATATTATAAACCCTATATTTTTTTATGTGTTCCACATGTGCCAAACAAATGTGTACACCCAACCACCACAAGTTTAATTGGACTTTTCATAATTAAATTTAAAGTCTCTTCAAGATAGCTAGTATAGCCAAGAATGTAAACCATGCACACATAATGATCAGCTGTAGGTGTAATGTAATAATTGTCTTTTGTGTAATATTTACGGGGTTTTCCACTAAACCATGTGTATGCTTCCACATTTTGCATACATGTTTACCAAGGTACTTCCCATAAAGACATCGATTGCAATCCTCAACTTATCTTTATATTTTTCTTAAAGCAAACAATGTAGCTTCAATGCATATAAATTTTGTATCTCTCTAGAGGATTCATCATTTATCATCACAAATTCTTTTGTATTCTTGAGATATTATCTTTTTGGAAATTGGTAAAAGTTGAGGGTGTTGAAAGGACCCACATCCTTATACAAGGAGCCCCAAAGGCCAAATAAAACAGCTTAAGCAAAGAAGAGAAGATGCCGAAAGCAAAGGAAGCAAAGGACCAAACAAGCCCTAATGAAACACGAGAGAGAAAATGAACACCAAAAAGGATAGTAAGGAGAATAAAATGTCTAAAAGTAGGAGCAAGTTGCAACAAACCGAAGGAGAAGAAGCAAACCAGGGCAACTATACCCAGTAAAGCAACAGATGGATGGAAAAAGGAAGAAGGGAAGATGCATCCCAGGGGGGCTAAAAGAGCGAGAAAGAGAACAATATCATAGAAAGGGGAAGAGAATAACAGGGAAATCAATTCCTTCCCTTATTTCCTTTATTTGAACGCACTAATTTCCATTTATCATGTGTAATCATCTCTAAAATAAGAGGATTATATTTCATTGATTTCAAAGCCTAGGATCCCATAAGGGGGAGGAGGCTACAATCCTTATCCGAGTCGAGTTATCGATTCATGGGGATGCTTCGGCACTGAGAGATGGTCCTTACAAGTGGGATTAATAATCAATAACCGCGCCCAACCTTTGTAGAAGGACTTGAATCAAGTAGGGCATGTAGGTGAAGGGGCAACAACTACAACAAAAGGGTTCAAGTTGCAATCGAGGGAGTTGTAGCTTGACCTGAAGGAGTTGTAGCTATAACTCTTTGATCTTTCAAGCCAACATTGTCTTCTTCCTGAAGAGTCTTATTATTCTAAATCTAGTGTGCTCCAATACTTGAGAATATATCCTTTTTGCGAGGATCATGGGTTTTCTTCGAGGCGTGCAACATGGAGATAACCCAGTGTTCTGCAATTTTGACATCCGAAAGCGTGATATTTTCATAGTCTAAAATATGGGAATAGCTAGTGTCACCCATTTTAAGGGTCATCCTATCTAGCAATCCCTTGTTGAGATCGACTTCAACACAGATCCTAACAAAAGTATACAAACCGCTCTGTAACCTCGACCGTCGACCTTGATGAACCGCCCAAGGAGGTTTCCAATATCCTTCAAAGAGGAAGTAAAATGAAGGGGTAGATTTGGTAACCTCACCCAAACTGGAACCCGCATGATGGAGAAGGTATTCGGGTCAAAATATGGAAACCATGGGGTAGTGAAAAGTCTCGCCGAACCCTGAACCAAGGGCCCTCATCCATGGCTCTCTGGTAATCATGTTGTTCATTGAAAAAGACAATGAAGAAACCTCGGGCATAGAGGAAATATTTACAATTTTCTATCCATGAGGTGTGAATCCATTGGAAAATTGTGTTTGACAATGGCCAAACACCATTAAATCTGCATATTAGGCTTTTTCTTTAATGTCTTGCAGCAGGTTCAAATATTCTTCATCCTTGATCTCCAAGACCGGGGTTTCAGAGGCTTGCTCAATGATGTAAGTCAGGGGGGGAGGGGGAGATATTGGGGATTTCGAGGATGAGGCATTTTTAAATAGTGCCTCCTTGAAAGAGACAAAGCTACGATTCTTGGTCCTCCCAAAAGAAAATCAATCACAAAAATCAAGGAATCCCTGGCTATCCCGTAGGAGAAGAGAGGAAAATCATCCACAAGCAGTTTTCCCAAAAAAATGAGGCCAAAAGAACCTAGCTTATAGCCTAATTTTTGGGCAAGAGTACGTTTCAAATCCAACCCATTAACAAGTCGATGGAGTTGTAGGGTCAGAGTATTACTAGTAAGAGTACGGAAAAAAATGGAGATGCTCTGTACGGGACTCTACCTTGCCATACTAGAAACCACTGTCGTGCGAGCCTTTAGGGCTCGAAAAGCCTTCTCCATCATTTTTTCCAAAGGAAGAAACTCCTCTGGGTAGTCTTTGTACAACCCCTGTGCGTTAGGGTTAGGGCACGTGCATGTTTCTCCATCCTCTGTGTCATTGCTTCCAACTCTAGTGCAGCCGCATTTTCCCCAATCTAAGTTCTGCTCAACCTCGTGATCATTACCAACTAGAATGGAAAAGTGAGCATCTCCCTTTTCACGGTATTCCCTCTGTACATATTTGGTGAGGAATTACCGTTGTCACCATTGCCTGGGTGTGATCCGCATTGATAGTACCCAAGCTTATCAGGTGCACCCGTTGTAGAATTAACGCCGACATCCAAAGCCCCTGCCATTCTCGACCTCCTTGTACCTCTTATTATTGCTTCTTGATATATTAATTAACATTATTTAATAACATGAATTAAATCAATATTACTAATTAAATAATTTTAAATAATTAAACTAAAATTATTAATTAAGCATTAAAACCATTTTCTAAAGTCAAAAGGATGTTTAAAGTGTGGTGGGACAACACCGATGATGGGAATGCGACAACACATCATTGCAACAATCGACAATCGAGGTTATGAAGACGATGACATACAAACAACCTATCAAAATGGTGTGGAAAGGCGATATGACAAAGCTTTTTAACACAAAAAGATTTGAAATTTTAGAGTGGGTAGAAATTTTAGGACAAAAAGTTGTTATATAATCATTCTTTGTGGTATATATTGCAACACTTACTTGACGTTTACTCATCCAATTTATAGCTCCATTAAACAAGTTATAAACATACCCACTAGTAGATGTGAGCATATCTAAATATTCACCTCAATTTTAATCCATAAAGCCTAAATTCAATTTCTTTATTTTAAAAATATTTCCCTCATATAATATTGCATAATCAAATGTCCCTTATAGATACCTACGGATACTCTTCACCTCATTCCAATGTTCCTTTCTAGGATTTGATATGCATATGCTAAAAATCATTCTTGGGTATAAAGTAAAAAGGAGGTAATTCGTGGAAAATATATAACACTTTTCCAACAAGTGTATAAAATTTACAAAAACTTCATGATTTACCTTGAGTTTCACATAATTTCCCTAAATATCCATAAATGGTCTCTAATTCCCCTATTTAACACTATTTTCATCAATATGTGTCAATTTTCATTATTTCCCCAAAAATTCACACCCCAAACATAGGTATGACACCTTAAACATAATTAAAACACCCTACCGACAAGTGTGACACCATAACCCTAACCTACAATGTGACACTCTAAACCTAAACACAAATAACAAAGTCGAGACAACCTAAACTATAATGTGACACCATAAACATTAGTGGAACACCCAAAACACTAATACAAGACCCTAAAACTAATGGGTCACATTAAATAACATAATTGTGACACCCTAATGATGTAATAAAATTAAATCTAAGATAAGGACAATGTTGATCCGATAGATAAAACAATAAATAAGCAAGATCAAACAGATGAAATATAAGAAAAAGTGATAGGCGGGGCTTAGAGAATTAATCAACTTGAATCGTAGGTTTGAACTAGTTCTAGATTGGTGACTGATTTGGAAGGGGAGATTCTGGGTTGTGCAAGATCTGTATCAGAAATTGGGCTACAACAATCTCAAGGACATGAGTGCTTGGACTAGGACAGGGCCGCCTAAGCACTAACGTCGATTTGGTTGTTGGTGTATATGGAAATAATCGGGATCTCGATTATTTCGTGTCACTTCTTGTTCATTATAGGCCATGCTAGGTTTGTTACACTCTCGCTCTCGTTGCACCTACACTGCAAAAGCGAATCCTAGATATTTGTACAAAACTCAATCATAGATTAGATGAATAAAAATATGCATATGCTTGAGTCGGACTAACCTCGACGATCACCCCAATGTGATTGTCACCAAGCGCTACACTACATTTTAGACTCCATGTATTTCTTGTGCGTTTGTGATTGAAATAATGTCCCTTGAGATATGATTCCCTAGTTGTAGTCGCATAAGGAATAATAGGCTATAAGTACTTTGTCCCAATGCAAATGCATGGTATGGAATTCAGAATAAATCCTCCTATACAATGAAGTATGCGGTGGAAAAATGTAGTCCTTCTTTGTAGCAAATAGAAAATATTCTCTTTGTAATGCTATGTGCCTCTTAAAATACTTTCCCCCTTAATGAGGTTAAATAATACATGTATATATATAATTAATTTTCCTAAGTTTCATCATTAACAAGTGAAAGAATGACCAAAGGTGATAAAAGAAGTAACATTTGAAATATCATAAAAAGAGATAAGGACGACAGAGGTACCCAAAGGGGATGGTAGGTCCCAGACGCTCCTATCACTAATGAGTGGTCCTATACTGGGTTCTCAAAAAGGTCATACAATGAAATCAAAGTTAAGTAGAATGTCGGCTAGTATGTAAAACTATAAGTTGTCAATTAGAAACAACAAGCAATAAAGATGAAAAGGATAAAATCAATGTCAAAGCAAAGTAAAGAGGTGTTAATGAGTAATTCTCTTGCTTAGGAATCATGCATATAAATGACATATTTAGAGGCTAGATGTACATAGTAAGTGTGTGATTTAGTGACTACACCTACAAAATACTCATATGATACCTTAAACACTAATACAATACTCTAAACATTAATACAATATCCTAAACACTAATGTGTCACACTAAATAACACTATTGGGGCACTATAAACACTAATACAACACATTAAACACTAATGTGACAACCTAAAAACTAATGGATCACACTAAATAACTAAATATTAATATGAAACCACAATTGGGACACCCTATAACACTATTGTGACACCTTAAACATTCATACGACACCTAAACACTAATATGACACCTTACACTAATATGACCCTTTAAATACTAACGAGATATCCTAAATAAGAAAATTAGGATTCCTAAACACTAATGTGACACCTTAAACACTCATATGACACCCTAAACAATAATACCACACCTTAAACCCTCAAAATTTTATATGACACTCTAAACACTAATGGATCACTCTAAATAACACAATTGGGACACAATCGAACACTAATGTGACTTCCAGACATTGATACGACAACTTAAACACTAATGGGTCACCCTTAATAACACAATTGAGACACTACTAATATGGCAATCATACTTATAAAGAAGTAGTGTGACATCCTAAATAATCATACGAGACCTTAAAAATTGATATGACACCTTAAACATTAATGGATTACCTAAATAACACAATTAAGACACCCTAAACACTAATGCAACACCTTAAACTCTCATACGACATAGTAAACACTAATATGCCATCCCAAACACTAATATGAAACCCTATACATTGATGGGTCACTTTAAATAATATAATTATAAAACCCTTAAAATCCATACAACACCCACGAACATTAATGGGTTGCATTCTAATTAACACAGCCAATTGGGATTTCATAAACAATAGTGTGACTGATATTCGTCAAAATCAATAATCATTAGAATGACACCATCGAAACATCGTTAGTAGAAGTAGAAGCATAAACGATTTTGGTGCCCTAAAATCTACAAGGCCACCCTTAATAACATAATTAGGACACCCTCAAAACACAAATATGACACCTTAATCACTTGTATGATACCTTAACAATCACATGAGAACCTAAACACTAATGTGGTTCACCTAATGAATACATTTTAGCACAATTAGGACAACCTAAACACTAATGCAATACCCTAAACACTAATACAACACCCTTAACATAGATGAGTATCTATATCCTCCCTTTAAATAATGCAATTAAGACTCCTTAAACACTAACGTGACACCCTAAGCACTCATATAGAACTTAGCTTCGGTTATAATTCACAATGGGCTCTAACTCTACAAAGAAAAAGTTTGGGAATTTATGTATATATATATATACTAAGCACTAACGAGTCACCTTTATTAACATAATTTAGACAACCTAAACACTCATATGACACCATAAGAACTAATAAGACACCCTAAAAACTAATATGATACCCTAAATAGTAACATGACACTCTAAATATTAAATACAAAACCCTAAACACTCATATGACACCTAAACATTGATACAACACTCTAAACATTAATATGAAACCCTAAACACTACTTGGTTGTTATATAACCCAATTTAGACACCCTATATACTAATGTGACACCCTAAACACTCATATAACACATTAAGCACTAATCTAACACCCTATATAACACCCTAAATGTATATACATATATATATGTATATGTATATACCGATATATGAAACTCTAAACACTATTTGTTGACCTTAACTAACATAATTGGGACACCATAATAAATAATGTGACACCCTAAACACTAATAGGTCACATGTAACTAAAATACAATTGAGACATGTAAATGGTGATATGACACCCTAAACACTCATTAGACACCCTAAATCCTAATACGACTCTCTACACACTAATGCGATAGATGAAACACTCATACAATACCCTAAGCACTAATGTGACACCATAAACACTAATGTGACACCCTAAACACTCATATGACACACTAAAAACTAATGATACACCTTGAATACTAATATGGCAATCATACTTATATAAGAAGTAATAGAAAAAATCAAGAGTTGAATCACAAAAATCTTATCCTATATAAACAAGGCCACAAAAAGGGTCTTCTTAAGTTTAAAATATGTTCATATGTCTAATTTGTTAAAAATTAAAAACAAAAAAAAGAGTTTCAAAATGGTAATATAACCCATAGGCATTTTTGAAATTGATTTACATCAATCCTTACCCAAAAAAATACAAGAACCAATAGTGAGATCCAAATGCATAAATGGATATTCTCCTCATCCAATCTCTCAACAAACACAAAAAAATTGGAACTCCTCATCATTCCTCCCTATGTATCAAAGCATTATCAATGTGATATTCATCAAAATCAATATGCAATTTAAAAAAGTGGAACCCTAATTTGGCATCATTAGAATCAACAAAAGCACGTTCATCAATAAAGAATATCGCAGAGAATCGTTAGTAGAAGTAGAAGCATAAACATACAACAAATAAATGGAAGTGGAAGTGGGCACTTCAACACAAGGCTTTGGATGCCTCATGATGTTTTCGTTATTCTTCCTTGTCCCATAAGACTTCATCATTCTCTTTACCAAATCAAATATCTAAATATACGTCATCCTCATAATTATGTCTCATCAAGACAGGCCCCTAGAATCATCTCCATATTTGAACACATGCACGCTCTAGCCAAAAGTCTCCAAATACTCTAATCAAATATTACATAAAAATAGAATTTATAACAAAAAAATATTATAATAAATCTCGCAAAAATCAAGAAAAACAATTTAAAACATCAAAATTTCCATTGTTACATGATTTCACAACACTTTTGAAATTAATAATGTATAATTATGTCAATTGTACAATATGAAAAATATCTAAAAAAATCCATAAAATATTTGAAGAGAGGAGGAAAGAGTTTCTCCTTAGATCTCCAACCAAAATATCAATTTTTGGTACTCTATATAAGATTGTAATGCTTATTTCTTTATCTTTCGAAGATACTTCATTTAAAACTTAGGTAACAAATAATTTTAAACAAAAAAACATCCTAGGGATTACTCATCTTCAATACCACATAAAGATACAAAACTCTATTTTAAAACCATGAACTCCGTTGAATTATTCTCTTCCCTCTTTGTTAGATAGAGCATTGCAAACTAGTCATAAACCACAACCTCGTAATTAACATAATTTGAATCTTATATTTTAGTTGAATTGTATTGTGATAATGGGAAAGCCCCCAACCAAAATGAGCCAAGGAAAGAACCAAAAGAAATGAGACAATGGAGAACAAAGTTGTTATCTAAATAAAAGTTTGGAGGAGGAGAAGGGCCAACATCCCTATCAATCACCTTGAAAGGGTCAATACAAAATGTGATGGTGTCCTCAAGAAAGTAACCTAATAGGGTTTGCCTAAAGAATAGAGAGATTCCCCTCTATATGTTGTATAAATTGCTATAGATATGTTCACATGAAGATTATTTTCACCATCAAAGGAATAACACTAATACACAAGCATGTTTAGAACAAATATTCTCCAAAATCCAATAAAAATTACAATGATCCTAATATCGGCGAAATTCTAATGTCTTTAGACCCATACATTTGCTTACGACTGAAATTGATCTAGACCTCACTTGGGTGTAGCATATATATCTCAATAGTATCCTTTATATTGAAGCATTAAAATCCAAGTGCACTTTGCATTTTATGCATAACCACTTCCTATGTTTATAAGGATTGAATGCATACTTATAGTGGAACCTATACCTTTTACTTATGCAAATTGGCTAGGCTTGATTTGCAAAAAAATGTCAATAGGTCAAACCCAAAAGAGATGAATTCAAACAATATATATGTGGTAAATTGACCTTTAAGTTCCCTTCTTGTTAAGTACATAAGAGTACATCGTAACAATAGAGCTATACATGATGGTCACCTCTAGCTTTGAATTGGTTGAAGTTAAAATTTGATGTGACCTCTAGAGGAAACAGAGTCTTGCAAGAAGAGGTGATCTTCTTTACTCCCATGGGTGAGATTTTGAGATTTCCTCAACCTGTATGCTTCTCATGGGACCAAACAATTTAGTTGAATTTTATAATCTTGTTTGACTTACAACTTGTTAGGTATCAAACTATTTATAAGCTATTAGTTGAAGGTGACTAGTGAATCCTCATCAATGCAATTGTTAAGGGCCAAACTTTGAATTAGAAGCTTAACCAAATTATTCATGAAGTGAAGGATTCCAATCTTCAATTTCAAGCTCTCTTTGAATCAATTTTTAGGTGGCCCACAGATCCACGTATTTTCTTTCTAATGCAAGAGCTAACCTTGGTTGTTTCTCTAAAGTTAAGAGTTTTGTCTCATCTAATTGGCATAGTTTGGTGGATCTTCTTTCTAGAGTGGTTTTAGTCTATTCTATTCTAATAGGTTTTGACTATATTAATTTTTTGGCGAGGGAGGGGAGCACTAAAGATCAAATACAAATTATTATCTATAATTTTTGCATTGGTTGAAATGAATTCGTTATATAAATGAAATCATGAAAGCGAATGAAAGCACTCTCAAGAGTCAAGGTGGGAGGGTGCTGAAATAACACCTTTTTCAACACAAAGCTCCTTGCATGCAAAATTTATAGCGATTTGTGTGTGGGGAGAATAATTTAATTGACATCTTGGCTAAGGAGAGATCAACTCATCTATCATTTCATTTTGTTTTGTTTCCTCCAATGTGTTATTTATTATGGCATCTTTCTCTCACTATGGTAAATCATTTATTGTTTTTAGAGGGGAGATTTCTTCTCGCCTCGGTAAAAATGAATAAATGAACAAGGGTATGTGAGATGACTTGATGAGAGAATGGTATTAAGGTCCAAAGGATGGGGATAATATTGAGTGGGTTAATTGTTAAATAGATTCCGTTCGTAAAGACTTTCCATTCAAACTAGGTCTTTTAACCTTCCAATTCTTGGCAAAAATGATTCTCCCTCCTTTCTCGCCAACTTCCCTTTATGAGTTGCAAGTGATCTAGGAAGAAAAATACCCTCCTTTTGATTCAATAAAGGTCACATAGGATCATGATTTGATTTCTCAACATGCTTTTGTGTAGTCATTGCCCAATTGGTGCTCTATTTAAGGTGCAAAGTTTCAAAGGAAGGTGCATTTTGCATATAAGGATCCATTGAAGATAGTTTGTTTGATGGAGAAGAAAATATCTCCTTATGTTGTGCAATGTAAAGTCTCTCTCCCTCCCTCTCTCTCAAGCACTATATTTATGATATATGTTTTTATAAGGCCTTTTTAGTTATGGCCTTTGCTTCAACCATGCAATGCAACATAGGCATATTATGGAAAAAAAAAAAATGTCTCTATTGAACATGTACTAGGAGAAAATGTGTTTGAAGTTGTACTAAAGTTTTCTTAAATTTTGCAAAATAATGGCCCCGATTTCATAATGTAAACGTCGCCTAATCACAACTCCCTCAATGTAGCTTGGACTTGAGATAAAAACCACTTGTCCCAAATATTTTGAAATCTAATTTCCAATAGCGTAAGAATCACCTAGATCTAACACATGTGAAGAGAATGGTCCCGTGGAAATTCTTATGATGATTTTGGAGAAAAAAACTCCAAAATTACCCTAAAACAACTTTCAACAAATTTATCTTCACCGAGTCCCATGAGCCATGCATATGTTAAATGGTAGTTTCTTTTGACTCCTTAACCGCAAAATTTGATGTCATGTGAGATTCATGGCATGTTCATAATCAAACAAATAAAAAAACTCTACAATTATAGAAGCAAATACAAATAGGTCCAAAATTATAATTAATCACGGTGTAAAATAAAATGGATGAAGTGAGTTGAGTGATGAGATGAAATTCATAGCCTTTATATATACACATATTTAAGATATCAAAAAGGGAGGACAACCCATAAAGGCGGTGAGCATAAATAAGTAAGAAACCACAACATGACATACAAAAACCCTAGTTAAAAGTCCATGAAGAACTAGATAAGCATTCGCGAGCCACAAGCCCCCAACAAACAACTACCACCAAAAGATAAGCATCCAAATAACATCCATACTCGAACCCAACGAGACAAAACAAAAGTTGCCTATCCTAGACTTGAGTATACAAAATACCTCCACATTATTCACTAAGAGCCCTAAGTTTTAACCATACTAATCCATTTTTCATTGGAATGTTCGCCATAGAAAAAACCTACTAGGGTTTGATTCATAGGAATGTGTGAAGAGAGGAAAGAACTCTCCTTAGATCTCCAACTTAATCATCAATTTTTTTTTCTCTACATAATATTGTAATGCCTATCCCTTTAGCTTTTGAAGATGCTTCATTGAAGCTTAGGTAATAAATAATTTTAAACATAAACGTCTTAGAAGATAACTCATCTCAATACTACATAAAGATACCAAACCTAATTTAAAAACCAAGGACTCCATTGAATATTTATCTTCCCTCTCTGCTAGATAGAGCATTGCAAACTAGTCAAAAACCACAACCATGTCATTCTTTTAGCTGAACCGTGTTTTCATAATGGGAAAGCCCCCAACCGAAATGAGCGAAGGAAAGAACCAAAAGAAAGGAGACAATGGAGAAACATGGTTGTTATCTACATAAAATTTTGGAGGAGATGAAGGGCTAACATCTTTATCAATCACCTTGAAAGGGTCAATATGGAATGTGATAGTGTCCTCAAGAAAGCAACTTGAGTTAAGAGGGTTCACCTAAAGAATAGAGAGATGTTATGATGTACAAATTGTTAAAGGGATATTCACGGGAAGACTCTTTTCATCATCAATGGAATAACATTAATACACAAACATGTTTACAACGAGATGTTCTCCGATTCCAATATAAATTACAATGAACCTAATACCCACAAAATTTTGATGTCTCTAGCCTAGTACATTTGCTTACCAATGAAATTGATCTAGACCTCACTTGGGTGCACCATTTATGTCTCAAGAATTTACTCTATATTGAAGCATTAAAATCCAAGTGCACTTTGCATTTTATGCAAACCACATCCGATGTTTATAAGTATTGAACTCATGCTTATAGTAGAACCTATACCTAATAGTTATACAAACTAGTTAGGCTTCATTTGCCACAAGCTTTTTCAAAAGGTCAAACCCCAAAAATACGAATTTGAACAATATGTATAAGGTAATAGTGTTAAATACTCTTCTTGTTAAGCGGATAAGAGTACATCATAACAATAGACCCGAGTGCACAATGGTCGCCTCCAACTTTGAATTGGTTAAAGTTAAGCTTTGATTAGACCTCTTAGAGAAACACAAGTCTTGCAAGAAGAGGTGCTCTTCTTTACTCCCATGGGGAGCTTTTGAGGTTTCCTCAATCTTGTATGTTTCTCATGTAACCAACAATTTAGTTGAAGCTTAGACTCTTGTTGATGGCTTACAACTTGCTAGGTATCAAACAATTTAAAATCTAGCAACGAAAGGTGACTAGTTAATCCTCATCAATGCAATTGTTAAGGGGCCAAACTTTGAATTAGGCGCTTAACCAAATTATTCGTAGAGTTAAGGATCCCAATCTTCAATTTGAATTATTGTTTTCATGCGGCTAGCTGACCCACATATTTTCTTGCTAATGCAAGAGCTAATCTTGGTTGCTTCTCAAAAGTTGAGAGTTTCTTCCCTTCTAATTGGCATAGTCTGGTGGATCTCCTTTCTACATTGCTTTGGCCTATTCTATCCATAATAGGTTTGACCTAGATTAATTTGTGGGGAAAAGCACAAATTTCAAATACAAATCATCATCCATCTTTTTCAAATTGGTTGAAAGGGCATTGATTTTATCAATGCAATCATGAAAGAGAATGCAAGCACTCTTCAAGAGGCGAGGTGAGAGGGTGCTGAAATGACACCTTTTTCAACGCAAAGATCCTTGCATGCAATATTTTTGTGATTTGTATGGGGAGAATAATTTAATTGACATCTCGGCTAAGGAGAGATCAACTCATCTATCGTTTTGTTTTGTTTTCTTTCCCTACCATGCATTGTTGCTCTTGACTATGGCATCTTTCAATGGTAAACCATTTGTTGTTTTTGGATGGGAGGTTTTCTTCTCGCTCAATTAAAAAAATTAACAAGGGTATGTGAAATGACTTGGTGAGAATGGTATTAAGGTCCAAATGATGGGGGTACAATTGATAAAGTTGAGTGTTAAATTACTTCCACTCGAGAAAGACTTCCCATTCAAACTAGGTTCTTTGACCCTTTCATTTTTTACCTTTCAATTCTTAAAAATGATTCTCCCTCCTTTCTCATCACCTTCCCTTTATGAGTTGCAAAGTGATCTAGGAAGCGGCATGCCCTCCCTTTGATTGAATAAAGGTCACACATAATCACAATTTGATTTCTCAACATGCTTTTGTGTGGTCTTTGCCCGATTGGTGTTTCATTCAAGGTGCAGAGTATCAAAGGAAGGTGCATTTTGCATATGAGGGGCCATTGAAGACGGTTTGTTTGATGGATAAGAAATTATCTCCCTATGTTGCGCAATGTAACGTTTCTCTCTCCCTCTCTCTCAAGCAATATTTTTATGATATGTTTTATAAGGCCTTATTAGTCCTGGTCCTTCTCCAACTACACAATACAACATAGGCATATTATGGTAAATTATTTTACTTTGTCTTTCCTTTGTTGAAAAGAGGTGAAGACCCATTAAAACCCCTCATTCACCTATTTAAAAAAGTGCAAACTTTCCTTATTCCCACAAGGGGGTCTCTACGATAGCTAAGCTAACCTAAAACAAACAATCTTTTAACCTTTATAGGTTTATAATTTGGTTACTTCACAAAGTAACAATGAATAATATTCTTTTGGATTCATCTGTGTCAATAATTTTTTGCCCAGCGTTTGAGATCTTGCGAGTTAGATCCATCTTCAAGGCACAATCTCATTACTAGATTCATCTTCAAGGATAGAAGAGTGAAGCATAAGTTACTATATTCATCTTCTAGATGAAGCATCATCTCACTACTATATCTCGAGGAAAGAAGAATGAAGCATGAATCTAGATGAAGCATCATCTCAAGGATATCCTTCTTCGGGAAGAAGAATGAAGCATAATCTAGATCATCATCTCATACTATATCCTTCTTCGAGGAAAGAAGAATGAAGCATGAATCTAGATGAAGCATCATCTCACTACTATATCCTTCTTCGAGGAAAGAAGAATGAAGCGTGGATCTAGAAATCTAGATCGATGTTTCATTCTTCTTTCCCTGAAAAAGGATCTAGATGTCTAGATCAATGATTCATTCTTCTTTCCCCGAAGAAGGATCTAGTAGTTAGAAGATGCTTCACTCTTCCTAGATCCATGCTTCATTCTTCTTTCCCGAAGAAGGATCTAGTGGTTAGAAGATGCTTCACTCTTCTATCCTTGAAGATGGATCTAGTAGTGAGATCATGCCCGAAGATCGATATAGTAGTGAGATCATGCCTTGAAGATGGATCCAACGGTGAGAACCAAACGTCGGGAAAAATTATTGACACAAATGAATCCAAAAGAATATTATTCATTGTTACTTTGTGAAAAAACCAAATTAAAAACCAAAAAAGGTAAAAGGGGATGGTGAAGCATGATCTCACTACTAGGACCCATCTTCATTCTTCTTCTCTCTGAAGATGGATCTAGTAGTGAGATATGAAGCATCAAACCTTCAATCTAGAAGAATATTATTCAACCTTTTACCTATCGAAAACAAAAGTGTAAGCTTCCCTGGGTCCTACAACTACACTTTGGCCCAAGAAAAATGATCTTTACCTCTTCATTCTTCTTTCACCGAAGATAGATTTAGTAGTGAGATATGAAGCATCAAACCTTCAATCTAGAAGAATATTATTCAACCTTTTACCTATCGAAATCAAAAGTGTAAGCTTCCCTGGGTCCTACAACTACACTGGCCCAAGGAAAATGATCTTTACCTTACTTTACCTATAATGCCAAATGTAATAGTCCCTCCCCCACCCCGCCACATTGTACCCTGTCCCCCCCCGTCCCTCCGCGCCAACCCTCCCTGTGTGTGTGTGTGTGTGTACATGCACGATCCCCCAACAATGGCGGGTGGGGAATCTGTGTTATCCCAATAATAGCATAATGACTTTATCCACGGTGGATCTCAAAACCACATCCCCTTTTATGAAATCATCCATGTCACATTGGCCATATCTAAAGAAGGGCTTGTCTGATTAATACACAGTTAGTGCAAGAGATAATCTGTTAACAGCCCCTAAACTTATCATTTACATATGGAATACAATGATTGTATGGCCCTTGCATCTACTTCATTAACAGTAGCGAAGTCAAATATGGACCACTAACAAGAGACGTTAGATTCAACCCTTCTGAAGTTTTATCCTTGGCACAATGCAAAAAGTTAGAATATAATTTGAGACTTTATAGCCCTAGAACATGTCAAAAGACGGCGACTAGAGCAAACCATATGCATAAATGAAACTCGATAATTATTGGGCATACGAATAGAACAAAGTGAACATATTATTTTCATACAGTATACAGGAACTTTCCTGCTTGCTTAAGTAATTGGAGAAATCCAATTATTAGGTTAGCCTCTTTCTACAATTTCCTCTTCCCTGCTCAATGGCAAACAATATCTATGACTACAATTCAAAAATGAAATTGATATCACACTTTCATGATAATTAAACAACGTCCTAAGATCAAAAGCAACAAAATTGTAAATGGATTTTAAAATTCCATTGGCAGGCATCAATGAACATATGCCAACGTACATTCCCAAGAGTCTTGAAGATTCCATCTTTCCATAAATGTTGTAGAACAGTTCCGTGCTATGAATCTATATTTGGATAGGCATATGCATCATCCAACTTGAGCTGCGACCTCACTAGCAAAATCAGTCTCTTGCCTGCACATAGAGAATGCTTTGTTAGGATCAGTTTCCTAACAAATAAAAATGATAGTTATATTCAGAGAGAGCAATATCACTGGACTATCCAGAAATATACACACGTGACACACGTGACACACGTAATAAGAGAAAGAAGGAAAATGCCAGAATCAATTTATTGCAACCATTACTTTCACATTTAATAAAAGTGAAGATGCATTGCATATTGTTGCAGTTAACCTCAATATTATTCCAATTTTCTCATCTTGAGAAATAGAAAACATCTATCCATTTTCTGTTTCTCATATTTGTTTCTGGAAGAAACGTAAAAATTCTAGGTACCTGCAGCTTTCAAAAGAAATAACAGGAAATTCACCATGAAGAATTTCAGGAACTTCAGGAGACACCTGCAGTTGGATTCTGCCATCTGACTCCTGGAGGATGGAAAGAGCTTGGCCTTGTAGAACCTCTCAATTTCAAAAAGATAAACACCCAATGCCTAGTACAGAAAACTCTCCTACTGAATATTGGACCTGGAAATGGTAGGTGTCAAGTTTCAGACCTTTTGTCAAAGCTCTAGACCAGAATTCAGGAAAAGGATAATGTTGAATATATATATAATGACCATACGATTCTAGACAGTTAAGGAGGTTGTACCTAACAACCGATTGTAACTACTAGTCTCTTAATAAATTCACCCTGACTGTTATCATTTGAGCAGTGCAGTTTTTTCCCTTCTTGTTTTTCTCTGTGCTTCTTCTCATACTAACAGGGGTATCAGAGCGCCCAAGGTCTCAGTTCGAGGAAGCCTCCAAGAGGCACGAACTGGAAAATCACGGAAGCCTTAGCAAAGGAAAACGACGACCACAAAAATCTTGACAAGGGACGTGGAACAGTCATGACAAGGAAAAACGACGACGTGGAACAGTCATGAGGGCACGATTCGTTCCATTACAGCAATACGTTGGACGGAGTGATATCATTTCTTTTCCTGGTCGCAAGGGCAAATACGTGGTTCCTGTTCACGAGGGCAGAATACGCGGCAGAAGAAGGTCGTGAGGGCAGAGGAGACAGTCGCAAATCCAGTTCGAAGGCAGAGTCGCTGGAGAAAGAAAAGCGTGAACAGTTTGAGGGCAGAAAAGTCGCCAGGAGAAAAAAACAAGGGCAGTGGGCAGGTCGACGGCAGAAGTCTTTCTGAATAATATTCTTTTTTCCGTAACAAAGGTATTCACCTTGTGACTTGCATTGGAATAATCAATTTCGGACTATTTGCTGGAGTAAGTAATATATTATTTTATTATTTCCGTTACTTTGGAATAATAAAATGGCAAATATTTCAAACTTAATTCTGCCGGAATGGAAAAATTAATGGGCACTAATTTCAATGTATGGAGCCATAAGATTCTAACCCTTGCAGAATTTCGTGATTGTGATAAAATAATCACGGGTAGTGAAGGTCGACCAACGACGAACTTCGTGGATTATGACAAACGTCATAAGGAAGCTTTATTGCTTCTCAAGTTGTCGGTGTCGGATGATATGATACCGAAGTGCGGAATGCCATTGTGGCAAGCACGTTGTGGACAAGTCTAAAAGACAAATATCAGACATCAAAAAAAGGACAGGTTTTATACCTGAAGAATACATTGTTTGCTTTGAAGCTACAAGGTGGATCGCTATCTGAGCACCTACTTTAGATGAAAGACCTCCGAGACTAGTTATCTTCCATAAATAAAAAGTGGACGAGTGATGATATGGTGGCTTTGGTTCTAAATAGCTTGCCTTCTTCATATGAGTCATTTGTGGAGAGTCAAACTCTTGAGTTTGACAAGGTGAGTTCTTATTTGTTGCAAAAGGAACGAAGACATACACAATCTCAAGAGTCCAGTTTTGACAATCTAAGAGCACTTTTGCTGCTCAATCCAAAGGAAAGTGGAAACAACGGGCTAAGACATCCCCTTCCTCTCCTAAACATCAAGTGAAATGTTACTATTGTCACAAACGACTCAATGCTCAAGAAGCATAGCAGAAGGGCGGGCACATGTAGCTAGTGGAACACGAGTCAAAAGATGAGTATGCTCTCATGGCATCTTGCACGGTTAATGGCAGCCCTACTTGGTGTTGGTTCTTTGATTCCGGAGCATCACAGCATTTCACATGTCAAAAAGATTGGTATGTCAATTTTCATTCATGTTCTTCTGATTCAGTTACTTTAGGGGATGGAAGATCACATGTTGTAGAAGGTATTGGGGATGTTCGTATTATGCTAAATAATAATACCAAATTGCTTGTCAAACATGTTAGATATGTGCCTAACATGAATAAGAATTTGTTATCTATCAGTCAACTAACTGATAATCCTAATATCTTTGTAAACTTTTCTAGCAAACAATGTATTGTGTCTGACATCAAGCAAAATAAGGTTGTTGCCCTGGGAATTGGGCATGGTGGTCTATATAGACTTGTTGATCCTGCCACGGTCAACTTGAATGCCTTAGTTGTGGAAGGCAATACTAGTGTTTTATGGCACGAAAGATATGGCCATCTCAACCTTCAGTGTAATACCAAACTGCTTGTCAAACATGTTAGATATGTGCCTAACATGAATAAGAATTTGTTATTCGATCAGTCAACTAATTGATAATCATAATATCTCTGTAAACTTTTCTAACAAACAATGTATTGTGTCTGACATCAAGCAAAATATGGTTGTTGCCCTGGGAATCGGGCATGGTGGTCTATATAGAATTGTTGATCCTGCCACGGTCAACTTGCATGGCTTAGCTGTGGAAAGCAATACTAGTGTTTTATGGCATGAAAGATATGGCCATCTCAACCTTCAGTATCTATCCCGCCTTTATAGACCCAAAGCATGATTGTTGGTTTGCCTCCTATCCAGAAAAAACAGGATGTGTTGGTTGTTTTCAGAAAACAAAAGCAAAATCATTTTCCCTCACGAAGGTGCTTTGGGTTGTTTTGCAAGAAAACAAAAGCGGAATCCTTTTCCCTCTAAAGGTGCTTGGCGTGCACGGGGGCTCTTGGATCTTGTACATGCAGATCTATGTGAGCAATCGTGGAAAACTCCCACAATCCTTAGTGCACATTATTTTCTCTTGCTAGTGGATGATCATTCTCGGAAAATGTGGGTCTATTTTTGAAAACAAACTCGATTGTTTTGTTTGTTTTGTCAAATTCAAGGCCTTGGTGGAAAATCAAACCAGCGGGCGGATCAAGACTTTGAGATCCGATAATGGGAGTGAGTTCACCTCTAAACGGTTTTGAAGATTTCTACAAGAGAACGAGGAATTCAACACCTAATTTGATTGACAACCCCTATATTCCACAATAGAGTGGGGTGGTAGAATGGCGAAAAAACAGAACCATCATGGAGATGGCAAGATGCATGATGCACAATGAGGTCGAGTGCCATATAAATACTAGGAGAAGCTATTAACACGGTTGTATATATTCTCAATGGAGTCCTTGCAAAGCTTTGTAAGACATCACACCGAAAGAGGCTTGGTCCACAATTAAACCAAAGGTATCAACATTTCGCATGTTTTTGGTTTAGTTGCTTATATTTTGGTCATGCCTCTGTTACTGTGAAATGCCTAGGGCCTCCCATTTCGTTTTTCGTTTAAAACGGAAACTCCTTGAAACATACTAGTCTCCCAGAGACAAGTAGACATGATAATAATGTATTATTTCAATGAATACAAAATATTTTGAGTGTTTTATCGGTTATACTTATCTCTTATGGTGTATGGAGTACAATTTTAAAATGAGTACTATGTGCAATGCACACACACACACACACACATATTAATATTAATAATATATTGTACAAACATTTCTGTAAATTCTCGTATCCAAGGTTTTTGAAAATTGTTGTTTCCGTGTTTCGTACCGTTTCCGTTTCCATTTTCGTTTCCGTTTCTTGGCAACATAGGAACTTCCCAGCAAGTAAGAGCAATAAGTTAGATTCCAAATGTTTTAGATATTTTTTGCTGGTTATAGTGATCAATCTAAAGCCTATAGATTGATTGATACTTCCACTAATAAGATCATTGTTAGTCGGGATGTTGATGTAAAAGAAACAGAGTCTTTCTTTGGTTGTAATCAGCAAGGGGACCAACAAGGGGGCAGCGATCAGCAAGGGGTCATAACAGAGTTTGGTACTCTTTCCTTGCCCAATCATGAATCTGGTTCTTCTCATACTCCTCCACAGACTCAGGACAATTTGTACAATCTCCCACTGAGATTTTTGAGTCTCCAGGAAATCAACTTGCATTGGTTTCTCCTCTAGAACTTCCATTGGTTTCTCTTCCAGAAGCACCACAACCAGATACCACATCCTCAGTTCAGCAAGCGGAAGTGGTTTTACTCCACTATTCAGGATTTGAGGAAGGAAGAATTGTCTCCTCTCTTAGATGGAAGGTCTCGACGAACTGGTAAGCAAATTGATTATTTCGAGCACGCTCAGTTTGCTCTTGCTTCTGATCTTCTTCATATTCATGAGCCACATAAATACTTTGAAGCACGAGGCATACCGGAATGGGAAACTGTCCATACAACTAGAGTATGATGCGTTGATTAAAAATAATACCTGGAAGTTGGTGTCATTGCCTCCAAGGAAACATCCCATTGGCTATAAATGGGTGTATAAAATCAAGTGTAAAGTAGATGGTACTTTGGATAAGTACAAGCTCATTTCTTGTAAAGCGAAAGGATTTTCTTAACAGAGGGGATAGATTATGAGGAGACATTTTCAACTTCAAAGATGGTCACTTTCAACTTCTTTCTTTTGCAGCTCAGTTTGGTTGGAAAGTATATCAAATGGATATCAAAAGTGCTTTCCTGAATGGGGATTTGGAGGAAGAAGTGTATATGACACAACCCGAGGGTTTTCGGGCTTGTGGTCATGAGCATCTGGTATGCAGATTGATTAAGTCCTTGTATGGACTTAAGCAGGCTCCTCAAGCCGGTACATCAAAATAGATAAACATCTCAGAGATTCAGGCTTCACATGGAGTCATTCTGATCGAATCTCTATGTCAAAAGCAATGATGATGACATTGTGATTCTTATTGTTTATGTTGATGACCTTGCCATCACAGAAGTGGAGATGTTGTGATTCATAAGGTAAAATCATATTTATGTGTTGCTTTTGACATGACTGATTTAGGCCTCCTTCACTATTGTCTTGGTGTAGAATTTTGGCAACATAATCACTTGATTTTCATTTCTCAAGTTAAGTATGCCACAAACCTGCTACAGAAATTTCAGATGTATGATTGTAATTCTTCTTCTACACCTATGGAGGTCGGGCTAAAACTCAGCTCATGATGATTCACCATCGGTCGATGAATCATTATACAGACAATTGGTGGGTAGTTTGATCTATCTAACTACACGATCGGATATTTGTTTTGTTGTCAGCTATCTCTCTCGGTTTTTATCTAAACCAAAACTCATTCACTGGGGAGCAACAAAATGAGTTCTAAGATATGTCAAAGGAACTCTTGACTTTGGCATTCTATATCAGAGAGTTACATATTTCAGATTGATTGGCTATACCAACTTTGATTAGCGAGGATTTGTAGATACTCGACGATCTACTACAGGATATATCTTCTCTTTTGGTTCAGGAGTTGTTTCTTGGCAGAGTAAACTTCAGCCTACTGTTGCCATCTCTTCTATTGAAGCGGAATACAAGGTTGTTGTTAGTGCTAGTTGCGAAGCAATATGGCTTCGTTGGATTTTGACTGATTTTCAGTTTCCCCAGGCTACTGCTACACCTCTTTCACTCTTTTGTGATAATCAAGGTGTTCTAAAGATGGTGAAGAATCCTGTCTATCATGCCCGCACTAAACATATTGAGATTCATCATCATTATATTCGCCAGTTGGTTGATTCCGGTGATATCTCTCTTCATTTTTGTCCTTCAGATCAGCCTGCTGATGTAATGACTAAACCTCTTGGTCCTTTGTTGTTTGTCAAGTTTAGAGATAAACTTGGTGTTGTTTCAAGGTTAGTCATTAAGGGGGTGTTGAATATATATAATGAACCATACGGTTCTGGACAATTAAGGAGGTTGTAACTAACAACCGATTGTAACTACTCCTCTCTTAATAAATTCACCCTGCCTGTTATCATTTGAGCAGTGCAGTTTTTCCCCTTCTCTTTTTCTCTGTGCTTCTTCTCATACTAACAGATAATACTATTGCAGGAAACAAACATAATTCAGTTTCACAGGCAAAGACTTCCAAGCTTGAGCAGCCTTATACACTCCGTGCTGATGGAATTCATCACCCTTCAGAAGGCTGTGAACGAGATCAAAGATTCAAAAGCAAGCAATTGGAGATTCTCATTCAAGATGAGAATTTGAAAAAGAAACTACAGCTTACCAGCAGTCCATTCGGGATTATTCAGAAGAGAATAGCTCATGCATGCGGGTAGTCAAAGGTTAAAAAGACTGTCCTCATTGTTGATCTGGCCATTCAAATGAAATTCTGAATTCATAGAAGAAAAGGGCAACATGTTAAGGAAGTCAACCTTCAAGTTCATGGCCTTCCAAAGCCCCATGAATCCCTTGGATGCAAGCCATGGTTTCTTGCATGAGAAATTGAACACTAGGGAAATTTCTCTGAACAAACCATGGAAGATCCTAGAATGCAATCTTGTAATTCAATTTTGATCCCTAGTGAGAAGAATATACACTTTGAAGGCTTAAAGAAAATTATTGTTCCTCATCAAGTTCTACTTAAATGCGAACCTAGCACAACTCCAAGTACAGGAACTTCAGAAGGCTCACGCTCAAGTAGTGGCAGCTAGGAAGGATAAAAATGGGTTGTAACCTGCAACTGCAAGACAATGATTCATGACATGCTTTCTTGAAACATTTCTCTTAACAAGACATGAACAATTCCAGGTAGAAATCTCGTAATTCGGTTTTGATCCTCAGTGGAGCATATGTGCACTTTTAAAGCTTAAAGAAGTTTATCCTCCCACAACAAGATTAACTCAAAATGCAAATTTCACAACTCCAAGTGGGGAGGCTTCAAAAGGCTCGCACTCACACTCAAGTAGTAGCTACTAGGAAAGAATAACAAAAGGTTTGTACACCACAACTACAAGGCAGTGATTCATGATCCCCTGCCCACTCCCAAGACAGGGTGATCCTATGATCCTCTCCTTGGCCAACCAAATGATGTTCTCTTAGGTCCCAGCAGGTAGTGGTAGCCTTTCTAATGCCTGCTGGAATTACAAGTGTAATGTGGTCTTCTCTGGGTTCTTTCCAAGATGTATCCTTGCACACTCGATTTTCTTACCAAGAATCCTAGAGTCATGAGCAAGCTCTCCCTCCTATGGATAGTTACTATCAGGTCTTAGCTTTCAAGCATGCAACTCATAGATCAAGTAGAGCTTATGGATCTTGAGGGTGGTTTGGCTCATTCATGATTGCCTCCAGTCTAAAGTGTCATTATTAGCTTCTGATCTGCAGTCTAGATACGTGTGGATTTCTGTGCAAGGGGGCTCAGCTCTTCACATATATTTTTGCAGTTTGATCTTCCCCAGCCTCGTCTTCCATTGTAATTCACACTAATGATGAACCATATTTCGGCCTTCATCCAAATATTTCTCATTATTCCTCAATATGTGATGTCATTCTTTTGACAAATTAATGCAAGCACTGGGACCAGCTAGATACCAATTCATGATCATGCAAAGAACAAGCTTTGTCTTCATAAGTTAGATTATGAGAATTTGGTTTGCAAATAATTGCAGTTGATGGGAATAATCCTTTTAGAGTTTACAAGTGGTGCCGCCTCCAACTCAATAGTCCCATGGTCTTCATATTCTCTCAATGGATTTACTTGCTGCCTCATGGTGGGGGTGCAAGTGTTGTCAATTATATCCTTTTCCACAGGTCTATGATCCTCCACATTCAAGATTTTCATACATTGCATCAGCTCTCTGTTGTTGATTATGTTGTCTGACTTCTATTCTCTTGTACAGCTACCCCACCCTCTTCCCTGCCTCCCGTCCTCCAATACTTAACACAAAATGATTCATTTCGAAGTTTGGTATGCTAATGATCAATAGAGCTTTCATAGAATACATATACTGAATACATTCAAGTTACTTGGACCTCTCCTCCAAAGCTTCTTGCCCCTATAATGGCTTTCTATGTCAAAAATGTATTACTAGGCTACTAGCTTCCCCTATGTTTGGAGGTTTGTTGACATTGGGTGTCAGGAAAGTTCTAGGAAAGTAAATTTCATCCTGCCATGATTTTTCAGCCTAGAAACATAAGCCCTAGGCATTCTCCCATGGAAATTATCAAATCCCATATTGGCCCCTTTGTGGTGGCAGATGGTGATGCCCTTGCTTCAAATTATACTTAATACTTGAATTCAAATGTGTGGTAATGCTGGCTTTCAGCCTTCGCCTCCAGCTTTGCTCTATCAACTTCATGTTTACATGGTTATTTGCATTTGTTCTTGGCTACTATGTCTAGGGTTTGTATACACTTTATTTTTCACTTACTAATGATTTCTCTTTTCAGGTTGTTGACGCATTAATCCCCCCGAGTGTATTCCTTAAGGGGTGCATCAGAAAGTGCTAGTGTCAGTTCGTAGCACCTCGTGAGAGATCATCATGGTGCTTACCTTAGCATTCCTACTACCAACTTACAACCACTTGATACCTCTCTACTACCACTTTATACCATCTTGAGATCAACCCCTAACAACACCTTCATATCACCATCATACCTGCTCCAAGTGCCTAGCTCCACCCTCCTTGACTTTCCTTCCTTTTACCTTTTATGGACTAGTTGCAGCTGATGTCATTGATCATGGTCGATGATGTCTGTAGGCATCCCTTCTTCAACTAACGTTATAGACCATGGTAAATGGTATTGGCTAAGTTGAGTTGTGAATTTAAGTTATGTTCCCTTATTTATAGGCGTCATTATTGTCATTTCTCAAATATATCATTGAATAAACCACTCTGCCTGCACTCGCAAATCTCCTCTTAAAGGTTAAGATGTCTTAGGGTTTAGTGGAGCTTATACTTGGAGTTCATCATTAGCATCAAGAATGGGAGCTGAGCTAGCAAGGTCTACTTTAGTCTTTCGAATCCCTAACTTTAGCCTACTTAAGTCTTCTACGTACCCCTCTTGCGATCCACCCAAAACAATCTCTCACAAGGTACTAAAAACTAACGGAGGGAGATTACTTCGCCAACAATTTCCACGCGAATATAAGTATCCCTAACTCTAAACCCCTTTATTTTATGTTGATTGATTGAGTTTTTGATGTATCATGTATTGAACTAGGATGGTGTAGCAGTTCTTTGTCTAATCCCATTATTGTTCTCTTTATAGCGCATGCTTCTTGTCTAATGGCATTAAAACCCATAGTTTAGGATTCGTTCTCGCTTACAACGTTTAGGATTCTAGTAATATGATCCCCATATCTTAGGTATAATTTTGGAATCCTATACCTTTGATATCGAGGGTGGATTACTTTCTTCTATATTCATGTATGTTTATGCCCCTTTGGTTATACCCTTTCTTGTGTGTTGGCTCTAGTACGGTCATCTACTTGTATCCTAATCCTAATCTACAAGGAGAGAAGAGGAAGATCATTAAATTGAGCATTTTAGCTTTTATACCAGGTTTACATATTTAGGGTAGACCCTCTTTAGTTATGTCTACATTGTTCGTGTATATGGTTACTTTTACAGCTCCTTCGGTTCTTTATACCCCAATCCTATTGCAAGTTCTACTTTTGAGTCCCATTAACCTACTTTGGTTATTCACGGACATTGATATAATTTCTTTCTTTATTTCTTCTTTCTAACAGTATATACAATTATTATACATTGATCAAGTGTGTGTTCCCCTCTAGAAGATTTGGACTAAGATAGACAAAGTGTGAGTTCTCCATATTCTATGTACTTCATCTTCCTCTAGGCTGAAGGGCTCAATTTGAGTTTCTGGAAGAGCGATCAAACTAAGAAGAACTAGTGATTCTGATTTCCTCTAAATTTATTACCAGGTCTTCTAGTCATATGGTAAGTTGGATGGATACATGAATTTGTGTGCCCAAATTGTAATGAAACCACAACAAAAACATCAAATGATGTCAATCTATGATAGGTTTAGTGTGTTAAAATGACGATGCTTATATAGCCTATTCGACAGTTATGCAGTTGCAACTGTGTAACCAGATTGTAACCACCTCCATATTATAAATAAACGCTGTCACACTTGTTCTGAGTGTGCAATCAGCCTTCTCTCGATTTATTCTTCTCTCTGTATTTTCTAACATTGGTATCAGAGCGACTTGCCCGAGGAAGCTCTTGGACGAGCACGGGAGTGTCGCATGAGGTTCGAGGAAGCCCCGACATGGGTACGAACTGTAGAGAAGAAGTTTGAAGTCCAGTCATTTTTCGTGAAACCCGAAATCGCGATTGGTGAGAGGAGAGGTCGACGAAAGGTACGGACGCAGGGCAGAAGAAGGGAGTTGGCATCGCTGGAGGAAGTCGCTGAAGTAACTTGAAAGCAAAACGTGGAAGCCTGAATCGTGGAAATCGTGGGCAAGGGCAGTAAGCCTGAATCGTGGAAATCGTGGTTCGAAGGTGTAGCCACCAGCAAAGTCGTGGCAGTCGCAAAACCTCAGAGGAAAACGAAAACGTGAAAGGAAAAACGTGAAGATCCTTACACAGTCGCAAATACGTGAGGGCAGAGACAGAAGACATTCAGACCTCCATTCGTGAGGGCAAATAAGAGGGCAAATAAGGCAGAGTCGCTGGAGAGAGAAAAACGTCAAGGCCAGCACCAGCAAAAACGTGGGTCGCAAAAGCAAATCGGTGGTGCTGTGTTGAAGCAAAGTCGGTGATGTTGGAGCAAAGTCGTGACAAGTTCGAGGGCATCATTTGATTTATTTCCTTCAAACTGCAAAGTCGGTGAAATTATTTTTATTTACCTTGTTTTTGCGTGATTAAATTTGGAGGCATAAGTAATAATAATTGTTTTATTATTACTTATATTTGCTAGAAAATTGGATATTTTATTGTGGAAAATGGCAAATATATCACACTTGAAGTTGCTTTGGAGACACAAAAATTAACAGCACTAATTTTAATGTATGGAGTCATAAGATTTTAACAATATGCGGAGTTTCGTGATTGTGATAAAATAATCAAGGGTGATGACAATCGACAATGACTCACGAACTTCGAGGATTATGACAAACGTCACAAGGAAGCGTTATTGCTTCTCAAGTTATTATGTCGGTCTCGGATGATTTGATACCGGAAGTGTGGAATGCCACTGTGGCAAGCACGTTGTGGGCCAGTCTGAAGGATAAATATCAGACATCAGAAAAGAGTCGGGTTTTATACCTGAAAAATATGCTCTTTTCCGTAAAGTTACAAGAAGGTGGATCGTTGTCTGAGCACCTACTTCGGATGAAAGACCTCCGAGACCAATTATCTTCCATCAACAAAAAGGTGGACGACGATGATATGGTGGCTCTGGTTTTGAACAGCTTACCTTCTTCGTATGAGTCATTTGTGGAGGCACTCCATTTAATGGCTGAAAGTCAAACACTCACGTTTGACAAGGTGAGTTCCTACCTGTTGCAAAAGGAGCGGAGACAACTTCAGGCAAAATCTAATTGTGACCATTCAGAGAGTGCTCTTGTCACTCAGTCAAAGGGAAAGTGGAAACGTCAATCTGGTGAATCTTCCACTCGGTATCAAGTCACATGTTATTACTGTCACAAGGTTGGGCACCTCAAGAAGGATTGCCGGAAGCGGATGTATGATCTTTCGAAGCAAAACAAAAAGCCATGTAATGAGGAACATGTGGCAGCAGTTGCAGAAGAACGGGATTCGGATGACGGGCATGCTCTTTATTGTCTTACGACATCATGCTCGAATGACAAAGTGGTACCAGTTGTTGGATCATTGACTCTGGTGCATCTGCACACTTTTCATGTCGTAGGGACTAGTATGTTTCATTTACTGCAAATATATGTTTTGAATCAGTAGTACTAGCTGATGGAGAATCACTCAGTAGAAGGGATAGGAGATATATGCATTGTATTGAATAATGCTCATAAATTGTTGGTACGGAATGTTAGATATGTACCTTCTTTACAAAAGAATCTTCTATCTATTCACAATTGACTGAAAATCCCAATATTTCGTGGAAAGAAGTGTGTTGTCTCTGATGTGAAACAAAGACGGATAATTGCCCTTGGTATTGGGGTAGGTGGTCATGATCGGTTTGTTGATCCGATTTGTGATCAACATGAATGCACGTGTGGAGGACAACTCCACCATTCAGGATGTGCAGGAGGCTGCAATGCCTTGGGAGGAAGCCATTCCTCACAAATATGTTGACTTGGATACAGTCAACCTACATGCACCTATTGTGGAGGGAATATCCACTATACTAGGTGTACGGGAGGCGGACATGCCTTGGGAGGATGGATTTCCTCATTCTGAAGAACAATTTGTTGTGGACGGAGACTCCACTATTCCAAATGCATTGACGATGCATGGTGAGATGGCATGCCCAGCCACTCACTCAGAGGTTCTTGCTCGAAGGATAGTAGAGCATGAACAGTTTGCTCATTGTGTTGTGAAGGATCTTTCCCAACAGAGGGGGATAGATGAGCAAATAGATAAGACGGAGGAGTTGGTTCTCACTCCTACCACTGTTGTGATGGAGATGGTTATTTCTCCTATTGAGACGGAGACCACTGCTAAGACAGAGATGGTTATTTCTCCTACTATTGAGGAGTTGGTTCTAACTCCTACACAGATGGTCACATTTCTCTTCTTGAAAAAGTTGGATGAGCACTACATGGTGTTGCAAGGACATGATTAAGGTGACTTCGATTGCAGGATAATTGAGTCTTTGTACAGACTCCAGCAGGCTACACAAGCCTGGAATAGATTTTTAATCCACATCTTCGAGGTTCTGATTTCAGCACTTTGGAGATGGGGTTGACACTCTCAGCCATTGGTGATTCATCACTGGTCAATGAATCACGTAACAGAGAACCAGTGGACCACTTGCCATATCTTTTGTTCATGGGACCAGATTTCGTTTTGTGGTTCTTCATTCGACAACTGCAACACAGTCCAGGACTGCTGATTTTAAAGTACAACTTATGGCACAGTCTGTAAATGTAATGACTAAACATATGGGCTTTAGGAAATTTGTAAAATTTTGGGACAAACTTTGTCTTGTTTCCGGTTTAGTCATTAAGAGGGGGTGTTAAAATGACGATGCTTATATAGCCTATTCGACAGTTATGCAGTTGCAACTGTGTAACCAGATTGTAACCACCTCCATATTATAAATAAACGCTGTCACACTTGTTCTGAGTGTGCAATCAGCCTTCTCTCAATTTATTCTTCTCTCTGTATTTTCTAACATAGTGATGGCCATATTTTCTGTAACAAGCCTAAATCTAAATGAAACCATCGCAACAAACATCAAATAGTAACTATCAGTGACAGGTTTGGTGATAGATATATTTGCTCCTTACCCTAAAAGTTGAGTGTGCATGCATGATCTATGCATGTGTGCATTTAGGCACAGAGTAGGCAGTTTGTAACACTTAGCACCTCCAACAACAACTTTACAAAACATGAGGATGTTGGGGAGGGAATGTCTCTCCCTTGCTAATCATTCCATGGTGCTCACGAGTATTTCAAAGCATTATGCATACAGTCAAAAGACCTCAACTCTTTTTAGCAAAAATAGATCCTTTAGCATGGTATTTATCAAAACAGACAAACAGGCTCTGAGGACTACTGAATAACTACAAAAACAACAAATTTTATAACAAAAACTTTAGTAACATGACTTCAAAAAAACTGAACAATCAATACAAGCAAGAAAAAACATGTAATCTATCCCTAACAAGCTAAATTATGCCCAGTCATTCGATTCCATATCACACTGATATTAAAAATAAAATTAGACAAAAATCTTCCTCATTGATAGATCATATCCCACAAATACAAGATCTTAGCACTATTCCTAGTTTAAATTTCCTCAAGTGAACATCTTGCAAATATTAATTATTGAATCTCAAATAAAAAATAGCACCCCTATTATCCCCTCAGGTGATGCCCATCTTCAGTATTAAGAAAAGCACAACATCAAGAAGGAAAACTGTTTAAATGGAACAAGTAATAATACAAAAAGGCCACTTTGGAAAACCGAATGAAAAGTGCCAAATCAGAATACACAGAACTGAAGAGTCAAGACCATTCTATTCCCTGGTATATTTCACTAGGGTTAGAATGCAGAAATACCAATTCGGCACTTTACCTCTGAATGCCTTCACCAACCTCCATCCTAAGAAAACTGCCCACTTTTATCTGTTGGCCAACCTCCTTTGATAAATCATCCAGTACCGACTACAATAAGTAACACACATTGTATTTAGTTAGATAACTCATACAGAGAACACCATAGTCATTTTATTTGTAGTTGCAAATTAATATTGCAGCTACATAAGCAATCACGTCAATATCTACACTTTTTAATAGAGAAAACTTGATCAATCCCAAGAGTATAAATACATGATAAATTGTCAATTCATTTTTATACAGAGAAAATTTCAATCGCAAAGTCAAACAGCAGTTATGCAGTAGAGCATAAATGATGATAGATTATGAATTTTCTGTCTATAAATTCCCGATCTTGATTACAAAATTTTACCCAAATTGCTAGTTTTCTATGTTTATTTCTAGCACCAGTAATGATATTTGTATTAGTACTTCACACGCACGTCAAAAAATTGACCTTAATGAAGCATATTATATATTGAATTTCATCAATGATATTTTGATCATATTATTCTCTCATCTCACTTTCAGATTTTTAAATGATAGTGTTTCGGATTTCAGTTTTTTTGTCATAGGCATATTGGTGTATTCTTTTCCTGACATATTTTAAAGTCCATCTACAGATTTTGCAAAGTTTTCTCATGACTAGTGTCTTGGTTTCAGATAATTAAGAAAACAACGCTGCCAACAGGAAGAAGCAAATAAAAGGCAAACTATTCCCCAAGAAGAATAAGCACACAGAAAATATATCCATTAATGTCAAAGGCCCTTATCAGCCTATATCAAATGAAAAATACAGTTTGCAGAAATTTTAAAATATTTATTTATTGGAAAAACAAAATTCCTATAGGATATTTTATATTATTTGTAACTCTGATATGGCATAAAGAAATACCAATCTTGCATATGCAGACAATAGACTACAAGACGGCACCAAAATAGAAGCCTAAAAAATCACTGTAGTTCATCTTTAGATGCCCTCTCTAATGCAACACATGATGCAAATTCCATTCTTTGTCCAGGGACTCTGTTCATTCAGTAAGAACTGTCATGCAAAATGAAGCTCGGATATGCCTTGTCCTGTTCATCCATGAAACATTACAGCATATGTGAAGGCTTCTGAGAGACAAATCTATTTGAATTAACAACTTGCAGGTCATGGCAACTTGTTTTCTGCCCCAAGATGTTGCAGACTAGAAATGACCTTGCTAGCAGATTGCTCCAACAAGATCAGGCAGACAAAGACTACAGGAGCACAAACCAGTGTGAGATATAAAACTCATTAACAACTTCTTTTGGATCTTGAATGGCAGGAGGGTACACCTTTGACATCAAAATTAACAGAGATACAAAGGCTTCATTATTCACAAGGTTTCAGCCATGTCATCTATCTCTAGTGTTGATCATGCATAACTTTTATGATTTATCACGTACTGGCCTTGGACCTAGCTGTGCTCTCATTTACTATTTAATTATAACTTTTATAGTGTATATCTGTGTTTGTATCAGAAATGCATTAAGTGATCCCTTGGTTTTATTGTGCATTTGGATCATTCTAAGTTACATTGCTACATATACAGAATTTTTAAAGAGTTTTGGATACATAATGGCTGAGATGGCACATATCAAAGTATTTAAGAAGAGTGTGTGGACATGTATACAAAAAAATCACCATATAACATAGACAACTTGAAATGCCATTCATTTGGGAACATAACTGAAAATAGAGAAGTGCAGTCAATATTAAGACATAAGAAAAAGAAATCGCAGCCCACATATAGCAATATAACACAGAATTTCCAAAAGCTTGGAATCAGCTCCTAAAACCTCCCGAATTTCTTCAAAAACACCTAACTTCCAACAGATAAAAACACTCCAAATATGAGATCAAAGATGAATGTTGTATGTGTGAGAAGATTTGCAATTTGCCTCTTTATATACGTGTGTTTCTTGAGTTTTTACTTCTTAAGCTTTTGTAGGATACAGCTTGGATTTTGTACCTATCTATCCAATACATATCCCTACCTTCCTTGGGCCACATACAGATAAGTATCTGGGGCATATCTAAGTTGTGGCCAATATGAATACATACCCAATATAGAAATGTGCATATGGGAAAGGGGAGAACGCCAATAACAAGTGGACCTTGTTGGTATGTGAAGTCAGCATTGAGTGAGCAACCAAGCTGGCAGGTTGACCTGAGCGTACAACACGTTTTCAGGGAGTCCGTACAGTACAACACGCGGTTTGTACTACACGCAGTTTTGTACTACGAGTTCTTTCTATAAAAGGAACCCATGAATAGTAAAGTTGTATGATTGTACAAGATTGTAATCATTAGAGCTAGTGCGTGGTGACTGTCATTGATGTAACAGCGGATTTATTCCTGAGTAATAAAATATTGAGAGACCTTTGCCCGTGGTTTTTTCTTGGTACATTACCAGGTTTTCCACATAATATTTGTGTATGTGTTTTAGATTTGTTTATTTCTTATTGCTTTCACTATGATTGTTTCTCTCTACACGGTTATTTTTTCTAACAGTTGGTATCAGAGCAAGGTTAGTGCAGAAGGGGTTTGTTCTTGTGAGAAGTGAAGAATGACAGGAGGCACAGTTACCAAATACGAGGTCCAGAAATTTGATGGTTCTAATTTCGCTTTGTGGAAGCTAAAGGTTCAAGCCTTGTTGGTGAAGGATGGATGTGCCCTAGCTCTCAAAGGGGCAACATCGAAACCTACAGCCATGAATCAAGCGGATTGGGACGAGAAGGATGCCCTAGCCAAGGCCACAATTCAGTTATCATTGGCAGATTCAGTTTTGTTTAATGTTTCAGAGGAGACAACAACACAAGGCTTGTGGAATAAGCTCGAAAAAGTTGTACGAGACCAAGTCTTTGGCAAACAAGATTCTCTTACAACAGCAGCTATATAATCTGAGGATGCAGGACAATTCATCAGTCACGGATCATCTCAATGATTTCAACACACTGATTAGCAAGTTGGCTTCAAAGTGGAGGTGAAAATCGATGAAGAAGACAAGGCGGCCATTCTACTATGCTCTCTACCTGAATCTTGGGATCAGCTAGTCATGACGCTTAGTAACTCAACACCGCATAGGGAAATTAGTTTTTGAAGATGTGGTGGCCACAACGATTTTAGAAGAATCAAGGCGGAAGACATCTCAAGGGACTTCTTCCAATGAAGCCCTAATAGCAAGGGGCAAATCTGCAGAAAAAGGAAAGCTAAGCATGGACAAACAAGGTCGAAATCTAAGGGACAAGAAAAGATTAAGCGTTGCAACTGTGGAAAAATGGGACATGTCAAAAAGGATTGCCGGTTGAAGGCAAACAAGGAGACTTCCAGCCCACAACCATCCGAGGCAAATACGGCAAAAGTTGAAGCACCGTTGGAAGATGGAGAGGTATTGTCTACTAATATGAGAGGTCAGTTACATGATATTTGGCTTATTGATTCAGGAGCCTCCTTTCACATGACTCCTCACAGGGACTGGTTTTCTTCTTATCGGTCATGTGATGGAGGTGTGGTATATATGGGAAATGATAATCCGTGCAAGGCTATTGGAGAAGGAGAGGTCAAAATCAGAATGTTTGATGGGGCAATGAGGATTGTTCAGCATGTAAGACATGTACCAAGCTTGAAGAAGAACCTTTTGTCGCTTGGAGTATTTGATAAACATGGTTACTAGTTCAGTGGAGAGAAGGGTTGTCTCAAGGTAACAAAGGGAGCGTTGGTAGTGCTAAAGGGAGAAAAGGTGGGCAATCTCTATAGATTGGTCGGAGAAACTTGTATTGGAGAGGCTGCAGTGGCATCGGATGTGGAATTGGGGTCAATGACAACTTGGCATCAATGGCTAGGCCATATGAGCAAGCGTGGTCTCAAGGTACTACTAGATAGAAACCTTCTCCCAGGTGCAAAATCTTTAGATCTGAATTTTTGTGAGCATTGTCTATATGGTAAACAGCATAGGCTGCGTTTTTCCAAAAGCACTACCAAAAGTAAAGAACTCCTTGATTTAATTCATTCAGATACTTGGCAAGCACCTGTTGCATCTATTGGGGGTTCGTCATATTTTGTTTCATTTATAGATGATTGTTCCCGTAAGGTGTGGATTTATCTTTTAAAGAAGAAATCAAAAGTTTTTTCTTGTTTCAAGAAGTTTAAAGCTCTAGTAGAAAACCAAAAGAGTAAAACAATAAAATGTCTAAGAACTAACAACGGAGGGGAATTTTGTTCAAAGGAGTTTAATGGATTTTGTAGTGAGCATGGCATAGCAAGACAATTGACGGTTCCTAGAACACCACAACAAAATGGTGTTGTTGAAAGGATGAACCGTACAGCTAGATGTATGTTGAGCACTGTTGGTTTGGAGCAGAAATTTTGGGGTGAGGCTGTTAATACAACCTGTTTTTTTATCAATAGGTCACCTACTACAGCTCTAGATCGGGAAACCTGTTGATTATTCCTTTCTTCGTGTTTTTGGTTTTGATGCTTATGTTCACATTCCTAAAGAAAAGAGGAATAAGTTGGACATAATGTCCGTAAAATGTATTTTTCTTGGCTATGCAGATGGTACAAAGGGGTACAGGTTGTGGGATGTTGCTGCCCGCAAGCTAGTGATTAGCTGAGATGTCAAATTTAATGAAATATCAGTGCAAAGAAGTGAAGAACAACAAAGTTCAAAATTTGTTCCAGTAGAGGTGGAAACATATGATGCTGATATGGAGGTGCAGAATGAAAATCAGCCACCTATTCATGAAAATCAGCAAGATAACAATCAAGATCAGGTATATGATGAGGATGAACAACAACCAGATGAGCCACAAGGTGACACATCACACTTTGTGAGGAGATCCACTAGAGTGACCAGACCACCGGAAAGGTACTCTCCTAGTTGTAATTCAGCTTATGCATTAGTTACTGATGTTGGTGAGCCTAGCTCATATCAGGAGGCTTGCAAAGCTGAAGATGCAAGCAAATGGAGAGCTGCCATGGAGGAAGAGATGGAAGCTCTACATAAAAATAAGATGTGGGAGCTTGTGCCATTGCCTAAGGGGCAAAAAGCTATAGGGAACAAGTGGGTCTTCAAACTGAAAAAGACATAAATGATAACGTGGAGTGGTATAAAGCTCGGTTGGTGGCCAAGGGGTATGTGCAGAAATTTGGTATTGATTTTGATGAAAAAAATCACCTGTTGTACGGCTTAGTACAATTAGAGTTGTTTTGGCTCTTGTTGCTAGTCTTGATTTAGAGTTAGAACAATTAGATGTTAAAACAACCTTCTTGCACAGTGATCTTTCTGAGGAAATTTATATGCAGCAACCAGAAGGTTTTGAGGAAAGAGAATCTTGTTTGCAGGTTGAACAAATCGTTGTATGGTTTGAAACACAAGTGCCAAGGTGTTGGTACAAACGATTTGATTCCTTCATGATGAGCTTGGGTTTTAGTAGATGTGAGGCTGATCATTGTGCCTACTTTCAAAGGTATGAAGATGGCAGTTTCATTATTTTGCTTTTGTATGTTGATGATATGTTGGTAGCAGGTCCCAACATGCACAAAATCATCAAATTGAAAGCTCAACTTGCTAGGGAGTTTGAAGTGAAGGACTTAGGAGGTGCAAATCAGATTCTTGGGATGAGGATACATAGAGATAGAAAGAATAGGAAGCTCGGCTGTCACAAAAGACTTATGTGGAAAAGGTTTTGCAACGCTTCAATATGCAAAATGCCCAGCCAATTAGTACCCCATTTCTTGTTCATATTAAATTGTCTTCAGAGCAATGCCCTAGCACCGAAGCAAAGAAGACTCAGATGTCTCGTGTACCATACTCATCAGCAGTAGGAAGTCTTATGTTCACCATGGTGTGCACAGACCGACATTGCACAAGCAGTGGGAGTAGTCAGTCGTTACATGGCGAATCTTGGATATGATCATTGGACAATTGTGAAGTGGATTCTTAGATATTTGAGAGGCACTTTGATGCGTTGCTATTTGTTTCAATGGGAGTAGTCTTCAGGTAAATGGTTTTGTGGATGCTGATTTTGGTGGTGACAGAGATAGGAGAAAGTCTACTATAGGTTTTGTTTTCTCCTTAGCAGGAAGTGTAGTTAGTTGGGTCTCTAAGCTTTAGTCAGTGGTAGCTTTGTCCACTACTGAAGCTGAATATATGGCAGCTACATAGGCTTGTAAGGAGGGTATTTGGCTTCATAGGCTTTTGGGTGAGTTGCAGGTCAAGCAAGATAAAATGGTGTTGCATTGTGACAGCCAAAGTGCTTTGCACTTAGCACAAAACCCAGCATACCATGCCAGAACGAAGCATATAGATGTGCAATATCACTTTGTACGTGATGTGGTGGAAGAAGGACAGATCTCTTTAGCCAAGATACACACAAATATAAACCCAGCAGATATGTTGACGAAACCCATTGGAAGAGAGAAGTTCATTTGGTGCAGAACTTCTCTTGGCTTGCTTATTAATTGATTAGCAGCATGTGGCATTGGTTTTCAGGAGTAATTCGCAGGGAAGAAATCTGACTTCAAGTGGGAGATTGTTGGTATGTGAAGTCAGCATTGAGTGAGCAGGTAGCAACCAAGCTGGCAGGTTGACCCGAGCGTACAACACGTTTTCGGGGAGTCCATACAGTACGGCACGTGGTTTGTACTACACACGGTATTGTACTACGAGTTCTTTCTATAAAAGGAACCCATGAATAGTAAAGTTGTACGATTGTACAGGATTGTAATCATTAGAGCTAGTGTGTGGTGACTGCCATTGATGTAACAGCGGATTTATTCCTGAGTAATAAAATACTGAGAGACCTTTGCCCATGGTTTTTTCTGGTACATTACCAAGTTTTCCACATAATATTTGTGTATGTGTTTTAGATCTGTTTATTTCTTATTGCTTTCACTGTGATTGTTTCTCTCTACACTGGTTGCTCCTTCATGCCTTATGCAGCCAAGCGATTAAGAGGCCCTACTAGGATGAGGCAGGGTGGAAGTCCCAAGTGACTTTTCGAGAACAGAAATCCCTCTGACTGTAGCTGTTAAGATAAAGATCTCCTAAGTTTAACAATGTGCAATAGTGCCTCTGATGCATAGTGGCATAGCCTTTCACCCATGGGCTGTTTCCTGGATTCTGTTCTACTTTCTGCATGGTCATTGAATAAGTTGCAGTTTTATTCTACCCATATTCCTCTCAATTGCTCTTATGGTATGATTACTTCAATTATCTTTCAGAATGGATTTCATAAAAGAGTTTTGTGTGGAATTTGAGGGAGTACTTTATCATTCAAAAATGAATATGCTAACTGATGGGGTTCAAAGAGGAAACCGCTCATAATAATTAAATTTTACCACGACTAGAAAAGGAGAAACTGTTATATCCTCCATTTTTCAGAAATACTATTTTTGAGTGAGCACTAATTGTACCCAGGCTAATAATCAGCATGTGTGACTGTAATTCAAAGTTGGTTAGCTAGATTTTCCAGCATTGAATTTTTACCAATATAGACCTCAGTTTAAAGTTTCTTGTCATATCAAATAGCTTGGTGCAGAAGAGCTTTAGATGAACCCCATAAACAAAACCTTGCAATCGTTGTTTTGCAAATATTAATCATCAGGTGTCATTATGAAAGCAACCGCACTGATACTAGAGCTCTAAGGTTTAAATCTTCCTTGAACCAGAATGTTGCAGCAACTAATGAAATTGAAAATTTCACTCGTCAGTTTGAAAGACAGCATAGGCTAGGTACAAAATTTGACATAATAGTAGTCTCTCAGCTATCGCTTTCTAAGTGTGGCAGTGCACAACAATTTCAATTTAAACAATACACAAAGAAAAGCAACTATGATTCACAATAGAAGATTACTGATACCAAAAATATGAAGTTTGAATTTCCTTGAAACCAGAAGATTGCAGCAATTAATGAAATTAAGACTTCCCGTATTCAATTCAAAAACAGCAATAGATTATAGCCGTACACATCATGTGGTCTTGGAAAAATGCCAAAAGGCCCTTATAGTGACCAATTAAGGAATTTTCATGACAAAACAGCCAATTCCAGCTGAATACTGGCATATAACCATTATGACTGACAGATCCAGTAAGCCATTGTCTAATGGTACAGTGAAGCAACTGTTAGAAGCACGGGAATACTGAGAGGGGGTGAATCAGTATTCGACAATAAAAACTTTTTCTCCAACTTATTAATTTTTTTTCACACTTAACAAGATATTCAAATCTGAAAGTAAAATGAGAGCACACACAAAAATCAAATGCACATAACACCAGATATACCGTGGTTCACCCAGTGTGGGCTACATCCACCAAAAGAGACTGCTTGGATCTACTGTCCAAATCCAGCTGAAAAATAGTGTTTACAAAGTGTGAGCACCCACTCACAGAAGACACCAATCTCCAAGCCGAACACCAATTCAGCCCTTGAATGCAAACACCACTGACTGTGCAATCTCTTATTCGAAGCACCAACTTCTGGAGACACCAATCCCCAATCCGAAGCACCCACTCCAGAAAATCTGCAATACAAATCAATGATAATTTCTCCTTCTATATTCTCTCTCTCACATACTCATACTCACTTAAGAGATTTATAATATCAACTCACATACATATCACACTCATGCAAAATGCTCTCTTTCTTGCTCTACAAAATGTGCACACAACACTTGCTTATATAGAAAGAAGGAGAGGAAAAACCACTTGTGGTTTCCCTAAAACCATGTGCCCATACCATGGGCCAATTTGCTCCAAATATTAAATATTTGCTCCAAATAGCAATATTCTCTTACACATGTAAGAGTAACTCCTCTTACGCATCATAGAATCTCTTACACGTCATAAATTGTCATAAAATATTTTACGCGTCATAGAATCTCTTACGCGTCATAAGTTGTCATAGAATCTCTTACACGTCATAAGCTGCCATAGAATCTCTTACGCGTCATAAAATCTCTTACACATCCCGCCATGTGTCGTAAGATTCCTTGGTGATGTTGAATATTAAAATATTCAAATTTTGACATCACACTAATTTTGATATGGATAAATATTTTACGAACACTAATGTTGTAATGTTGAATATTAAACAAATATTCAAACCTCAATATTTCCATCAACACTAATGTTGTACCTTTGACATCAATGACAAAATACTCAACAAAGAACGATTGTAGTGATTAAATGAGTTCAAAACCCACTACCCTTGATCCTCGTATAAAGCAACAATGAGAAATAGTCACACAAAAGAGTCATGTATTTCTATTTTATGAAAGTTACCTTTCCATTTTTAGAACCATCCTTGTATATATATAAAACGAATGTACAATGCACACAATTGTGGAAATCCTTGCATCTTGCTCATTATTACGCCGAAGGTGTTCCCCCTATGGGAAAGGCCTTTCCGGTTGTTCATGGCACTGCGTAAATTTGACGGGAATTTTGACACTGACGAGCATTTTGGCGTTTTTGATGAAGCTTTTATCTGCTTTTCCTGTTTTCAATCGTTCCATGGAAACAGCGGCAGTTGCATCATCTTTGCATGCGGTGGATTATTTTACGGATCAATTTAAGCATGAGAATCTCTCAAAGCCATAAATTTAATTATGTGAATTTGCAGAGCTCGGGAAGTATCGATCTCAAGACTGGAGTCGCATCTGTGGCTCAGGGCGTTCCCCGATGAGGGACTCGATTTTCTGGCAATTGGCTATAGCTAGTTGTCGATTTGAGCTTGGCATCAACAAGAATTATAGACTCTGGTGTATCATACCTTGCGAGTTGTAGCCTGTTAAGGTCATTGAAGATCCCTTATTGCAGAGGAGTTTAAGGTCCTGGTCTGGTAGCGATCCCAAAGTCTTGTTGCTGGCTACAAGATATGTAGAAGTCTGCATGGCCCACTACTTTCATGACTCTTTCCTGCAATGTTTAATGAGGTTGATAGTGCTTTATTAATTCACAAACATAGTAATGGATATTTTCCAGATCGAATAGGTATTTTAATTACTGGTTTTTACCTACAAATGTGGTTTATCACTCAAACGATATTGGCATGTGTTTAAGATTCTGATCGAGTATTTTGATTTACAAATTTTTGTCCAAGTGGAAGGGAAAATGATCTCCAACTTCATCATCTTGTATTTTATTTCAGGTTGATGTTAAGTGGGAGCTTCAGATTTGAAACAAGAGGTTGTATATCCACCCCGAGGGTAGACAACCGGTTTTTGGCAAATTTTGTTGTGTGTTAATTTACAAATTTTGTCCAAGTCGAAGGAAAATGATCTCCAACTTCATCATCTTGTATTTTATTTCATGTTGATGTTAAGTGGGAGAACATTGTTTGTATATCCACCCCTGAGGGTAGACAACCGGTTTTTGGTTGACCAAAATTTTGTTGTGTCTGTTATTGTGGATGAACGTCTATTTTTTCAACCTTTTGAAGGGTCAGAAGTTTCAGATGAACTACTATATACTGCACCAAATATCTTAGGTAGATAATTCTCACCAACTGGATTATTTCATTGATTTCGATAACATTAATGAATTTAACGGAGTTTTGGAGGGAGGATATCTTGAACTTGATGATTTCTTACCTTCTCTAGAGGAGCTAGAGAATAATAATTCTTCTCTAGTGCAGGGTGATTGCTATCCTGATCACATAGCTCCAGAAATCCAAATACGCCAAGGAAGGAGAAATGCCAGCAGGAGAAATGTCCAGAGGATTTGCTTAGTCAGGATCAGTGTGCAGGTTTACCATGAAGATTATGCTAATCAATATGAAGAAGATACGTACATCAGCCACCCTCGGGCAGGACTGAATAATATGGATATCAGTGATTCTATGTATGATCTACAAGAGCAAAAAGTGATTCTTGACACCTTCAATTGTCACAATCATAAGAAAGAGGTATGCAAAATCACTGTCAAATTTAGTATTTTGAATAATGTAAAACATATGGGTTTTTATTATAGAAGAAAATTATTGTAGAATCAATGTTTCTATCTTGTACCTGTCTGAACCATGTTGTGGCTGTAGCTTAAACTGCTCTCACTTTTCTCAATTAGCTATCAATACTTGGTTTGCTACTTCCCATTTGGGGGAGATGGAAGTGGGTTTTTCATTTGATTTTATGAATAAAGAGGAAGCCGTGTATACTTGTACGGCATGTGTTTTAGGTCTTCTTTATGTGATTCAATATGATATTATTGGACAGTCTGTAACACTGCTTCATGAACCTGCACCAGTAACTGTGTCACAGGAGATGAACAGTATCAGAGAGGGTAATGAGATGACTATAATTCTAAATTTTCTTGTTGAATAGATGTGAATAGTCATCCAACTTATTGTTGCATTGGAAATTTCATGATGGACTAAGAAAATATGTCGTTTATTAACTAGTTTTAGTCTTATATTGTAGGTCCCCTGCATGACCATTATGAAGGTGGGCTTGGTATGAACTTTTGCAAAGCCAGTTTTGGACGTATGGGCAGTCCATTGCCAGGAGACTACACCCAGCCTGGAAATAGTAGAGCAGGTTCTGTACAGTCAAATGTACATAGATTCAGCAATCCCTTGCATCATTCTTTGATTGAAGGAGAGTCGCCAGCAGACGAGATTCAGCATACTGTACACTTCTTCCCCTACCCCACCCTAACTAACAGATTTTTGCATTATTCTGGAAATTAACTGCAAGCTATGATTGTTTTTGTTTAAGAATTACATAGCATGGTGCAGGAATGTCAAGACATCCCACAACACCAGTTTTAGAGTTTGATTATATTGCTCTTTTTCCTTGGATTTATTTTATATGAACCCCGTCTTACAAACTATTCACAAAAGCAGGCAAGTCATTGAATTTCCTTTATTATCTTAAGGCTGCAACTTGTTTTCTTTCAGCATTGAGCATAACTTCAGATCTCCACCTGGTTTTTAATAACTTGACAGAGGCGATCAAAAGCATGTGGAAAGCTTTTAAGTGCCCAACAGTATGGAGACCTTCTCTCTACATGTACATATCATTAGCTATGAGTCTGAATATTCAGGAAGGTAAATTTTACTGGCATAAGGATCCCAACGCAGGCCTAGCATTCTCTCAGGTATAGCATTACTTTGGCTTCTGCTGCAGCCTTTATTGGCAGATCTTTAAAATTTCTTTTACATCCCTCGTTAGCAAATAGTAAACAAAATTTCTTCTACATCCCTCATTAGCTATGCCAGCTCTTCATCTGATTTATGTAAACGGGTGCTCTTGCCTTGATCCTCTATTATGTAAAATGCTCTAGAATAGTACAGAAAATTGTAATCCCATTTTTGTGTCATAGGAGCATAGGCAGATCTATAAGATCTGAGACTGGTGGTTGAGTCCGAATGGTCTCAGGCTTTGTTATACAGGCTTTTTCTCTCTCTTTAACTCCTTCTGTAGGTGATTTCTTCCAGATTTGGGCTTTGGAGGTAATCAAATAACGGAGATATGAAGATTTTTGCAATGAAACCCCAAGACAGGGTTTTAAGCAGCCTGATAAGAATAAGAGACATTTCTGTTATTGAGGATCTGAGACGTGTATGAGGGGTGTTTAAAACAGGGAATCTTGAAGAATTAGATCCCTCCACTAAACAGGGAAAATACTTGTATTACCATTGTCTGTAAAACTTGTAGCAGGCGGGTAGGGCGTGGTACTTGTAGCACCATTCTCTGCAAAACTTGTAGCAGGTAGGTATTTAGATTTAGTGATTCCTGCAGTATAATTTTTAGAGGGTTTTGTACCAGGTTTGTGTGTATACTTATTAGAAGGTTTTTATCAGGTATGGGACCAGATTCAATGTCTTCTCTTGTATACTCTTTATAAATTGACTTCATATCTGTCCCCGATTCATTGATTCTATAATTTGTTGCTTCTCTACATATGTGAATATCTTTACATCTCGGAAGGGATTCAAAGCCATCCCCACACGCAGCACACCAAGAAAAGTCACAATTTGTGCATGCCCACGAGTCTTGACATTCAATATTTTCATTGCTTGTTGCACCCAGGAATAGATTCACACTACCATTGGTTACATTGACCCTGAATATGCAAGAACATCAAGGCTTAATGAGAAATCTGATGTATACAATAACTCAAATTTGCTTCAGTTGGTAAGATTTATGTTTGTTAATTTCCTTTTGGAGCTTACACAATACATTGTTTAAGTATTTTTAAGGTTTGTTGTTTGGAGCATGGAGCAATCAAATGTGGATGGAGTTGTCTTTGACATTGGCATGTGAACACAAATTCTATCAAGAGCAGACAACAACACAGTTGTAAGGTATTTGGATGAATATGCAGATGGTAAGCACAGAGATGTTACAGGGAGCACAAGCAGCACTTCTCATGGGCATTTGTTTGTGAGACAATATTTAGATAGTAGACAATATGAAAACTTAAAAGTATAGATCCAACAATTGGTGAGTACTCGCTTGCCCCAGAAAATGATAACCTGGCACAGTACTTGCAAACTGATTAAGGACCTGAAACTTGCGAGTTTTGACCCTCAAAAACTCGCCAAAAGTCAGCTATCCTGCATAAGACTGTCCCACACGAAAAAAAGGAGTCATTTTATAATTCAAAAACTCGGTTGTTTTTCTCTTCCTTCTCTGCCAAGTGATTTTGTGTGTTTCACAGTTGTTGTGAGGTCAAATGTGTTCTTTACATTCATTTACCATATTATTTAAGAGTGCTTTATATGTTATTTAAGCTTATTTTATGAATTTATATATTTTTTAAGTACTGAGCCTGAGTCAATTTTTTGAGCTGCTAAAAAGTTGCAGAGTCCCGAGTTTGTTTATTTCATTCTTAGCTTATGAACAACATAAAGAACCTAGGCTACCTCAATGATGCTCCACAGGTCTTATCTTTAAATTTTCTGCTTGCTGAGCCCATTCTTGAGCTGCAACAAACTTAAAATCTCTCTTTGAACTCCTCTGAAATTAATTGTCTTCCCTACGAAGCATGTCTCTCTTGTTCTTCCTCCCAGTTGAGTCTCTCAAGCTCCCCCTGCAAAGGCATCCAAAAACTAATTTCAAGGGATTGGTTTCTACCTTATAACATTTCTTAGCTTAACACCTTAACTCATCATCTGATCCATCTCTTCAACTTCCCGGTTGATTCAAATCTGTGGGATTGAACTTGCCATGCAAGTGTCGCTCCTTTGGGGCCAATGGGTTGTTAAAATCATTTCCTGAAGGAGGAGGGCCAAATATTTTGGCCAGGGCAATAAAGAATATATCTCCCCTAAATTTCATATTAGATAGGAAATATAAAAATAGAATGTTCCTCACTTTCAACTTCGCGGAGTATTCATAGCCTACAAATCCAATCCTCATTGGGTATGTTGTGATGATTAGTCTCAATCCTGAGCTGGTGGGACCAAACCCCCAAATGACCCAATGAAATTCTCAAGCCATGAGATCAACGTTGTTGTAGGTACCTTGGTTGAACAATATTACCTTGATGAATTTCTTGTAGATATCATCCCTAACTGCATGGTTGATTTATTGTTTTGTAGGGGCCAAAATATCTAGAAAGTACTGTCAGGGAGGAAGATTATCAATAGAAATGAAAATCTCAATAGATACTTCTTAATACAATCATCGTTTCCTCCTCAATGCACATAGGGAAGTATGAGGCAACCTCCTATGATGAGCAAAGAGACAAATTGGGATATGTTTGTCACCTAGAGATTGAATCACCAAGAGAACAAAGCCTATGCAAATAAGTTGTAATCCTGAAGATAGTCTCCAACCGATTAGTTGAGCCCCAAACTCATCTTGCACAATAACCAATGGAACTATCTGTGTACACTGAATAATTCGTTATAACAAAAAAAGGTACTCGAATAAAAGTGCAACTAGCCTCGTGGATGTTAAAAGTTCTTCTTAGTTGTAGGATATTTTGGGAAACTAGGCTGGTTGATAAAAGAGTACGTGTGAAGATTACAAGCACTTAATTTCACTTTTTATTCTTTATGACAACTCTTTAACTTCTTTCGCTTTTCTGCAGGATAAGTTGCAGCACCTAGCTAGGCAGCAATCTGATATTTTTGATTCTCTTTCTCTGCGGTAAAGAAGAGAGTGTTATCTCTAAAGGAACTTCAGGTGGGTTTCAATATTGAGTGAAGTATTTATTCATTTGTTCTGTTTAAAATTGGCCACAAAAGACTACCACTCATGATATAAAATTTGCAAATGTACTGAAGTCTTCATGTATTCATGTTTAGTTCAAATAAAATAATCCGCAAAATGCTACCACTCATGATATAAGATTTGCAAATGTATATGTACGAATTTGTAACAAATTTGAAATGTAGAGATAGAACCTTTAAATGTAATGCTTCATCTATATTCCTACACTTACAAAATCAATCACACCCCTTATCAACATCAACTACAAAAGTAATAACTATCCCTCTAAATCAAATAACATATACCGTTCGGCGTTCACATTGCATTGTACACATGCGATTGCTAATTTTTGTATCTTTTTTAGCTCATAGCATAGGTATTAGAGCCTTAGGATCAAGCTCTCCCTCTTTCCATCCTTTGATAAACTTATGTATTTTAATGTTGTGTCTTTCTTTATTGAAAAGATCCAAAAAGGCGTCTTTATCACCTATGACTTTGTCTTCAATTATGTTTTTTGAACTTTCTGCTGAACTATATTTTTCTTTTTCTGCAAGCTTCTTCATTCGGAAAGAGATTTCCGATAGTAAATCATCTTTATAAGATTTAATGCTCGAATTAAAAACCGGGTCAAAAAGCGACTTAAAAAAAGGGTTGTTTTCTTCTGAATCTGAACTTTTTGCAAAAGGATAGCAATAACTTTTGTCTAAATTGACAATTTGTTTGCTTATTAAAGGAATTCTATATATATCTTGAATCGAGCCAATATGGATTTTATGATGAATAAATGAATTTAATTGAGTAAGTAAATTAAACGATTTGTACAAGTCATGTATTAATGCTTGGTCACGTAAATATTTAGCCAATAATATATTTACGTGTGACTTGATGAGTGAAATAGTATCTTTCTCTGATAAAACAGGTCCTATTTCATAAATAGAAAAAGAAGAGAGATTGTTATGAGTGGGAACAAAATTTAATAATTTTCCATACGTGGTGATGAAATGAGTTCAAAACCCACTACCCTCGATCCCTGTATTAAGCAGCAATGAGAAATAGTCACACAAAAAAGTCATGTATTTCTATTTTATGAACGTTACCTTTCCATTTTTAGAACCGTCCTTGTATATATATAAAACGAATGTACAATGCACACAATTGTGGAAATCCTTGTATCTTGCTCATTATTTTGGCAAGTATCTGTTTTAGCTCATAGCATAGGTATTACAGCCTTAAAATCAAGCCTCTCCCTCTTTCCAGCCTTTGATAAAATTATGTATATCTGGCATATCCATGCTATTGCTGCTCGAGCTTTGTGTCTCAGTGGAGCTTTCTTCGCAGCAAGATGTTGTCTTTCTACTGTATATTATAAGATTTGTGCTACAGAACATGGATTTGTTGCTGGCATCACTGTCTGACATCTTTGTCTTCTACCACTGACCTTGACATCCAGCACCTTCAACCTTGCCTCAGCAGCTGCATAACAAAATTTGATTTATGTACTCCGCTGATATTTTCTGCTCTGCCTCACATGCCTGCTCCAAATTTCTGCTGTTCAAATTGCTAATTTAATTTCTGCTTACAATTGTTGATTCCATTTGGATTTCAAACTTTTTCTTTGTTTAATTATGTTTTTATTTGATGGATAGTTCAACAAGCCAGCCAAACTCCACCTAGAACCCCAATACAGTCCAGTTGCTCACCCAAGAGCTCCGCAAACAACAATAACAACAAAATGCATTTCAATTCCAACTTATGAAGCAAATGACAAGCATGTTCCAGCAACTAACGGGACAACAACAGACAACCAGTTCTATCCCTTGACCATCCTGATTGCCCAAACTGCTTTCAAGTTAGACACCATGATATCCATTCCCCATTTCAACAGCACAATCAATGGAGACAAATCACATGCTTGATTTCACAATTTGGAGGCTTACCTCAAGATGCAGTCTTATATCACTGAGTCACAAAAGATCATGACCTCTGAGATTTGTATGGACAATCGAGACCTCATTTGCTGGCAATCTCACATCATTTATTGGAAGCTGCAGATAAACCAGAAATTGAGAGTTGAACAAAACTCAAAACGATTCTCAAGGGTCAATTTTAGTCTCTTGGGTATTGGTAATTTGGCTCCAACTTCACCAAAAATCAGGCCAATCTGTCCAACACTACATCAATGAGTTCAATCAGCTCTGTATTATCAAGCTGTAAGTGCTTCACCCCAATGAAATCCTTAGGAGTAAAATTCGTCTCAGAGCTGGTTTTCATCTCTGAAAGGAGATAGAGCACTTCACCGTCCATTCCTTAAAGCATGATTATCAACATCTCTGGAAGTCAAGAACCAGTAAAAGACCAATCTTTCAGTGGCATCTCAGAAGAAAAGTAATTATAACCTTCTCAAACCCTGCCAGCTCATCCAAGAATGAAAATTCTTCCCAGAGTGGCACCACTAAGGTTCTAGCAATGTGAACTATTGTGCTCATCATAAGCACTCTAGACACTCTACAAAAGAATATCTTGCCTTAAAATCACAGAAGGCCTAGGCTCTTGAAGCTAAGCAGTAATCACAACCTAAAGATTCAAAGGTTTAGGTATCCTTTTCCAACACTTCTGATCCTAAATTAACTCTCATGGACAATGAATATTACTAACTCTCATGGTCAATGAATATTCTGCCAACAATCAGGAAGCCTTATTCACTCATAACTGCCAAATCAAGGACAAATTATTGGACTTGATCCTTGATAACAGCAGTCAAAAGAGCCTTGTTTCACAAAAAATCGGTGGATGATCTTAGTCTTCCAATTTCAGCGCATCCACACTCATGCTATTTGGGATGAGTCAAGATAGAGGGGCAACTGAATCTTGTCACTCACAAGTGTGATGTGACATTTGCCATTGAACCCTTCAGGGACACAATTTAATATGATGTCACTCCATTGGAGTACTACAATTGGATACTTGGAGCTCCAAATCAGTGTGATCGTCAAGCTGGCTTTCAAGGCTCTCACAAGTCATATTGGCTGCTAAAGGACTGTGATAAGTTCACTTCTTCAGTTAGTCCTTTACTTTTTAGTAGCCTGTAGTTAAACAAGTCGATCTCCATAAATTTTGTACTCTTTCTATCATTCAAGAAGCCACGCAAATGATGCCCACAAGCTTCCACCTTTAGCAATCAAATCCTCGTTGACGTGTATTCTGATGTTTTTGAGGAGCCTAATGGGCTTCCTCCGTTGAGGCCCATTCAACATTCAATTGAACTTGCGTTGGGATCTCAGTTGCCCAATCAGCCACTGTATTGCACCACATCCATAGACGGTGTTGAGATAAAGCGCCAAATGAAGCATTTGTTATAGGAAGGCAAGATACAACCCAATACTTATCCTTGTGGATCTCCTACTCTTGTAGTGCCAAATAAAGAGTATAACGAGTGGCATTTAGTCATAGATTAGCGGACTCTTAACAAAATCACTTTGAGGAACCACTACCCATTTCCCAGGATTGACAATCTTCTAAATCAGCTTCAGGGAGCTAGGTTATTTACGAAGATCAACTTGACTTTTGGATATCACCAAGTCCGCATGGAGCCTCATGATGTCTAGAAAACAACCTTCAAGAAAAACTCAGCTTCTACGAGTGATTGATCATGCCTTTAGGCCTCACCAATTCACCTACCACATTAATAAGCATTGTGAACAATGTTTTCAGGCCTCATCTTGGAAAATGTATGGTCTTCTATATCGATGACATCTTGGTCTATAGCAAGACTTGGGATGACCCTCTGGTCCAGCTGCAAGCAATGTTGGATCTTCTTTGTCAACACTAGCTCCAAGCCACGATGACAAAGTCCATTGGGCAGACTTCATTCATGTTTTGGGCTTCTTCATGGATAATCATGAAGAACATGCAAATCTAGACAAAGTCAAGGTCCTTCAGGAGTGGCCCACATCATCCAACATTTCAGATTTGCAAAGTTTTCTGAGAGGTATGAACATCTATAAAAATTCATTTGTAACTACTCACATGTTGCCTAGCCCTTTATCAACTCACTCATCACAAAACTCTTACATGGAGTCTACAAATTGCCCAAATATTTAGCTGTTTGAAAGATGCTCTGTACACTACTCTCATGCTTCCTCTCATTGACCTACAGCATAGTCACCAGGAGACGGGGACAACGACAAGTCTCAGAGACAAGGACACGAATTTTGAGACAGTGCGTGCAGTGATACTAGGAGATGGCAAGAGAAATAAAATAATAATATTTACATATTTAAATTTCTGAAAACTAAAAATTAAAATACATCAAATTCTGATTTCATAAACATTGAATAGGATTCGTATTTAAAATTAACGTTTTAGGGTTTAGTTTAATTTTTGAGTTTTTATTTTAACTTTTAATTTGTACCTTTTATTACGTTTTTATTATTCAACTTCGCCTTTAAATTTCAAAGTTTTAAGTTATAATGTCCAGCAGTTTGTGGGACTCACACCGACTCTCTCATGGCACAAATACAATACGATGGAATGTTTGAACAACCACATAATTCAGCTCCAAAACGAGGAGAACAACAGTCAAAAGTAGTTCGTCAAGCAGTTTGATCTGCTTGAAACAATCAAAATAAGCCGCTGTGATTTGGAAACAAATGAGACATCATTGAATTAAAAATCATGTGCATTACTCGGTTTGTCACAACAATCATAGGAATGTGGCTTGCAATGGTCCAGTTGTGGAGGGTGAGGTGGATATGGAGAATGAGGGAGATTAAAATAACCTCCCTTCCGTTTGCTTTCAATTTCTTTTACTTTGTAACAGGACGGCTGCCTTGTCAATAATCTGTAGTCACTAATGGGTTACTCTATGTGTATGTTTGTTGGTTGGCCTTGAGGTCCCTTTGTTTATTACTTGGCCTAATATTCCCTTTTAGATTGTATCTCGCCTTCAGGTTTCTTCAATAAAAGTTTTTAATTATCAAAAAAAGGTTCAACCTATAATATTAGATTTAAAAAAATAAGGCAGGAGACAACTTTTTTTAGGAGACACGAGAGACTTCAAATGAAGTCTTGGAGGCATAGGAGACATTGCTGTCCCACTTTCACATCTTCGAGATGTGTCTCCATACCCACGACGTGTCCTATGTACCAAAGACACATCTCCCGATTCTTATGACCTACAACAAGCATTTGAGCTTGAGATTAATGTTTCTCAATATGCCATAGGTGCAGTCCATAAGCAAGGAAAACATCATGTGAAATATCATTTTGAGGCCTTGTCATAGTCCAAGCTCACTTATAGTATGTATGACAAGGAATTTTATGATTTAGTCCAAACCACTCAAGCAATGGAGCCATTATCTTCTAAATAGGGATGTCATTCTACAAACAAATCACTAGCCCCTTCAATTCTTTAACTCTCAATCCAAGATTCAAAAACACCGGCATTTGAAGAGCAGATCATATATGCAGCAGTTTCATTTGATGGTCAAGTACAAGAAGTGTGTTACCAACCAAATGGCGGATATTCTTAATCGCCCTCCTACTCGTGTACTTAGCATCTGTTAAAATATAGAGCTATAGAGCATTATATAGAATGTAATGCGGTTCCTAGCAGTTGAAGAGGTTGTAACCAAACAACCAAATGTAACTAAATGTAACTACCTCTTCCTATAATAAATAAACCTCTGCCTGTGTCATTTCAGCAGTGCAGTTTGCCTTCTCTGAGTTCTTTCTTCTCTTTGCATATTCTAACATTGGTATCAGAGCGTCCAAGGTTGCAGTTCGAGGAAGCCTTCAAGAGGCACGAACAGAAAATTCGAGGAAGCCCTAAAAGGCACGAATTTGGTAAAACGTGGGGTATTTGGAGAAAAATACCAGACGCTAGGGCAGAGAAGGAAGAAATTCCTCCATTCGTGGGCAGCAAACTGTTTGCAGAGAAAAACGAAGGCATTCGTGGCAGATCCAGTCGCTAGAAGACAAAGAAAAATGTGGCTACTGCAAATACCCAGTCGTGAATCCCGAGTCGCAAATTGTGTGAAGGAGAAATCGTGGAGGGCAGTTCGTGAGGCAAAGTCTGAGCAGTAGATTGTTGCAGAAGACAAAACAAGAGCACAGAAATCGTGCAAATCCACAGTCGAATGTTGAGTCGTTGGAGCAGAAAAAGTTCGAGGGCATCATATTTGTTTTATTTCATCTACAAAGGTATTCTCACATTAATAATATTTATTAATGCAAATATGGTTCGAGGGCATTTTGAAGGTGCTTTAATTTAATATTACTTGGTGGAATAAGTAATAATTGTTTTATTAAGGGGCACACTTTTTATTAAGTTGGCAAATACTTTATATTTGCTGGAATAAAGTTATATTGTTTTTTTGGTGAGGGGCCAAAAATATATTTGTTGGAAAAAGTAATATTTTATTAAGTGTGGGCAAAATTTTATTTTATTATTTCCGTTACTTTGGAATAATAAAATGGCAAATATTTCACACTTGACTTTGCCGGAGACACAAAAATTAACGGGCACTAATTTCAATGTTTGGAGTCATAAGATTTTAATGGTTGCGGAGTTTCGTGATTGTGATAAAATAATCAAGGGTGATGAAAGTCGACCAGCAACGAACTTCGAGGATTATGACAAACGTCATAAGGAAGCGTTATTGCTTCTCAAGTTGTCAGTATCGGATGATATGATACCGGAAGTGCGGAATGCCATTGTGGCAAGCACGTTGTGGGCCAGTCTAAAGGGTAAATATCAGACGTTAGAAAAGAGTCGGGTTTTATACCTGAAAAATATGCTCTTTTCCATAAAATTACAAGGTGGATCACTATCTGAGCACCTACTTTGGATGAAAGACCTCCGAGACAACAAAAAGGTGGACGACGATGATATGGTGGCTCTGGTTTTGAACAGCTTACCTTCTTCGTATGAGTCATTTGTGGAGGCACTCCATTTAATGGTTGAAAGTCAAACACTCACATTTGACAAGGTGAGTTCCTACCTGTTGCAAAAGGAGCGGAGACAACTTCAGCATAATCTAATTGTGACCATTCGAGAGAGTGTTCTTGTCACTCACCAAAGGGAAAGAGGAAACATCAACTGGTGAGTCTTCCACTCGGTATCGTGTCACATGTTATTATCGTCCACAAGGTTGGGCACCTCAAGAAGGATTGTCGGAAGCAAAAGTCGATTTTCGCAGCAGAACAAAAAGCCATGTGATGAGGAACATGTGGTAGCGATTTGCGGAAGAACGGGATTGGATGACGGGCATGCTCTTTAATGTATTATGACATCATGCTCGAATGACAATGGTACCATTGTTGGATCATTGACTCAAAAGTGCGTCGCACACTTTTCATGTCGTAGGGTGGTATGTTTCATTTACTGCAAATATTTGTTTTGAATCAGTAGTGCTAGCTGATAGAGAATCACTTGCAGTAGAAGGGATAGGAGATATATGCATTTTATTGAATAATGCTCATAAATTGTTGGTACGGAATGTTAGATATGTACCTTCTTTACAAAAGAATCTTTTATCTATTCGTCAATTGACTAAAAATCCCAATATTTCTATGGATTTCTATGGAAACAAGTGTGTTGTCTCTAATGTGAAACAAAGACGTATAATTGCCCTTGGTATTGGGGAAGGTGGTCAGTATCGACTTGTTGATCCGGCTGCGATCAGCATGAATGCACGTGTGGAGGACAGCTCCACCATTCAGGATGTGCAGGAGGCTGCAATGCCTTGGGAGGAAGTCATTCCTCGCAAATTTGTTGACTTGGATATAGTCAACCTACATGCACCTATCGTGTAGGGAGTATCCACTATATCAGGTGTACGGGAGGCGACATGCCTTGGGAGGATGGATTTCCTCATTCTAAAGAACAATTTGTTGTGGACGAAGACTCCGCTATTCCAAATGCATTGACGGTGCATGGTGAGATGGCGTGCCCAACCACTCACTCAGAGGTTCTTTCTCTAAGGACAGTAGATCATGAACAGTTTGCTCATTGTGTTGTGAAGGATCTTTCCCAACAAAGGGGGATAGATGAGCAAATAGATGAGGAGTTGATTCTCACTCCTACCACTGCTAAGATGGAGACCACTTGCTAAGAAGAAGATGGTTATTTCTCCTACTATTATGGAGTTGGTTCTAACTCCTACTGCACAGATGGTCACATTTCTCTTCTTGAAAAAGTTGGATGAGCACTACATGGTGGTGCAAGGACGTGATCGAGGTGACTTCGATTGCAGGATAATTGAGTCTTTGTATAGACTCCAGCAGGCTACACAAGCTTGGAATAGATTTTTCAATCCACATCTTCGAGGTTTTGATTTCAGCACTCGGAGATGGGGTGACACTCTCAGCCATTGGTGATTCATCACTGGTCAATGAATCACGTAACAGAGAACCAGTGGACCACTTGCCATATCTTTTGTTCATGGGACCAGATTTTTGTTTTGCGGTTCTTCTTCATTCGACAACCACAACACAATCATGGACTGATGATTTTGAAGTACAACCTATGGCACAGTCTATAGATGTAATGACTAAACATATGGGCTTTAGGAAATTTGTAAAATTTCGGGATAAACTTGGTATTGTTTCCGGTTTAGTCATTAAGAGGGGGTGTTAAAATATAGAGCTATAGAGCATTATATAGAATGTAATGCGGTTCCTAGCAGTTGAAGAGGTTGTAACCAAACAACCAAATGTAACTAAATGTAACTACCTCTTCCTATAATAAATAAACCTCTGCCTGTGTCATTTCAGCAGTGCAGTTTGCCTTCTCTGAGTTCTTTCTTCTCTTTGCATATTCTAACAGCATCTTGAGCATTCAATGTGCAGTTTATAATAAATGGAAAGATCTCTACTCCTTGGATCCTCACTTCAGTCCGATTATTGATGCTTTGCAGGAGCCCACAATAATCAATTAAATGATTTTCCTTGAATGTAGTTTGAGAGATGGAATGTTGAACAAGCTCACTCGGCTTTACATTCCCATTGGCCCTCTAAACAGCTTCTACTTAAGGAGACTCCTTTGTCCTCTTATCGTGGACATTTTGGCAAGCAAAAGACCATGCAAAACTTCAAATAGCCTTCTATGCAAAAGCAAATTGAGGATTTCATTCGCAGGTGCTCACTTTCCAGCTGGTCTAAGCCTTCCAAAGGAAGCTTAGATTGTATCATCCATTGCTAGTGCCTTCAAAACCATGGAATCCATTTCCCTGGATTTCATTAGTGGTCTACCCACACCCCAATGGCAGAATAACTACATACTTGGGGTGGTGTGTTGCTGTGCTGATTTTCCACCATGGCAATTTTTATACCTTGCTCCAAGACAGTTGATGCTCCACAAGCTTCTGACTTGTTCTTGACAAATGTTGGGAAGCAATTTCGGGCTACCACTCACTATTACTTCCAGTCACTTTTGGAAATCATTGTGGAAACATCATGGCTGCCATTTGTGCTTCTCAACTTCTTTTCATCTGAAATTGATGCCAAACCAAGGTCTGTGCTCTCTGCATCTATCATCACTAGAACAAGCAGTGGGGCAAATATTTACATATACTTCAGCATAGTATCAACAAGAGTACTAATGTCTCTACAAGGCATTCTCCCATATGGATTCCAGCCATTGGCCCCTATGAGATATCGGTTGCTCTTACAGCTCCAACTATATCCCACCGATAGGACAAAGCCAAAGTTTCTTATTTTGTATGAAATTTGGCACAACATCTTGCCAACATTCAAGATATCCTTCAACATATTGTTAGATTATGGTACTTCAAAATGCACCCTCCAACAGGGCACATATGTGGAACCCGGGCACACTTCAGCAAGCGTACAGTCATAGAGAACAGCAGTCCTATTCTTGGCTGTCCACATTTAGCAGTTACTTTTATATAGTTTGTTTTCCAGTTTTAGAATAGTAGTTCTTTATTTAGAAGTTTGCTTTTGTAAAGTTTGACTTTGTCTATTTAAGGGTGCAGATTTGGGCACCTAAACCATGTATCATTGCCTCTTCTAAAGGGCGTAGTGGTTGGATTCCCTGACTTCAAGGCGGAAAAGGGTGTACACTCACCAAGAATGCCAAAGCCTCGTTTCCAAATGGTGAGCACAAGTCAAGGGAGATTCTAGATCTAATTCATTCAAAAGTCTATGGGCCTATTTCATCAGCCTCGTTCGCATGGAATTTGTACTATGTTATTTTCGTTGATGAATCTTCTAGAAAGACTTGGATTTATTTTATGAATACCAAGGATGTTGTCTTCAATAGGTTTAAGGAGATTCAAAGCCCTTATTGAGGACCAAACAATGGAGGGGAGTATGCCTCCAGTAACTTTGATTCCTCTTCTAGAGAAGCAGGGATCAAGAGAGAATTTATAGTATCATTATTCATACAACCTACATCAAAATGGAGTTGTAAAGAGAAAGATTTTGCTGGCCTTGAGAGCACGAGTCCATAGTAGAGAACGCTAAGTCTATGGTCCATGCCTTGGATCTCCATATGTTTCTGAGTGTGGTAGCTTGTAGTGTTGCAGTCTACATATTGAATAGGTGTCCTCACAGAGTGTTGAAGGACAAGACTCCAAAGGAAGCTTTACAAGGGGAACCGGATGTTTCTCATTTCAAAGTGTTTGGGAGTCCAATTTTCATTCATGTTCCAAAGGAGAAGAGGACGAAGCTTGAACCCTCCAGTTTGAGGGTATTCTAGTTGGCTACAATGAGACCTCTAAGGCTCACATGATCTATGTTCCATCTCAGAGAAAGATAGTAGTGAGTCAGGATGTGAAGGTGGATGAGGATGCATGGTCTTCCAAGTCCTAGAAGCTTCCAGCAACAGTTGAGGAGGAGACAACACTTGCTGCCCCAAGTGTTGATCCACAGGTTTTAGGGAGTACAGGTTCAAATCAGTCAGGTTCCAGCACAGCTACAGAGATAGCTTTGCTCCCCAGGAGCAGCCAAGAAGCCTAAATGGCTTCAACAGACATTGCAGGAGGCAAAGGAGCAAGTTGGTGCTCCAAAGACTTCTTTTCAAGTATGTCATCCTCCTAAGAAGTTTTCCAGTTATGTTGCACTGATGTCTTCCATCATTGATGCAGAGCCTTCCAGTTATAAGGTGGCAGCAGGTCTGCGGGTATGGCGAGATACCATGGTGGAAGAGTACAACTTTGTCATGAAGAATTATGTGAGGGAGATAGTGCCAAGACTAGAGGGGAAATCAGTGATGGATTCCAAGTGGTTGTATAATGCAACACATGCAGCTGATGGCAGCATAGAGAAGTACAAGGCTTAGTTTGTAGCTAGAGGATTCTCTCAAAGAGAGGGAGTTGACTATGAGGAGACCTTTGCTCTAATTGCCAGGTATACTTCTATCAAGACCATTATGTCTTTAGTAACTATTTTTGGTTGGCAGTTACATCAAATGGATGTTAAGAAGGCTTTTTTGAATAGCTTGATGAGAAAGAAGCATATATTAATCAGCTGCGAGGATTTGAGGTGCATGAGTGAGAGGTCCATGTGTGCGTGTTCAAGAATGCTCTTTAAAAGCTGAAGCAAGCACCCTGTGCTTGGTACTCCAGGATTGATGAGTACCTATTAGAATTTGGGTTTTCACCAGAACAATTTCAGATTCTAGTCTAAATTATTTATTTGATGGATTTGATTTGTTGGTTTTGGTCTTGTATGCAGATGATACTTATAGGGAGTTCAAAGAAGCTCATTGTAGGGTGCAAGGAAGAGTTGGCCAGAGAATTTGACATGGACATTGGATCGATGCACTATTTCTTGGGTCTAGAGATGTGTCATACAACACGAGAGATTTTCATTGGGCAAGGAAAATACACAATATTCTGAAGAGGTTCCAAATGATGGATTGCAAACCCATTCCCATGATACCGAATCTAAAGTTACATGCTGACTTGGACTTAGATATGGTAGATCTTTCATTGTACAGGCAATTGATTGGGTCCTTGATGTATCTAGTTAATACTAGACCAAATATATGTTTTGCAGTGAACACTTTGAGCCAGTTCATGGTTGAGCTGAGGTAGATTCATTGGGTTGTTGCAAAGCATGTGCTCTGATACTTGAAGGGAACAATACATTTTGGTCTGAGATATGCAGGGGATGATGAGTTGATGTTGCATGGATTTGTTGATTCTAACTGGGCAGGAGATGCAGGTGACAGGAAGAGTACTTCAGGATGTTGCTTCAGTTTGGGTTCAGGAGTCATATCCTGGTTCAGCAGGAAGCAGACTTCAATGGCATTTGAGTTTTGCACAGGCAGAGTACTTGGCAGCTGATGCTGCTGCTTGTGAAGCCATCTGGCTTGGAGATATGCCGGGGATGATGATTTGATGTTGCATGGGTTTGTTATTTCTAACTGGGCAGGAGATGAAGGTGACAAGAAGAGTACTTCAGAATGTTGCTTCAGTTTGGCTTCAGGCGTCATATCCTGGTTCATCAGGAAGCAGACTTCAATGGCATTTGAGTCTTGCAGAGGCAGAGTACATGGCAGTCGGCGCTGCTAGTTGTGAAGCCATCTGGCTTGACAAAGCTGACTGCAGAAGTGACAAGAGGGAAAATTGAGCCTACAGTCATTTACTATGAAAATCAAAGTTGTATCAAACTCTCTAAGAATCCAGTATTTCATGACTGCTCCAAGCACATTGACATCAGACATCACTTTCTCAAAGAAAAAGTTCACAAAGGAGTAGTTACTCTAGAGTATATTCCGACAGATCAGCAAATTGCAAACAAACATTCCTCAGTTAAAAGGGAGTGTTAGATTATGATACTTCAAAATGTGTCCTCCATCAAGGTGTCCGTGTGGAAACTGTAACCTAGCACACTTCAGCAAATCATACAGTCATAAAGAACAGCAGTCCTATTCTTGGCTGTCCAAATTTAGTAATTGTTTTTATATATTGTTTGTTTTCATGTTTTAGAATAGTAATTTTTTATTTAGCTATTTGCTTTTGTAAAGTTTGACTTTGTCTATTTAAGGGCACAGATCCCTAGGATAAAATTAGGTCAAGGGTTGATTTAATTTTGGGATGGATCCAGGATTTTTAGTGTCTCTTCTTCAGCTATAAAAGAAGGCCTAGGGCAGGTGTTTAATTCATTTTAGTTTTTCACTCAGTGTGACCCTTTTTTCCTACCGTATGTTCCAAAGCATTGTAACTTGTGTTTTCTGGTTTTAGAACAATGATGTAATTTGAAGCAGATCTGAATATTTTTCAGTTAGTTTTTCTCTACTTCCAGTTTTGATTGGCTTTCAGTTTTGAGCTACCTAGTTGAAGGTCCTTTAAGATAAGGGTCTGCATACCATGGTATTGAGGAATTTAAATTTTTCAACACATAATCTAAATTTAAGACACTCCATGGCCACCAACAAGTACCTCATTGTTTCGAGTTGGTGATTGTACTTGGCTTGACTTGGATAAGCAGGTTTTACAACTGACAACATCACAAGTTGAAGCCCATTTGTTATTGGCTTTACGTAATTCTCCAAGTTGTGGGTCCCAATGCTTTTTGCTTGGATCTCCTAGCTCAACTTGGCATGCATGATGCTATCAATGGAAGCCAGCTCAAGTTGTCCAAAAATCTCACTTGATGGAGTTTTCTATCACTCGCCTTGAAGATCTGATCTCAGATTTTCAGCAATCATTGGTTGATGATACTTTGTTTGATGTTCAGATTCTCACCAATTGCAAGAGTCAAACTACTACTTAAATGGTTGGCCGTAAAGGCACTTTGTCAACAAATGTCAAAAACCAAGTAGTTCTCCAGGTCAAATTTTACAAAGAATTTTTCCCACCTAATCTTGTAGTTGGGGACAGCTGCCACTAAGGAGGAAATGATGAGAAATAGTCACATGTAAAAACTTCCAACAGAATTTCTATTTTTAGCATTCTTATCTAAGTGTCGGGGTATTAAAATATAAGGCTTATTTATTGTTTTAGTTAGTTAATATTAGTTAAATATTAACTAATAAACGATTGAAACTACCTCAACCATTTTGTAACCATTTTTCGCATAATAAAATGACAGACACACAATGATAATGTGTGCATTCCGCTTTCTCTTCATTTCTTCCTTGTGCATGTTTTATAACATTGGTATCAGAGCCCAAGGTACTTGAAGGACTCATAGTTCGAAATATAACAGTCTCGAGTTCGTGCAACCCTCCTGCTATGGTCTACTCCTAATATAGTTTGTGTAAAAGGCTCAATGAAAATCAGAGAAGATCTATACCTCGACGCCAAGAAAATGTGCAAAGTATCACTCGAGAGGGATACAGTCGTGAAGGGTTTTAGACGAAGTTGAAAAAGAATCATTCAACTATCGCTAAAATATATGACGTGACTCTATGAAATATCCCTTGCTGGGATCTTACAACAAAATGGATAAAATACAGAAATTTGCAGCAAATACTAAATCTGATTTTTGCAAATTTTATGCAGAAAATTACAGCTAGGGCAGCGAACAGTAAAATATGAATAACTCCCAAAATATCCGTTCAAAACACTTGAAATTTTAAATGGAACTAGATAATAATATAAAGAACACAAGGGAAATATTTTTGGAATTTTTCAGTCAATATAACGCTGCCAGAAAATTACAGCGTGCCTAAAATAGCTGGAAAACTTCAAAAATTAATATCTTTCCGACTACAAGTGCAAAAATTATGAAACTGGGAAATAACATATATAAATATAGAAGATGACTTTCCAACCTTCGATCTGAAAACGCCAACCTGGAAACCCTAGAAATTAGGGGGTAATCTCCCAAACAAGTCGCCCCCTTTTTAAAATGGCCAAAACCCAGTGAAACCCTCTCGTAGATGATGCCAAACCCTTCCTCTATGGCTGCCATAGGTCTGATCCGAAAACCAGCTGAAAATCTCCACAAAACTCACAAAAACCCTCAAACCCTAATCAAAACCCTGAAAATACCTAGTAAAACAACCTTGAAATCCAGCTCCAAATGACAAGCTAGGGTAGATCTTTCACTATCGAAGAATGCCTTGCTAGCTAGGGATGGATCTTTCACCACCGAAGCTAGGGTTCCCGTGGGATCTTATTCCACAAGCTAAATAGTTGCAAAACACAGCCACAGACATGAAAAGAAATATAAGTGTATGCATGAATGAATCTCCTTTACACCCTCCATCTCCTTATATAAGCTTTTTTATGAGCCCTGAAAACGAAGCGAAATATAACATTAATGCCCAATAAAAATCCCCTTAAAGTCGCCAAAAAGGGACTTTAAGTGGCCCCAACGAAGAAACATAACATTAAATGCAATACATATCCCCTCAAGTCGCCAAAAAGGTACTTTAAGTGGCCCCAACGAAGAAACATAACATTAAATGCCAAAAGTGTCCACTTAAGTGATCCCAACGACAAAATAGAACACAAAGGGCCCATTAGACCCTCCCAACGCCCAAAATATAACAAAAACATAGTAGGAAATCAGACAACCATCCCCAATAACCTCCAAAGTCGTTAGTCCCTTGGGAATGACCAGGGCTAAGACCAAAATAGGCCGTTAGGCCAACTCGCGGAATTGGGGACATTACACACACGCCATAAAAAAATATACAATCGCGAATTCAGCTTAAATTCCATCTAAAACTCCAATCATGAAACAATCGTGAAAAGGGCTTCGCAAAATCGCAAAGGCTGAAAATCACAAAAACGGCCGCCATTGATTTAGTAGTGAAAAGCAAAAAAAATTAATTTCTTTCATAAAGACAGTTTCAATAATGAATGGTTTGTTGGATGTATTTCAAGGTTTTATAAACACACCATACAAGTTTCAGATTGTCTCAAACATTTTAATACATCAAACCAGTCGGCAAAGTTAGAATTTGAAGACACTTGAAGTGGCTTAAATAAATTCATTCTTATTTGTATTCACGTATTTTCCGTCTAAATAAATATGTTTAAAATGGAGTTTCCTTTACCAATAGACAAATATTCTGGTTTCAACTTCCACACCTAGAAAGTTAAAATCCAAATGCAATTAATGAACAAAAATTTGTGGAGTATAGTTAATGGAAAAGAAAAACCATCCACTGATACTGCTAAATGGTTAGAGTGGGAAACCACAATGATACAAAGTTGAAAACTATAATTGGTCTTGCTCTTTCTGACTTTGAACTCCATCATATAGATTTAGATAAATCGTCCAAAGAAATTTGGGATAACTTGAGTAAATTGTTTGGGGCAAAAGCAATGAATGCTAAATTTTCTTTAAAGCTTCAATTGTTTCGATTCAAGATGGCCGATGATGTTACTATGTCTAGTCATATAAACAATCTAAGATCTCTTCTTAGACAATTGGCAGAGGTTAAAGCTCCAGTAGATGACGAAGACTCTAAAGCCATTTTGTTAAATAATTTGCCCTCTTCATATAGCAATGTTATTTTTACTCTCAGTCAGATGCCTTCACAAAGCCTAGAAGATATGATTTCAGCTCTCTTGGCTGAAGAAAAGAGAACAATTGCGGACGATATAGAAGGTAATTCTTCACATGAAAGTGCACTATACTCCTGCGTGAGAAATAATAACAAAAATCAGATAAAGACACCGACAAGTTGATTGTTATTATTGCAAGAAAAGAGGTCATACACCTAGAATTGTCGCATTCGAGCTAATGATGTTCTCAAAGGCAAACTCAAAGATAATTTAAAAGAAGCAAATGTGGCCTTTGTTGACAATCCACTAGACGTTGAAGATGTTATTGATGAAGAAGAAGATGAATATGTACTCTAAGAAGTTAGTGTTTTGAAGATAGTAAGGGATCCAATGTAGGTAAAACTCGGCATGGATGGCTGCCCACATAGTTCGAGAATTTATGGATCTCGGGAATTTACCTTTACAAGGGTCATGAGACAACTTGATGGAGTATAGTGGGAATAGCTCAATATGGATGGTTGTCCAACAATTTAGGAGTTCGAGGATTTGGAATCCAAGAACTCAAGAATTCAGCTCAGGAACTACACCTTTACAAGGGTTAAGGAGGCAACTTGATGGAGTTCTACCTAGTCCTATAACTATTGTTCAAAACAAAACTTTAAAATTGTAATTCTCTCTTCTTTTCAAAGTGTAAGCCTTAAGAGGGGGAATTCAAATATAAAGGCTAATTTATTAGTGTTAGTTAGTATTAATTAAATATTAACTAATAAACAATTGAAACTACCTCAACCATTTTTCACAAGATAAAATGATGGACACACAATGATAATGTGTGCATTCCGCTTTCTCTTCATTTCTTCCTTGTGCACATTTTATAAAACGGGATGGGTTTCTGGAACAGTAAAAAAATCACAGATTTTGGGGATGGCTTTGGGACAGCTATTAAAATATTTAATAATATATAAAAATTGAAATTAAAATTTAATTATGCTGATAGGTATAACCTACGATGGCAGTCAAGGGGTGGAGGTGGAGTGTAATAGTGTAAGATATCAATAAAAATGGCCAACCTTATATGTGATGTTCATTTGACAGTCACATGCAATTTTCTTCTTGTTCAAGGAAGGCACTCAAAAAATCATGATATATTGAGGATATGTTGGAGTTTGGAGCTCTTTTTTTTTTGCCAAATTGAGTATTTCAAGCATGACATAGTGATGTGCCGAGATCGAGAGGCCATTTGTGACCAGCCATCATACATTTGTGGAAAGGTGAAAATTTTGTTAATCAATGTAAAACCTTGCAATGGATGAAACTGTGTGACAAATCTAAGATAGGCCTTGAAATTGATATCTATCGGTGTTTTTCAGATAGATATGTTTAAGATATTTGTAATAATTACGTTGATGGGCGTAACCTGCAATGGCAGCCATGGAGGTGGAAGAAGCAAGTGTAATGGTGTGGTGTGTCAATAAAAATGGCTGACTTTAAATTTGATGTCCATTTGACTGTTGTGGTAGTTCTAAATTTTCCTTCTTGCGTTGAGAAGGCACGAAATTCACTGTATCTTCGGCAAACGGTGGAGTTTTGCACCCATCTTTTTCCAAAAGACTTTTACAAGCCCAACACAGTGGTGCAGCTAGATAGAGGCCATCCAAGCGGCTGGAAATTTGCTGCAAGGTGATGGAGCTGCTGTTAATCAATGTGGAACCCTTCAATGGGTGAAACTATGTGACAAATCCAAAGAAACACCTCAAGATTCATACATATTGATGTTTTTAAAATAGATAAATTTAAAATATTTGTACTTATGTTTAAATCTTTAAAATGGGGGCGTCCCTGAAACATCCCCAAAGTTCAGGGGATGTCCTCTTTTTGCATTTTTGGTACTTTGGGGGCATTTCACCCTGGTCCACGAGATGTCCAGGAGTGCTGCAAGAAGGGGAAATACATCCCCACATAACAATGACTTTTAGAAAGTCAGAAGTCACATGCAGCATTTCTATTTTTAGAAAGTTACCAGCTTCCTTCTCCTAGAAGCATCATTGTACACACACACAAACTCGGACACTATACGATAAGTGTACAACACACACAGTTGCAGCAATCCTTGTATCTTGCTCATTGTTGTTGCAATTATATTCTTTACCTCATATCAAGCAGCTTGTGTTTGGACAGCGCCAAAAGGCAGCCAAGATAGGTTGCAAGTAACGAGTGCAATTTGACTCAATCATAAGCCCTCAGTTATGGCTTTCAAAGTTTGAAAGTACAGTTTCCAGTGTTAATGTATATAAAAGGGTTTCAATTTACCAAAAGCAAAAAAACCATTATGACTGAAAATAGAAACTTTTCAAGTCCATCTACTTGGAAGAGTAAACAAGTCCAAGTCCAACAAGACACCTAAAACACAAATTTAATCTAGCTGCTTTGGTCCCTGGATGAATGGACGGTGCAAAAATTTGAATGATGATAAGATGTAAATGGGATGGATTAACACCAAGGAAACTATTTTGATTGCATGTGAATTTCCTGCATACCTTAACATTTACTTTGTCATTCATCACAAACTTCTGCTCTAGAAGTGCGACATCCTCCACAAACTTCCTTAACCGGCCTTCCACCATTTTCTCTATGGCAGGCTGAGGTTTTCCTGAAGTAGCAGCCTGCCAAAACAAAGAAATAAAACCAAAAAGAAAATTAATAGAATAATTAAGCAGAACCTTTTAACCAATGTCATGAATATATTCAAACTATTACAAGTCAAAGTCATATCAAAACTGGTGTGAAAGTAAAGCATGTTGTCTGTAAGCACCAATTAATCCTTTGCATAAATGACTCATAAATTTTAGAACCTGGCATTTTAAGAAATACATCAATACTTTATAGCCTCTAGATAAAACATAATCAGGAACTTGCATTTTCTGTTTTGACGCATGTAGTTCTCTTTTCAACTTCTTTAAAAGCATGATAAAGAGCACATTTAACACACTTTATATATCAGACTCTTAAAGTATGATACCTGAGTTTTGAGGATATCGCGCTCAGCCTCCAGAGCTTCTGCCGAAACATGATCCTTTGAAAGGAATTGAGGCCTAGAAGCAACAATATGCATGGCAATATTTGAGCCCACCCTTTGAAGCACATCAGATGGTGCACCCCCATTTTCAGACTCCAATGTCAAGATACCGGTTATACGGCCAAGCCCTGCATCCATAAACAGAGCGATCAATAGAGACAAATTCATGTGATACTTCATAATTCCTCATACGCTCAAGGTCAATTCAAGCAACAACTTGGGAAGAGCCAGAAAGCATGGCCACTCAGGTGTCAATGACATTAACCATTCTCTTTGCCTGCTTTACTTATATGTAGCATTTTTCTGAATTTTGGCCATCATAAGAGAATGCTGTGAACTTCTTCCCTAGGCCAACAAGAAGCTATGTTGTGCTTAGAGTATATTTAAAGTCTAGCCACTCATTGATGAATATACAATAGATTTACAGAGAGAGAGATCAGAGAATGAGACTTGTACGAATAATCTTCAATATTTCCAATACAATTCACATTACAAAACCACCATATAAATAGGAACATAGCCATCCTAAAATATAGGAGGTGGCTATAACAATTCAAACCTCCTACGTGAGTTTGTTGAAACTCACATCCCCAAATATAATTTTGTTATTGTTGTTTTATATAACAACTAACAAATTACTAACTTATCTACTAATCTACTAACTTATATTCTTACATAATAATAATTACTTCTTGTAATTATTATTTACACATATATTCAAATGGGACACAAACATATGAATTCCTAACACTCATGATAATGGGGTAATGAAACTGTAAGCCATAGCTAGAATTCATGCATAGTCATACTGCTAGTAGGCTTCCCCAAGAAATATAGTCCAAGCCAATAGTCTCTTTGAGCTTCAGGACTTTACAAAGTTGCAAGCATGCATGAAACAGTTGAGAGATTGACTTGAATGGGTATATATCAGCTATTTTGATTTTGATGCATGTCAAAAACAATAAAGCTGAAATCCAGCCAGAGTCTAACAAAGTAATGTCTAGATGTGTGATCTCAATATTCCTTAATCCCTGGAATAAAAGGTCTCCAAAGCTGTGCATACTTTAAAAAATAGTACTGACCTGGTTGGGGAGAAGTATGAAGGTATGAGGAGACAACGCCAGTTGCAGAAGACAAAGTAAAACCTCTCCTGAGCTTCACGTTCTCTCCCATAATAGCAGCCACTTCCATGATTGCACTTTGAACAGTTGTCGCCCCAGATAATTTAGGATGACTCAGTTCGATTTTCATTTCCTGCAATAAACATAAGCATGTTACCAACAACAAAAGGGTTCAATTCAGGCTACTAAATTTCTCAGGTGTTGCATTCTAAATCTTTTTGACTTGAGGCATACTTCTCATATCTAATAAAGCATTACTCCCAACTCAAACAACAAACTGATATGCATATTAGACTTTCTCCCCAAAGTAAATGGGGAGAGCTCAAACTGAAATCAACCTTTCACAGAGGACAAATATAAGACCACTAATAATATAATTTTGTTTGTGGAATATAAGAATGTTATGGAGGAGATGGTGATTCAACAGCTTCTGGCCCCCACAGAAATTATTACCTTCTAATCTTAGTATCCTCAAGCAACCAAATATAAATTCTTGAACCCATCTTCTGATCTGAGTCTACAGGCAAGTGAAATAGAAATAAAATGTAATAGAATAAGTTACTCATCTAAACTTTAAAGCGATAAAGCTCCAAACCAATAACATATGAATTCTGGTGCTCATCTTCAATCAGTATAGTCTCAAGATTTGTCAATAATTATCTTAAGGCACAAAGATCCTGTGTCAAGAGAGCATCACTTTCCTATTTTGTCATCGGCAATAGCCTGATAGTTATTTTGGAAGTAGTGGGAAGGCAGAGGTAGATAAAGCACATCCGCTATAACTTAAAGCTTATAGATGTACTTTGTTAGTAAGGAAAATATTTTCGTATATCTACAAAGGAATCAAGAGCCAATGGATATTATCCTTTCCGATACAAAGACAATCTATTATCTGCCATAATAGTATGCTATGTTGCCAGGATACAGGTACAGGTTCGAATGCGATACGTCTTGATATGTCCGTACATATATTAAAAAAATATAATATATATATATATATATATAATCATTTTACTCATTTTTTAGTCCATAAGAAATGATAAAATAGTAATACAAAACTGAAAACTTGAAAATTATAGTAGGATCAATGTTCAAAACATTCAATATACTTAAGATTTTACATTTTCATTGATCATGTGGCTGCCATACATATGATATATGAATATCATGTCAACATGAATACAAACAAATCTAGAATATATCATCTAGATTTTCCTCAAAATCAAGTTCTTGCGTGCCACTTGCGCTAGCTCCACTCTCATTAGCTCCACTCTCCACTCTATGCTGAAATATTTATTTAAACCAAAAAATGAGTATAGATAAATGCCCAGATTGTGGTCTTATTACTTACCACTGTATTTCTCCTTCAAATGATCGTCCTTGTTGGTTGTGATTGAAAGGATGTGATTGTAAAAAAATGTGCCCTAAAAAAGACTATGTTATAGGAATTTGTGTAGATCCCTTGTTGTATTTAGAAGGCAGTTTTCCCTTGTATTTATTTGCAAACAGATTTATGGCCTTTTGCTACTAATCACGACTGTTTTTGTGACTGTATTATTCATGTTTCTGCATGCCTTTCATGACTAATTTATGGCCTTTCGCTATTGTTGATGACTGTATTTTCACAACTGTATTAGTCATGTTTTTGAGCGTCTGAAACCCTTCAAAACTGGGTCTGAAACACTTCAAAAAATCGTGATTTTTCACCCTTCACAACTGCATCTGAAACCCTTCGAAACCCTGTGATTTTCACGATTTTTGTGGTAGTAGATTTAAGTTTTGATACGTGATGGGTACATCCAGGTACATCTGGATGTACCCGTGGCATACCGGGAAGAACCCAGATGTACCCATCACGTATTCACGGTATTTGTATCCGTACCCATACCCTGACATATCTGTACCAGATACATATCAGGCAGGGTACGGGGGCTGGGGACATATCCTGGCAACATAGATAGTATGGAAATTAAAAATATATAGATATAGATAGATAGATAGATATCCATCTAAGTATCAACATGACCAGATTGTTAAGTTTTCTTAGCCAAGGTTAAAAGGGAACCATAATAAGAAGTCATACAGTTAAAAAAATAATTGGTAGACTATCCTCTCTCAGCATGTGATGCATATAGGGGAAGGCACAATGAAGATTATACATCTCCAATCCAAAAGGTAGTAAGGAAGTCTTGGATCTCAAAGAGCCAGTAATATCTTCCTCTGATCTTGTTACAGCATCAATAAATACACCCCAATGGAACAAGGAATATAAAATTGGTGATAGTTTTCAGTTTGGTTTCTTCACAGAGTAATAATGAATAATATTCTTCTGGATTCATCTATGTCAAAATGTTTTTGTCTGATGTTTCAAATCTCAATACTGGATCCATCTTCAGGGAAAAGAAGAGTGAAGCCAATAATCAGTGTGTTCAAAATAACAGAGGTCAATCTTGACATTTTGAAAAGAAGACAAAACAATTTTTGCAGTATGTACAGATAAGAAAGGCAATACATTTTTGCAAGTCATTCCAATGTGCTACAGTCTCTTATTGGCATTAAGATAGTGAGCCCTCATGCAGCCAATATGTTGTTCCACGTAATACAGGTCATGTACTGAGAATAATAGCTAGACTGCACGGAAACGCCCTAGGGGTCCCCGTACCAGCCTGGAAACGTACCAGGTACTGGTACGGGGTATGGTACGCTGTGGGTACGGCTGGAAATGTACCCACAGGGACATGGTACGGTCCGGGTAGTAAAACCACCCGGACCGTACCCTGTCCCTGTGGGTACGTTTCCAGCCATACCCGTCCAAAGAAAACTTGCCAAAGACAGCGTTTCTTTCCTTTTTTGGCAATTCTTTCCTTTTTTGGATTTTTGGTGAATCATAAGTATAGAAAAAAATTGCCATTTTTGGAAAGGGTCCGGGAAGATGTAGCAGCAAAAACTTGCATGTGCCATAACTTTCATTCTGTGGCTCCATTTCAAGTGTTGTTTTCTCTAAAAGTGTATATTTTCTCGAGCTCTACGCATTGATGGCAATATTTTTCTTATTTTCATAAAATCCATTTTTGCACCTTTTTGGACCAAGCAACTTCTTGCAATCTTCTGAAAGAATCATGAGCTTTGATCGCCTGTAGACAGATTAGTAATTAAAAATACTAGATAGCTTTCCAAAACTCGGCGAGTATTCTCCCGTGCTCGGACTAATCGTCCCACCTGCCAGCTTGGATCCATATTTTTCCTGCTTAGTTATGATGTTTCGGGAAATATGCCAAACAATACTATCGTGTTGAGTGGATCAAGGAAGGTCACCATGAACAATCAAAACTCCTTGAATCTTATCACAGTCACTAAGATAAATAATTGTGATAGAGAAATATGAAGCAAATGGAGTTGCCATGTTCAACTCCTTCCTTTCAGATAATTTTTATTACCACACTTGTTTTCTTGATCATTTCCTTAGAATGTACAATCTAAATACTTATTTATTTTGAAAAGCAATGTATCAGTAATTTGATACTTTGTAAATTGATTTGTTATAGATGAGTGGTAAAAGACCTCTTCTACTACTACATTATGTAATGTGAAAAGAAAGACTTCGCCAAATATAGGTGTAAATGCACCATGACTAAGTATTAAATTTCAATAAGTATGCAATGTATGAGAATTAAATTTCAATAAGTATGCAAATGCTTATTTAAATTTATAATTTATATACATATTTATATTATATATTTATATATATACATATATATATATATAAAACATACCCAAAAGCGTACCGCACCCGCGATTTTTAAAAATTTGCCATTTCAGCGTACTGCACCGCATTGCCGCACCCATATCCGTGCAGTCTAGAACAATAGTAAACCCATTCAGGGGCATAGATAGCCCACTAAGACATCATTATGCAAGCAGCTGGCCACAATGGCCAGTAAAGGCCATTAATATGGAGTCCCACTAATCAAATTAGAGGAAGCAGATTGTAGAAGGAGTGCCTCCCTAACTCCTCTATGGCAAACTGGATGCACTTTGCTAAATTTGAATAAGAACAAGATATAGATTTATGAGGAAAAAAATTGTCCTCGTCTCTTATTCAACACATTCTCATTTGAGAATGTACACGAATATGAAAAAGATCTGAAATTTGGTTGCTAGAGAGCAAGCGAATCAGACGGGGAGCAGCAACTTGCATAAGGATGGTTCTAAAACCCAGCAGCTTGCATAGGAAGGGTGGAGATTCAATCCTGAGGAGGTTTTCCTGTCCCTTAAGGTATTTTCGCCCTGCACTTGTTTGATGCAACTTTTAATTTACACAGTTATGAGAAGGCCAACTTTCATAGATATGTCATTACAGTTAAAGTTATCCTAAAAGGGGGACTGCACTGCCTCTCTGGTGAATTGGTAATCCTCAGTTCTCTTAATTACTTCCACAAACTTTCACATTTGTTCTATATGTGATATCTCATTCTCTGTGGCTGAACGATTCAGTCACATGGCACATCTATTCAGTTAGCTCAACAGTCCAGATATATCCTTGTAAAGTAGGACTAATGAGATTGGGTTCGTGAAAATTTCCCCTTATGGCCAAACCCTAATTCAACACTAATTTCAGGGCCAAAACCTAGAAACTCGTCCTCAGTACAATCTGTTAGTTAGATCAGAAAGCATCAGTTTCATCCTTCAAAGTATTCCCTATACTTCCATGGACCACAACCTTCCACCGTGTCAAAAAGTGGAAGACCAAACTGCAGAGTAACTATGGTATTATTAGCCCTAAGAAAGTCATACTATATAGGGATTTCCACCTCTACATAGGCTGAAACAAAATTGCACTTTCCTTCTAATTCCTTATAATACTGCATCCTATTTTAGCATCTTACCCTGTATTCTAGGATATCAACTGCTTAAATTGAGAAGTGATTGCATTTGTGATCTCATTTTTGCAAAGAAGTTCAGATTCATTACGAAGGCAAGGTTTTTGTGCATTCAGTTATGTTCACCTCCATCTTATGGTCTGTACCATACATCCATTGATAATTTCATGGTTTGATATTGTGTCTGAATTATTTGTTCATACTTTTATTTCGCTGCAAACATGATTATATCTTTTTGTATTAATTCTCTTGTTTTTTTAATCAGTCTTTACTTGTGCCTAGTCTTGCAAGAATTTTCAGTGGCTTGAGTTCAATTCATAAGCTCAAAGGTTCATGTGTCTCACATTATGTCTTGTTTAACCTGCAAATTTACATTTGAAAATTGTTCATAGAAGAGACAGACATTTTGAAATAAATTCCCATACAAGATGACAAGAGAAAAGTGAATCCTGCTATAAAATTCATATGTTTTGTCCCCTAAACTAAAAAATGGTATAGCAACGTCAACACAAAACGAAAAATTGACTCTATGGTATAGTCTTACCTCTAAAACCTTTGGATTTATCGTCCCACCTTGTGATAAAACTTTGGGTAAGGATTCCATAGTTAAAACGGATCTTGCAACAGATAACGCCTGCCATTAGACAAATCAATATCAATTGAAGTGTTGCAATGCTTTTGCAGGCATACCAAGAATGGAAAACCAGAGAATGAGGGAGGATATAACGATAAGCAACAATCCACACAAAACGCAATTTAACAGCCATCAAAAAATGCAAAAGAATGACATCCATCATAAACAGTTGAATATAATGAACTAGGCAACTATAGTGTACCCACATCTAGAGCCAGTAATAACCAGTAAACAGTTAAGTTGTCTCTTATTATCAAACAGGAATAACCTTGAACACTCGATCAAATAGAAGAATAAATCAGCACAACAACTTGAGATAAAGAAAGAAAATAAGATTGAATACTACATAAGAAATGTATATGCTTATTGTTTTACATAAAACCAAGAATACTTCTCCTTTGGATCACAAAAAGCAGAGCAATCAATATATATATCACTGGAAAATGACGAGCATGTCAGTATTTTATGAAAAGTAATATGAACATTAATAACATAAAAATTACTGAGCTTCTTTCAGTTTTTTTTAATTAAATTTATTATCTGGCAATGCCAATGAAATCAATAGGAAAGGATAGACAAGGCAGACCAGATGCTGGAATATTTCATTCCTAGCAACAAAGTCAGTCTCGCAATTAATTTCAATGACAGCAGCTTTTTTCTCATCCTGAGCCAACGCCAACGTCCCTTCAGCAGCAATACGAGAGGCCTTCTTGGATGCACCTGCAATTCCCTTCTTCCTCAACTCTGTGTATGCACCCTCTGCACCAATCCATTCCAAATACAAAGTGAGCCTAAGAAAATACCCATCTCACTGTTTGTAATATTTCATCTCAAAATAAACAAAAAGAACTAATTGTTAGAAGCATTTTTTCTCATGGTAGTAGCAGTACATTTATTTATGATCACCATCAGCAGGATAAATTTATGAAAGACTTCAAGTTTTACCATTACCTTTCATTATGAAATCAACAATATTACTCATGAGCTATAACAAAAAAATCTAAAAATATACGGGTACACTTCTTCAAGAAATACTCTTGAGATATTTGACGGTAGGATGGTAAAGTGATAACTTATTGCCACACTGACCAAAGTTCAAAACCCAGTGGTCATGCTCCCATGCTAATATGGCTTGATGTGAAATGGCAAAAGTGTTTGACTTTATATGAGTCAGCAATCCGTCGCAGAATTTAGCAGTCAGCTTCTGAGCTGAGGAATGTTGTACTGAGGGAGGAAACCTGCTCCATAGTAATTACTGGACCTTATACCTGATGAAGAATACAATGGTGATTGCAGAATATATTGGTGATTACCAGCAAAGTGTCCATTCAACAGTGAGAATAGTAGAAGGTTGCCATCTTAGTTCATTCACCAAGATTTCAATCTCAGGAAGTCCCCTGGCTTCGATGGTGCTTATATGATCAGACTTGGGTTCAAGTCTTCTTGCGAAAAATTGCAGCATAGACATCTAGATGGTGAAAATGTTATTTAAATGTAAAAAATATATTACATTAGTTACATAAGACTGATGGGAAAAAGTGGTGAGACCCCTTGATGTCTCTACTAGACACTTTATGAAGATTAATCCTCAACATACAATTGAGTCTGTAAGAGCAAACCATTTGTAATTCTTCAATCGAATGAAAATCTTTTGGAAGTAATTCCAAACTTACCATCAAAGGAAAACATTCAAATAAAGCACGGTCTAAAAGTAGTCAGTCGGGCTTGGACATAGGATACCGGACACGTCCCAATAGGTCACGTGTCATGTATCCCACATATCTGAGACATGACATGTTAGAACACATGTCAAACACGTGTCTAACACATACCCTAAACATGTCCTCATGTGTCAAACATGTGCGTGCAAAAAAGAAATCACAGGCGGTGGGGGTGGGGGTTGTGGAGGGCTAAAAGCAGTTTTTCACTTCATATTTGTCGCTTTCTGCTATAGAGAAAATCTTTTACTGTCTAACATTGTGCAGGTGAAGGATAAAAACCAGATTTGAAAGGGATTTGGAGAGATTTGAAGGCATTCTAGCAAACCAGATTTGTCATTTCTCCAACAGCAGCATTTTTCTTCATTCAAACACAGAAATCATGGCTCAATCATCAAAGGCATCTGGTAAAGGTCAAAGGAAAGGAAAGAATATCAGAGTTGGTGTTGCCCCCTTCCCGAGTTTATCCATCCTGTTAGCAGTCCATCTGCTGCAAGTGGAGCTGCAAGTGTAGCTAACAGTGCTGCAAATGACCCTGCTGTAGCAAGACAGCAAGCTTGAGATACAAAATATCCGTTTTGAAAGTATGTAACAAAAAACAAGGACCTGGGCCAAAGGTTGTTGGGGAGGAAATGTCGTTTGGACATGTAATTACTGCCATGTTGATACGAGAGCACCTACTACTGACTCACAGAGTTAAGGGCCATTGGCTGAGACTTAAGTGTGGAATTCGACCATGTAAATCAGCGAATGCTGCCCAACAAAACATGATGTCAAGAGAGGATAATATTGGCTTGGGGAAGGTGGCAGCAGCAAGTCGGACATATAAAATGAGTATCCTCTTCCCTTTTTTATGAAGCCATCCAACAAGTTCAGGAGTGGGACTGCAATTCAGCCAGCAAGAAAGAGGCCAGCTCCCAATGGTGGTCCAATGTACAAGATCTTTCAACACGAACAGCAAGATGAGGTTGATCTTACCATTGGGTTCTTTTTCTATCTCAAATTCATTTCATTTAATGTTGCACAGACTCCTTTGTTTTTTGAAATGTGTCGAGCTCTACTAAATTGGGCTCCAACAGGTATGTGCCTCCCGGTTTAGAGAAGCTTAGAACCACATTGTTGGTTAAGGCAAAGAGGAGGTGGATAAAATCCTAGCACCTGTTAAAACATCATGGCCCTCATCCCGAAGACTGCGCTTGCCCCTGACATTCCCAAAGACTGCGCTTACCCCTGACATTCCCAAAGACTGTGCTTGCCCCTGACTTCCCGAAGACTGTGCTTGCCCCTGAGCGGCCTGAGCAAGGAACTCTTCCAGTTCAGGAAAAACTATTGTTTCTGATGGATGGATGGATGCAGCATGCCATCCACTCATCAATTTCATGGTGGTGTCCCAGAATGGACCAGTCTTCTTGAAAGCAGTGGATGCTCTTGGAAAATAAAAGGATGCGTAATATATGGGTGAGTTGTTCATTAAATTCATTGAAGATGTAGGTGTTGATTCTTGTGTGCAAATTATCACAGATAATGCACCTGTTTGCAAGGTTGTTGGCATGATTGTGGAAACTAAATATCCACAGATATTTTGGACACCTTGCATTGTTCATTCTTTGAATTTAGCACTTAAATCTATTGCTTCGAATGTGGCATGGATGGGAACTCTCATTGATGATGCACGCCATATCCGCAATTTTGTACAAAACCATACCAATGCCCTCACAATCTATAAAGAGTACACAAATCTATCATTGTTGAAGATTGCAGATACTCAGTTTGCCTCCTCATTCATCATGCTTAAGAGGTTGAGGGAGGTCAAGAGCACTCTTGGGGCCATGGTTATTTCAGAGTTTTGGTCTTTTTGGAGAAAGACGGATCAAAATGCTTCAAAAAAGGTCAAGGATACAATGCTAGATGATGGTTGGTGGGATAGGGTAGATCTTACCATTAAGATCATGGACCCTATCATTTCTTTGTTGCGGTTTGTAGACACAAATCAGCCCATCTTAGGAGAGGTTTATGAGGGGTGGGACTCCATGATTGAGTCTGTGAAGAATATTATTGTACAGAATAAGTGCCCTCAATATGGGACATCAGCATAGATCTTTTTCACCACCATACGGGATATTCTTATCACCAGGTGGGAGAAGAATTACACACCTTTGCATTGCTTGACTCACATGTTGAATCCCAAGTACTACAATCTTGAATGGCGCAATGGTAGGCCTTCACGCAGATTCCCTCCTCACATGGACAGAGAGATTTCAGAGGGGAGGAAGGTAGCATTTAATAGGATATATCAAGACAGAGCATCCCTTGATGAGGTGGAGCAGGGCTTCGTAGAGTTTTCCATTGGCACTAGGAGATTTGGAGGCTAAGATGTGCTCAAAGACAGGGATGTTAAGAAGCCCTATGTTTGGTGGGGAACCCATGGGGCAATGTGCCCTATTCCACAACAGTTAGCCATGAGGCTCCTCTCTCAGGTCACTTCATCCTCTTGTTGCAAGAGGAATTGGAGCACATATGGGAACTTGCACACTTTGAAGAATAGGCTTGAGTAGTCCAGAGCAGAGACAATGGTGTATGTGCACTCCAACCTCCATCTTATTTACAGGCAGAGGGATGAGTGGTTGAAGGGAAAGACAAAGATGTGGGATGTATTTCCTGATGATATGGGTTTGGACAACAACGTTGAGTTGGCATTAGCCAACTTGGATCTTAATGAACCAGTGCTAGAGCCAGTCACTTTTGATGATAGTGATCCTCTTGAGGGGTCATCCTCCACACGAGCAGATGCAGATCCTAGATTGGATATAGAGTAGGATGGAGGAGAGAGCAGTTGTAGTGGTGGTGATCTTGATGATTTTGACATGGAGGACTTTTGACGAGCTATGAGATTCTTCCATCTACGGTTCTAGTATCTATCCTATTTTGTATTTGCGATTGGCATTCCCACCTATAGTATCAGTTATTTTGATTCAGTATCTATGTAATACATTTTTATTTTGATGACATCAAATGACTCAATGAGAAAACTGCAGTTTATGGTTCTAATTTCTAAACCTCTATTTTATGTGTATTCATTGTTCAATATTCTAATTTCTTGTGTGTTTGATCATGATTCATCATTGATGTAGTAACTAGTTGTAACTTGTAACTTGTATCAATATTTTGTTATTGTTCTAATTTCCTTTTGTCAATATTTCATTTTTGTAATTGCAACTTGTAAATTTTTTAATATACATTAAAAAAAGATATATATACATATAAAACGTGTCCCCTGTGACTTGTTTCTTGGGTCAATGTGTCCCGTGTCGGATACTCGTATTTGCGTATCCCGTGTCCTCGTGTCATATGACTTAGGCTTGGACCTATAAGGTGGGACATTATCATCACATTTATCTCAGATTCAAAACCTGGCAAGCATGTGCAAGGGATTGCGGTGTCATGGTAATGGGAGGTTCTCATAAGAGTGTGACTCGGGTTCAAATCCCTTCAGCATAATAAGGCAGCCCATAACTCTAGTGGACATGCAGCAAGGTTGCAGTGTAAAGATTATCTGATACATTTGAGCATGCACTGTGTTTACAATTTCACAAATCCTGAGAAGAGGGTCCAACCTTACACCACACTATGTTAAAACTTTAAAAGATGGCCCATAACCTCACCGAACACTTATTAAGCAGAAAAGAAACTGGCAGACATGCACCTGTACCAAATAGAGCTTATGTAAAATCAAAATGGTATATGAGTTGACTTGCAGTGATACAACAACCTGATAAAGGTCTGAAGTGTGTGTTAGCTTCTCAACTAAGGAGGAAGGCCTCCCAGGTAATCAATGGCCCTTCACCCATTTCAGAAAAAAAAGGAGCCCCACATAAAACTAGCACATATGATCGTCGTTGTAACGGTACTGCTTATCTCATAATGATCAAGCTTTTTCTCTTTTGAGAACCAGAGGAATGGAGGAGAGGTAATTGACCAGCATCTGGTCTATCCATCTATAGAATCTATTGACCATTTTATGCTAAAAGTCTTTTGTGTAAATTACTCCAATAGAATTGTGCCACAACAATTGTGGCCTCTAATACTACATATTTTTCTGAAATTACCAATATAATTATTCAATTCAACCGAAAAGACTAAGTCCTAAGGGGTGGTTGTGTAATGGTAATGAGGGTTGCCCGTAAGAGTATAATCCGGCTTCAAATCCCCCTCACCCCAATAAGGCAACCAATAACTCCAGCAAAAGAGGTTGCGGAATAACAAGAACGGAATAAATTTGATTGCAGCCAATCCTTACAAATCTTAAGAATGTAGTACAAATTATTGTTACCCACAAATCTTAGGAATGCAATGTAAACTTACTAGTACCCATAAATCTTAAGAATGTAGTGCAGACTTGTTGTTACCCTTAACCTCACACAAGATTTACCGACCTGCATTAAATAAATAAACAAGTAAATTCTCAAGGTTTAGGAGGCATAAATACCTAAGTCCCAGTTGGAAGTGACTAGAGCAGATTTGACATCCTTCATGGGCGCACTTGTCCTCTCTCTCAACTGCTTTATCAGGTTCACCTGTTCTGAGGCCCCCACTTCTGCACTGTAGCTTCTGCTAAATACCATGAAGTGGGATGTGGGTATGGATTGAACCGTTACCCTGTCGATTATGTAGTCATGTTTTGATAGAAATGGTTTGGCTTCAGCCCCGTGTGAGGAATAATAATAACGGGAAGTATTCAAGTGTTTATATAGGGATGAAATGGGACGTTGGAATTTTTAGCACACGCCATTTTTTCAAGATTATCGCCGCTGAAGAGTGAAAACTATTGTAAGAGAGGAAATTTCATTTTAAGGATTACCTACGAGAAGCTCCGAAAAAACGCCCTCTGATTCGAGTTGAAAATGCATAAAATGGACCTACAGCACTTTCGAAGCTAAAATACAGAGAGCCAATTCGATTAACAACCTAACTGATGATACTGTTCAAGTGTAAGGCCTGGTGTAGATGAAATAAATTATGTTTTAGGCATTTAGGCTCCACCATGTGCGGGGATTGTAAGTTATTTCATTAAGATCATTTCATCCAAAGTCTTCTCAAGGATGTCCTCGTTCAGTGAAATGTTGTCAAATGAATGAATAAATGATTTGAATAACTTTCACGAGATCAAAGACGTAAAGTCGTAACTAGAGTGTACAAAGTTATCGTAAGAGTTGTCCTTAGATCATTTTATTCAAAGTCTTCTCAAGTAATCAATTTGTTTTTGTTCTTGAATGAATGAATACATGATTTTAATAACACCCATGAGACCAAAGTACTCTATGGGACCTAAAACCGCAAGTAGAGTGTACAAAGCTACGCCAAGAGTTACCCTAATAGTTTTGCATAGAATACATTACCTTTTTGATGTTGTATCTCTTGTTGTGGATTTTGACTAAGAGATTTGTTGTTTTGGCAAGCCTTTCTTCTTCAAACAAGGATGGTAGGTTGTCTACTTTCAAATTGTCCTCATACTTGATACGGATGTCATTATATGTTGTGCACTCCATGATGTAGTCATTTTGTTTCCACTACCCCTTTGTTGCAAAACATGCACATTCTTTCTTCCCACTCTTCTTTAGGAGATGTCCATCTCTCGATTTCACACCTAAGATGGTGTGAACTAGTCCTTAATGGATAATAGAAGGAGTGTGAAGAGAATCCGTTGTGGCTTAAAGAAGAAGAGAACAAGCCTTTGGGAAGATTATCTCGTAGATGGCGCTGGAGGGGTGTCACATTTCGGAGTCGACCTTCTAGCCCATGAGCTTATACACAGCCATCAACATTTTTGCCTTCCATTTGATTTCTACCCCTAAGCAGGCATTTTCCCTATGGTCACAAGTTGGATTAAATTTCCTCAAATATTCTTTCTTTCACCCAAGCTATTGTGTCCACATGCATATCCTGAATTTTTCTCTCACATACTTTTTTATTTCTTCATTAATGTTTAGACACTCTTGCATGTTAATATTCCATTTGTTCATCCATTTAATGTTTTGTTTCATCCACGTGTTTTTCTCCTATCTAGATTTTCTTCTACAACCATTCTAGGCCACTTGTGAACTTTCATGTTTTGTACCTTTCTCCAATAATTAAACAATCGAATTATCACTTGATGTCTATAAAGGAAATGTTCTTGCTTATGAAGTTGGTGTTTTAATTTTGAAGTTACTTGTGATTAAATGGTTTTGGATTCTCTCTATTTCTCTCCACTTAAGATCGAAAAAACACATATGCCTCTCCAAACTTTGCATCGGAGACTGAACCATAAAATACCATGGGTGTGATCTTAGGCATTTGATTGAAAAAGTTTGGTGCAAGTAAGCCAAATAAGGTTTTTTTGTTTTCTAATCCCATAATTCTGCATTTTTGCACCTATTTTGTAATGAATATAAAGCTTTCCACCCTCCTTGAATTCTTCTTGCCCCGCATGTTTCCCAACCGAGCTTGTTTTGAGATGCCCTCAATTTGATAAGTAATGACTTTGTCCTAGTTGACTCTTTCGTAGATGTTGTTTTACGTTGATTATTTTGTTGGACAAATCTCCTATGAGAGTGTGCTTTAGGGGTTGAGTGGATCATAATTGACAACCCCAAATTGTTAAGCTTGAGGGCATTCAAACCTAACCAATAGTTATGGCATGATTAAGCTCCACCCATAGTTTATTTGTAACATCCTTGTTCTTTTCGCCTATTAACCTAGGGATTTTGTTTTGTATGAGTATGTCAAACTCATAATATTTTTCTAGGTAGATTTTATGGTCTTGCCCTTCCGTTATAAGGATTTATAGATCAGTGGAATGTGTCCACTGCATATGATGATAAGCTATCAAGACTTTTAAAAAAATCTAATGCGTGTGACAACGGCCTATCATGTTTACCTTTTCCATTTCAAGTAAAAGTCGTAATCTGATTCAACTTTGAGGTTGTTTTATTTTCCATGAGTAGAGAAAAAATTATATGACTAGGTTACAAAGAAGAGTATGTTTCAAGTCAACCTTTCCAAGGATCTCAAGGAGGCAATAGACATTCGAATATGAGATAAACACATATCTCAATGTATTTTATATATGAATATGCCCAACCCTTAGTTTTGGTGTTATGCCACGAAACATGAGATTTGTGAGTCTAGTAGAGGTTGGTCACTCAACCTAAAATCTCACAAGAGGTGAACAAAAATAATGTTACTTTTGCAAACAGTGGATTGTCATTCACTAATAAAAAGGTTAATTAGCAAGCTTACATAGCAAGGAAATATATGGGTAATATGTACAAACCCGTAAGAGGTTATTTTATCATCATAAAATAGTCGAAATTTTCTTCTGCTAGCCACTTCTCATGCGACACTACCAATTTCACACACCCTACAAGTGATAACAATTTTTCTATTTGTACTCAAAGCCAAATTTTCACGTCCCGACTATAACCTAGGATTTTGTTGTGTATAGTTTTAATATTTTTCAAAGCCAGAATTTTCACGCCCCGAATCCTTTGAGTTGTTTTATTTTCCATGGTAGAGAAAAAATTATATGACTAGGTTCACGAAAAGAGAGTATGTTTCCAAGTCAACCTTTCAATGATCTCACAACCTCCTTTAGAGATGAAAGAATCAGCTCAATTAGTAATCTGGGTGATTTTAACACGAATAATCATGTGTCGGTCTTGTTGTCCTTCAACACCTCCCGAAGATGGTGAATATGTTCGAGAAAAATGGTGTACTTTCCAACTTAGTGACTATATGCGTGGCAATAAAAATGCATACATTTATAACAACTTTTTGCTACTTTAGATGACAAGCATGATGGGAACAACATGAACCCCGATGTTTACCAATGTTAGTGATACACTTAGAACATGTATAATTTCATTGGATTGTCTTATAACTTTAAGGTTAGGGACACTTCAAGCGATTTTTGTAGATATGAAGTTGTTGTGTCTCCAAGTAAGTTAAAATATCTCGGTTTTTACTTCATTTTGCCACCATATTTATGTGATCGAGAGTTTGTTACCATATGTCTAGTCATGATAATAGATGTGGTGGAGTGGTTACACTTATTGCACTTGACTTGGCCTCACATGTTATCAATTGTGGTTTTGACCTTGTCCATCGTGTCATGTGCTCCCTTTTCGATTTTGATGATTGTTTCCTCAATATTACCAGTATTTTCACTTTCAATGTTGTGGAAAGGTGGCATTTTAGTAGTAGAGTGTTGACACACTTTCATATTACAATTGGATATTGTGTGGTAATTTCAATATAGTTCAATCCATGGAAGACAAAGAGGGAGTTCCTCCCAATGCAATAGTGTACCTATGCAAGAGAGGTTTGGCTTTATATGCACAACAAGTTTGGTTGGTTTTATATGTATCTTATCCGAATCACCATTGCCACTACTCCTCCTCTACTATGTGGTTTACTTTGTCCAATGAACAAGGTTATGAAAATATTAGTTGGATTTCTTCTACAAGAATAAACATATTCTCCTTTTCAAATATTTTGATTTCCTAGTTGGTGTGGTTATGAGAACAATTTTTCTAATCACTTCCCATGCAATTTTCCATTGATTGGTTAACGCCTTAGGTAAAAAAGTGTAAGTCGTAATTTCACCTTCACATAACAGACCTCACTCGTCACTAGACATGTTTCTATATCGCATGATTTAAAATCTTAATACTCACCTTGTAAAAGAACTAGGATAGATTTCCTAGTGGGAAGACGCCATCTCGTGAATAATTAATTGGAAGTAGAAGATGACTCATCAAACTTCACACTTCTCTCAATATAAAGTTGATGAGTGGTGGGGTTAAATATTTTATAGCCCTTCACGCCATCGAGATATTGTACAAAGATACAAGGTTTGGATTGTGGTTCCAAGGCCTTGTGTCTCTTTTAGAATGGGAACGAGCCATAACAGTTGATCTGAAGACATGAAAGTGCTTAACATCAGGTTTACGTCCATACCAAGCCTCAAAGGGTGTCATCCCTTTTACTGCCTTGATAGAATGTGGTTTTGAATGTAACAAGCACAATTCATGGCTTCATCCCAATACTGTGGAGGAAGGGATTTAGAATGAACCATGCAAGTGGCCATCTCCTTAAGTTTTCATTTCTTTATTTCCACAACATTTTGCAAAGGGTTATAAGCAATTGTATGTTGAAAAGAAATCCCTACGAAGGTGTAGAAATCATCAAACCTATTGCTCACATACTCGCTTCCATTTTTAGTTTGAAGAACCTTGATAGACCTTTCAACTTGTTTCTCAACAAGAGTCTTGAAGTCTTGAAAGTGATCAAAACTTTAAATTTCTATTTGAGAAAGTATACACATGTGTAACGTAAAAAAACGTCAATGAATGTAAGTATATAAAGAGCCCTATTAAACGAAGGAGATGGAAAGGGGCCATAAATGTCGCTATGAACGAGATCTAAGAGATGAGAAACGCTCCAAGATTTTCCCTTGCCAATATTTTTTTCGGGGTGCTTCCCAAGGGCACAACCCTCACAAAGACCCTTAGAAAAATTAAATCAAGGCAACCATTGACCATCTCATGTTGGATCAATTGTTCAAGGTAACGATAGTTTAAATGACCAAAATGCTCATGTCATAGCTTATTAACCTCATCAGCGTGAGTAAGCAAGGTAGTGGGTAAAGAATTAGAATTAAAGTGGGAAACGGTGTACAACTAAAACCGACAATTTGCCTTTCCTCAACCACTTTGTAGTCTCATTGTGAAGCGCACAAATGATCACCAAGTTAGGATTAAATTCCACTTGCGTTCCCTTGCCAATATGAGTGATTTGGTAAATTGATAGGAGATTGGTAGAGAGATCAGGAACTCTTAAAACATTGTTAAAGGTTCCACCATCTACTTCTATTGATCCACTACTAACAACCAAAACCAAAGTGTCATCACCCAAAGTGATTAGGGACATACCACACGGTTGCTCAATGTAAAAACTTAACACGTGAAGAACCCATGTGGCGTGAGGCACCGTAATCTATTTCCCACTCCAATGATGGAACAACTCTAGATACAAGGGTCTTTCCTCTCTTCTTTTCGATTTGGATTCATTTACTTTGTAAGGCTTGGGTTTGAGCATTTTGATTGATAGACTCATGAACACCTATATTATTTTTCTCAAGTAAATGAGTTAGGTGGTCAATTTTTTCTCATGCATTGATGTTCTTCATGTCCCTGACTACTTTCATTATGAACACTTACACTTTTCCTTCTTTGGTTTTGCCTCGTAAGTAGAAGTGTTCGTGTTGTGTGGTCTTTGCTTCTTTCTTAGGTTAGTATTTTTCTCTTTCTTATTTTCTTGTTTCTTCTCCTCTACTTTACTAGTACTTGTAATTAGGGCATGTGACTTGGACTTGATTACTCCCATTTGAATCAACTTGTCCTATTCTTGAATGAGTTGGGATGAAAAATTGTCAAATGAGGGCATCTTCCAAGCAGCTCTCTAGATCTTTTCGCGATGTGAAAAGTAGAAACGAAGATAGAGTATTCGGGGTCAAGCTTAGAAATAATGGATAATATTATTTGGGCATACTTTTGTTAACTCCACCTTTCAATAATTTAGTGTGGACAAATTTTGAGAAGAAGGCTTGTCGGTTATCAAAGTTACTTGAGTTAATCATATCGCTTAGTTCTCTAACTCATGGGTTCTCATGTCATCTTGTTTTCTAAAGATATCATCAACATTTTTTCGTGCTCCATAAGGTATTTTGGAAGACATAATGTCGAAGATCAAGTCGAGAGACGAACATACAAATAATACCTAAGGCTTCGTCTCATCCGTTCAACCGCCTAGATTTCTCAGTTCGGGCTTGTTGGTTATTTCGCACTCCCATGGTGATACAATATAACCCTTTACCACATAATGTTATAATCATCTTAGATCTCCATTCAAAGAAGTTAAATGACGTGAGCAAAGGAACAACACTAGCATCCATTTTCAAGAGAGATAAAGTAAGAATACGTAAACAAGAAAAACACACACACACCCTAGAACAATATTTTCACCCCTTGTTTATGGCACTTTATAGTTTAGTGCATTGATTACAATAATATGTGTTTGTGTGTCATCAAACAGCTTAGCCACTCACCTTGTAATTGGTGTAAAAATGTGCAAGTGTGGAGACCACAATAAGTTTCCAAGCGATCGTAGTAAATCGACAACCGTAACAAGCACAAACTAGGTGAAAACAAGAAGGGGAAAAACTAAGTTTTGTGTGAGAAACAACGTCTCACGTCACTTTAGAACTTCCTTGCCGTAAGGTTGTGGCAAACGTGTTCACCGCTCTCAAGCAATAATAAGAGCTCAAGTACAAAAAAAGACTCTAAAGGATCCAATAACCTCCCAAAACACAAAAAGGCCTCCGAAAAAATTACAATCCCCTTCATAAGCACACATTAGAAAAAATGCCTGATAACACTAAATTTTAATATTTTTCCCGATTATTTTAATTAATCTAAAAGGATTAAAAATTAATAAGGTATTAAAATTTTAATTAACCGCTGAACAATTAATGACCTAATTTGTTTTAACGTTAAACGGGGTCAAGGGCCCAATACCCTTTACAAATCATAGGAAGGTCCAACCTAAAAGAAAAGCTATGCTAACATAGAAAGGGCAAGTTGACCTCTTACAAGTTCTCCAAACAAAAGTTATTTCCCACCCTAGGATGGGAAATAATCCTCAATACTACACATGCGCCTTTTTACCTTTCCTTTTCTTCACTTCATGTCATTTGCCATTATCAGATGAAACTACCAGATGAGATTATTGAGATTAGTCGAAGTTACCAAATTTTCGATAAGGAATACCGATTTGAATCTGATTTGTCCAAGTATGCCATATTTTTTTGTTTAGCCCACTACGGCAATATTCTCTTGTTTTCCCTTCTCTGTATCCATCTTCTCTTTTCCTACAGTTTCAACTTCCTTATCCTCGGTGTTGGATTTGTTAGGCTCCTCCTTAATAGGAGGCGCACACCAAACCGGATTCAAAACCCTAATCACGAGAAGAGGTCAAGCCACCCTTTTTGACATATTTAGGGTTTTTATTAAGAGGACATGAAGCTTGCAGATGACCAGGGTTTCTGCAAGATCTACACCGAAAAGTTGTGTTTTCATAATCTAAAGCTTGGGAATGCTGAAAATTTCTAAATTTTAAATTGATGCGGTCTGGAAGTCCTTTACTCAAGTCGATTTCTACACAAATACAAGCACATGAGCACAGTTCTGATTGGGTTCTATCTATGTCTTCTTTTATAAACCTACCCAAAACATTGTCGATATCCTCCAGGGCATACCAAAGATGCAGAGGAAGGTTAGGGAGCCTAACCCAAACAGAATTTTGGTGACTGAAATAGTATTCAAATTGAAGTTTGAAAACCATGGATTCATAAATAAAACAACATTATCTTAGAACCACGGGCCTTCTGACAAGCATCGTTGATAATCCTCTGACTCTCTAAAATGCACAATAAAAATCCTCGAACAGAGAGATTTCACACTGTTGACCAGATGATAAAAACCCACCGAGAAAGGGCGTAAGACAAAGGCCGTAAACCATTCAAACATCTGATCATGACATCCTGAGATAGTCTGATAATATTCGGGTCCACCTCAGAGTTTTCTATGACTAGTGATGGGATGTCTTCACCAAGATCTACTAAGTAAGACTGGTTTCCTGGAATATAGTTGTCATGTTTGCCTGTGACATCCTTGAATAAAGACAATGGAGAAGAATGGGTCATGCCCCTGACCGCCAAAAGCACTGTCCCCGTATTCCTATTTGCTACTATGCTAGTCTCGCCCATTCAAACCCCGTCGTTGCCTGAACGACTCCTGCAGAGATAAGGGTTAGGGCACGGGCCTTGTGTAGCCTTTGCTTTAGATGTCATCTTCTTGTTGTTTAATGTCTTACCAATTAATGACCTATTTAATTAAAAAGTAATTTCCTTTTAAATGAACTTTACTCCTATTTATTAAAATTTAAAGCTAAGTTTAAATGTTATAAACTACGTTGTAAAACAAAACAAAGCTTTTAATTTTTAAAAACCAGCTAGGATTTAGGAGGAAAAAGAATTAAAAAGAGGTTAACAAGATGCCACTTGGCATGAGGTGGGGGCTCAGGTAGTCAACCTCGGTCTCGAGTCAAAGAAGTGAGTTAGCGGTGACAAGACCGAATGGATGGTTATAATGCAAAGGAGGTGGGTAGTAGAGACATTACAAGGCCGATCATGGCCATTGGTCAAGGAAGGAGGTCGAGTGAATTACAATCTTGGCAAGGTCAAAACCATGTTATGAAGGAACGATGGATGAGGCGAGAACAGGTCACACGCATCATGAGCTCGAGCGAGCCGAGAAAGAGATGTTCGAGCTCAAGAGAACTCGGATGCAGAGGGCACAAGCACAAAGTTGTAGACAAATCTAGACAAGCGGAAAGATGACTCAACAATGTTAATAAAAAACCAAAAAATCGAAACCAAAATTGATCTCAGTAAACTCTTCAACTTTGGAATTATCCACAGAATCACAATTAATAGTTGTTGTTCTACTTTCTATTAGAAAATAATAGAGATAGCTAGTGAACGGATTAAACTTGTGTTTAGAATCAACAATTTACAGAAAGGGAAAGAATATAGATTCATACACCAACAATTTTATCTAGAAAACCTCCGAGAGGAGGAAAAACCGATCGGGAAGGGCAATTGCTCTTTCTTCCCACTTTTATTGGCCAATTCAATAAAAGTACAAAAATTACAATAAGTATAAAAGAGAAGTAGATAATATCTCATGATTCCTCCCAATTACTTGTTTGTTCTGTCTCAATTACTCCTTGCTTCTACAAATCACAATTCCAACACTAAGAGCTTCTTACTCACTTGTTTCATGCTTTAATGCCTTTGTTCTCTCTCCTGTAACATGCATTTATAGCCTTTCTCATGTTCTCTCATGCATCAAGAATGGGAAAGGTCATGCGAGAAGAAGGGACATAAACACCCTTTAGAATTTTGGGATTGTTCGCATCATATTCTACATTAAATCCCTGCAAGAGTCATGACCGCCGCCTAATGCAAACCGATGGTCCTAGGACCACCACCCCGGTGGGGCGGCGGTTTTGTAATCGTCGCCCCGCATTGTGGTGGCGGTCTTGTCACTAAACAGACAAAACCTCTATGTAACATTTTCTCTTCTTCGTGTTGGCTGATTTGATAAAGTAGAGTCATTTTGATTCCTATGGATCACACCTCCCCGCTTAGGAGGCTTTTGGTCCCACAAAAGCTTAGTGGGGAGTAGATGAGAAATAATTCCCTCACTTGCTCCTTTAGGTACCATTGGACCTACCTTGGTGTCTTTCCTTTCGGTCCAATCTGTCAAGACTCTGCGGACCTCTCTAGTCTCTCTCGACCTTCTCTGCAGATCACTACATCCTCCTATAATTCGCCTTGTGAGTCCAAGACACAATCCTCAATGGAAGGTAGCAATCGTAGTTCTTCATCTTCATCCAAAGCATGGATGGCTCATATAGGTGTAAGTTTTTGCGGTTTACCACAGTACATCCTCATGAATGACGGAAAATCAATTCGAATGACATTTTCTCCAACTTGTTCCAATATGGCGAAGGGTCCATATCATAGTGGCTTGAGCTTCCATGTTTGACCTTGTAGTCTCTCCTTGCTTAAGTAAAGCCAAACTCTATCTCCAACATGAAGCTTATGTTCCCTTCTATGTTGATCGTGCCTAGCTTTGTATTTGGCCTGTGATTTCTCTAGTTGTTCCTTGACTTTGAGATGGATTTGTCAAATCCTCTCAATGAATTTGTTTGCTCTAGTCACCTCTGTGTCTCGTGTATCCTTCTCATCTTGTTTTCCAACTGCTATGTCTAGCGGATTTGTAGGAAGATATCCCAAGTATGCTTTAAACGGTGACTTCATAATGGATGTGTGTACTCCTCGATTATAGGAATGTTGAATGTAGGCTAAGGACTCATCCCAAGTCCTTGGGTATTTGTTGTTATACCCTCTCGATCAACTATACCAAAGTCCCATTTACCACCTTTGTTTGTCCATCATGTCTGTGGATGGAAAGTTGTGCTCCTCTATAACTTGGTATCCAAATCATGCTTTCCCGGTTATAAATCTCTGCAACTTCTACCCCATCTTGTTTATCCTTGATAAAAATAAACAAAGCTGATTATGATTTTCTGAATAAGTCATTTTGCTTGGTTAGCACTTACCATAGTAATTTGTGTCTTACACCTGGTGTGCCCGAATGTTGTATTTGATCCCATCCTTGACCCATCTCGTCATCGGTTTTCCTCCTCATAAATATAGCATCCCTAACATATAAGAAAGGACTCCGAATACAACATCGAAAACATCAAGTGGAATAACGACAACTTTAAAAACATCAATATATTGGGAATTTATCCCAAACTTGACCTTACATCTTCTTGTTACTGGATTTTAATACCTTTCTTCACCCAACCCAAAGGATAAGGGTGTGGAAGCTCGTAAGTCTCAAGCCCAAGCTTCTTTACAATCGCTTCAGAAATCAAGTTAGACCGAGAACTAGTATCAACCAAAGCATTTACCTTAGTTCTCTTGATCCGGATCTTGATCGGAATAGTCTACTCATCTCTTCTTCCTCGTTGTCCATGTTGGTGGCCGTGCATCCAAGCCTCTCGTCTACATCAGAGTCATCTTTAATTTCCACCTCCCCTTATGTTTTCATAGTTTTCATGGACTTCTTTGAGTCCTTGGTTCGGTTCTTCGGATGTAACTCCACATGAAACTTCCAACATGTAGCATCAGTATGACCATTGATATCACAGTTCTTACAAAAATTCTTGGGATCTTTACAAGTATTTAAAGTAGTGGCAGCTTGTTTACCTTTTCCTTTCCACTTACCCTTGTTACTTGTTTGCCCAAACTCTTTCTTCTGCTGATTTTTTGACTACTTTACCCTTGGCTCTGCTTCTCCTTGCTTCTTTTCATCATCTATGTAGTATGCCTGTACGCATGCTTTGTTGAGATCTTTGGGCTTTGTGGAGATGACTTTTCTTCAAAGGTGAGTGTGAATTCCTCCCAAGTACTTGGTTAGAATATCCTCATCCTCCAAGTCCATGTTAAGCAACATGGCTTGCCTTTGAAACTCCGTAGTATAGTCCTGCACACTTTGACCATTGCCTTGTCTAAAATACTGCCATTTAATCATTTGGTTAGTCTTATGGCCAATAGGATAGAAGTTAGCTCTAAGTAATTCTTTAAATTCTTGCCAAGATTTCACAATAGGATGCTTCTTCTTTTCACAAGTGGCTAGATGGGTTTCCCACCAAACCAGAGCATGTCCTTCCATCTTGAGACGTGCAAAGGTGATCCTTTGTGCCTCAGTGACATTATGGATGCTAAAGTAGACTTCTAACTATTTTAACCATTTATCAAGCAACTCTACATCTACTTGTCCTTCAAAGCTTTTAATCTCAACTTTCGTTTCAACTTTAAAAGGAGTATGATCGGATTTTACCTTTTCTCTTGTGTTAGATGTCTCTACTTCATGATCTTCCCCATAACTTTCCTCATGGTGGCTCCTTCCTATGCCAAGCGTTTCAGCTAAGCCCCAAACCACTGAGTCCATGGAGTCTTGTTTGACAAAAGTTGTCTTATGTAAATCATCAAACTCTTCTTGCCTTCTAAACATCCTATCCGCATGGTCTCTAAAAGCATCTTGATTCTACGGACCAAGTTTTCTTCCTCCATTTGTTCCTGAATTCTCTGTTTCCACTTATTTTCATAAATTTATGGATCGCAAGGTAAAGCCTCTTCGCCTTTAGATCTCTTCACGGTCATACAAATCCAAGAACGAATACGACATCTGGATAATTATTAGCTTTGATACCAAAATGATCTCGTAAACTCTTGACTTTGGAATTATCCACAAAATCACAATTAATCGTTGTTGTTCTACTTTCTATTAGAAAATAACGAGAGATAGCTAGTGAATGGATTAAACTTGTGTTTAGAATCAACAATTTGCGAAAGGGAAAGAATATAGACTCATACACCAACAATTTTATCCTAGAAAAACTCCAGAGGAGGAAAAACCAATCGGGAAGGGCAATTGCTCTTTCTTCCCACTTTTATTGGCCAATTCAATAATAAGTACAGAAATTACAATAAGTATGAAAGAGAAGTAGATAATATCTCACACTTCCTCCCGACTTACTTGTTTGCTCTGTCTCATTACTCATTGCTTCTACAAATCACAATTCCAACACTAAGAGCTTCTTACTCACTTGCTTCATGCTTCGATGCCTTTGTTCTCTCTCGTAACATGCATTTATAGCCTTTCTCATGTTCTCCGTACAACCGTAGAATGGGAAAGGTCATGCGTAAGAAGGGACATAGACACCCTTTGGAATTCTGGGACATTAGCGTCATATTCTACATTCTCGTCGCAAGAGTCGGGACGCCGCATTGCTAATGCGAGACCGATGGTCCTAGGACCACCGTCTCGGTGGGGCGGTGGTTCTATAACCGCCGCCCGCATAGGGTGGCGATCCTGTCACTAAATGAGCAGAACCTCGTGTAACATTTTCTCTTCTTTGTCTTGGTTGATTTGATAAAGTAGAGTCATTTTGGATCCCTATGGATCAAAAACAAAATATAAATGCCTCTAAGTTTAGTTTTCCACCAAATATAGTTGTGGATAACCAAATTTAGTTGGAAAACACCTATCTGCATAAACACCAAAGAAAACACCACAAACCAACAAACTCAAAAAAGAGATTAACCCATATTAGCACCAAAATGCACAAATCAATAATGGATTAATGAAACATCCACAAGAAGCTAAAAATCACGAAACCGAAAGTAATTAGCAACAAACCAATAACGAGTTACACATTTACCGAAATAATGCAACTCTGATACCATGTGAGTGTGAACCACGAGGATCAATAGATCTCATGCACATCAAGGTTGTTGCACTCCAACGGAAATGAGAATGAGCTCTAAGAAATCAAAAAAAAAATTAACCATAAGCAATTGTTCATGCAAAAAAAAAAAAGTCTAGTCATACTCATAGAATAAAAAGAGAAGTACATAAGGGAGTGTTGTGTAACTCTCATGCCTAGACATATTATACTCCCATGATGGAGTGAAGATTACAATGTTAAGAAAAACATGTAAATCCCATATGAAAATGACATATGACAAGTATGACAAATTTTATGACGGAATCTATAATATGTCATATAACTCCCAAAAAGACCTATGACTCAACTAAGTGCGATGACTCACCACGTGTGAGTGATTAAATAAAAATGAATTAAATCTAATTATAGAGCAACTACGTAAATAAGGATGTACAAGTGCTAGTATATGAAGACACTAAATCACACACTTTGAGCATCTATCTAGTCCGATCACATACTACTAGTCATATGATTCCTAAGTAAGAAAAGTACTAATGAACCCATTCTTTGGCCTCTTTGCTTGCTTTCTATTTCCTCTTTTGGTCTTACACTCCTTCTTGCCCAATCTGTCTTTTCATACTTTGGCATTTTCATTTTTGACACCAACGCCCACCCAAGACGCTAGCGGTAGGTGCCCCCATCCCCTCTCGGCGCCTTTGAACTCTTTGTACTTTGCTCACATCTTTTGGGTCCTTTCTAGCCGTTTGGGCATCTTATCTTTTTGGTAGTCGGCCGTTTGGGCATCTTATCTTTTGGTAGTCAGCCTTTCGGGGTTAATTACAAAATTCAAGGAAGGGAATCATATAAATATGAAGTTATCATTAGCTATCACCACCTAAGGTTGCATTCAAAGGCATTATCAAGAGCATTCAAGCATCCATCTAGCATCCACACAAGGGCAAGGGACTATATTTTTGCATACACTTCATAGGAGAGGAAGTTCATTCTTTCATGCACACATCTATTTACATCTTTTACATCTAGCTACTTGCTTGCTATCAAGTGTGACTCGCACAAGAGCCACCTAGGGCATGATTCTTCACACACACACATACACATAACTACATTGGGTCTGAGATGTAGTGCAACGCTCGGTCGTAAGTTCACTTGTTTGAAAGTTGACCCCTCATTTGCATTATTTTCTTTTTGGGATTTGATGCACTTTTGGGGTTTTGCAGGTCATTTCTTTATTGCAGTTACAGGCGACATCTATGGACTTGATGGTACATACTAGTGACATGCGAGTGAAGGACAACGAACACCTTGCGACCCTCTAAAGAATATTTTCGACATTTTGAGCATTCATAGGCGCTTAGAACATGTCGTAGTGCCCACAGTGCCCCTGACCCTATCAAGGCACCCTAGTCCATGCGGATCTTGCGTGTCGCACAATTTTCGAAGGCTCGATGCGACACTTCTCTCCTTTTGTTTATCATTTCGTCACTTCGGCACAACCCAAGATTATTTATGAATAAGCTAAGTCCTTTTATCTCCTCTTTGCAACTAGGGTTTCATACTTTTTAGCTTATTTTTCTTAGGTCAATTTTTGTATTTCATTACATATATCTAGAGCGTTATTACAAATTAGTATTAGGCATCTATTTATTGCAATATTTACTTAATCGATATCTGACATCCCACAAGTAAAATAACATGTATAATATAAAACCCTAAACAAGAGAGGGATATAGGATGACTTAGCTGATTTCAAATGAAGGAAGTGATATGGGAAAGCGTGACTCTTGAACATACTATAAACAAGGTCATCACCGATCGTAAAATATGGAACTCACGACAGGAGGCAGGACATGGGCGCCATGGAAAGGAAAGTGTGTGCGGGTGTTGGAGACTACTTATGGGTGTCGGTGACTATTCAAATGCTCGAGAATCTGCTTTACGTGTCGCATGAGGGTTTTGTTATTGATTCTTGTTAGTCACCTAATATTTGCTCCTTAACCATTTAAGGTACATGTAACTGTAATAAAGAGATTCACACTGCACTTAACCACAAACCACATCAAACCAAAAAAGGAAAATGCTAAAAGGGGAGTCAGATTGACCCGAAGGTCACCCAACAGTGAGCTTACGATTGATCACCGCACTACATCTCATACTTTGCATGTAGTTATTGCGTGTGTTTTTGTAGAAATGATGCCTTAGGATGCCCTTGTGTAAGTTGTATAATGATAGTGTGTTGTAGTTAGAATGTAGCAATGTAATAGTATGTGTGGATGAAATAGAATAGAATTCCCCTTCCTATGTTGTGTATGTAGATTATGCAACCCTTGTCCCTTGTATGGATGTTAGATGGATGCCTTTGAAGTGTTTTAGTGCCTTTGGAATTCAAGCTTAGGTGATGATAATAATTCTTAGTGTTTGGTCCTTCATTTTGAACACATAACTATGTATTTATATGATTCCCTTGTTTGAATTTTGTAATTGACAACTGGAAGGCCGACCCATAAGTGAAAAAGATGCCCAAAAGATAAAAGAGACCCAAAAAGAGCGAGTAAGGTAAGAAAGGGTCGGGCGCCGGGAGGGACAAGAGTGCTTGTGCACTCTTGTCACTGGCGGCCTTGAGCGCAAGTGTATGAAGCCATAAAAGATAAATAAGTAAAGTTCCAATTGGGTTGTAGGGTGTGTAAGACCAAAGAGAAAGTAAGAGACAAAGAAAAGAGGCCAAATATAGTTGTCAATTGCTATTTTTCTTGCTTAAGAATCATGTAAATGTTAGCATGCTTTTAGAACCTATAAATGTACCCAAGTGTGTGATTTTGTGTCTACAAAGAGGTAAAAATGCCTATGACTAAATAAAAGATGAGAAATATACCTCACACCAATACATAATTGAGGTCAATTTGTATGAGGCATAATTTCGGGAGGTAAGCGTCGGTTACCATCCGAGTATGTTAAGAATGTTTAAATATACATTAACTATTTGAATATAAAAGGTTGATATTATACTAATTGGTTGAACATACGATTGTAATTTTGTCATTTTCTGTTATGCATTTAAATTTTGAATATGTCTTTGGAATTACATAATATACATTTAATATGTTAACTAAATACACCGCACCCTAACGAAAAATATGCAACAACTTTGATTTGTTCAACATTTATTGCCTCTCCCATGTACATTGAAAATATTGAATATACAAAAGTTACTTTGTCACGGAATATAGTGTATTCAATGTAAAAATAAGGTATTTTCATGCATTCATGTCGATCTATTATATATAAAATACATTGTCGCTAATATATGGATAAATGATCAAATTATTGAATATACTTTAAATATTGGTCAATATAATAACTAAATAATATTTGAAAATACATGACCAATATTATGTTAAGCTGGGTTGAATATGCCCTAAAAGTACTAAATATACATTGAATATATGGTTCTAATTTTGTCATTTTCTACTATGCATTCAAACATTGAATATACACTTTGAATATATTGTTGTTTGTTTCCAATCGCCAAGTTGGTCATCGAGTCAACTCATATTTCAATGGTTTTTCATCTCTTTTCTACAATTTTCATTCAATTAGTACATTTTGCAGGCAATATCGGGATTGCAATTGTATTTTAAATGTATATTGAGTAATTTCGGTTTATATCTATACTGATTAATATTTGAATACACACGGTTAATATTATATTAATTGGGTATAAATACATCGAAATTATTGTATATACATTGAATATACCAAATTAATATTTTCATTTTCTACTTTGCATTCAAATGTTAAATATGCACTAAAATTACTTAATATACATTGAATATAATAAGCTGCATTCACCCCACCCTAACAAAAAAGTGTTATTTGCATTTCCATACGATGTATTCATTGACAAAATATAACTATATCTTCAAAGTATATTCATAGTTTATTGTATAAGTTTATTCAATGTTCAATTCACCACAAACTCTTACGATCTACAATGTATTCAATGCTAAAATTACAACTATTTATTCAATGTATATTTAATAATTTGAGTGTATATTGATATTGATGTTTACTTCGCCACAAACTCAATTGATACTGATATATATATAATGCCTAGATTGCCATTGTATATTAAGTAATTTAAGTGTATATATAATATTTTAATGGAATATGAGTTTGTGGTGAATTGAGCATAAAATACCCTAAAATTAAATATATTTAACATTGTTATTATGAAATACTTACCGATAGTTAAATTTGCCCACCTAAATATATGCATAGTTCAAGGTAGAGCACAAATAATTAAGAGTATGTAAATACTACTAAACACATTCAAGCATCATTCATTTCATCACGACACTTCACTGTAGTCACTAAATCACGCACTTGGAGTCATTATTTAGTCCTGGTCTCATACTACTATTCATATGGTTCTTGAGTGAAGAGAGTAATAATTAACCCATTTCTTTGGCCATTTTTATATTGTTTGATGTTGTATTTTCAATCTTACACCTGCACTTGCCCAGTCTGTATTGTCATACTTGTGTTTTCCCTATTTTTGGTGGGGCACACTGGGCACCTTGGTCCCCTCAGGGCGCCCTAATCCACTTTGCACTTTACTCTCACCTTTTGAGCACTTTACAGCCATTTGAGCTTTTTATCTTTTTGGTGATCGGACTTTTCGAGGTTAATTACTAAATTAAAACAAGGTAACCATATAAATATAAAATTATGTGGCCATAATGAGGGACGACACTAAGCATCTACTATCACCATCTAGAGTTACATCCATCAAAGGCACCTAAAGCTACATTTGTATCCATCTAACTCCATCACTGAGGCACCAAGGTTGGTTCATCTCGCACCACGCTTCATAGGAGGGGAGTCTATTGTTTCTATGCACGCATTTACTACATTCTACATCTAGTTATTTTCTCGGTACTTCACAAAGAGTGACTAGTACAAAAGCGACCTAGGGCACGATTTACACACACACACACCTATAACTACATTGGGTCTAAGATGTAATGCAACGCTTAGTTAGTAAATCTACCAATGTGGCCGTTGAGGACAATCTAACCCCTTCATATGCATCTTTCCTTTTTAGGGTTTTGATGCTTTGTTTGGGGTTTTGCGGAGTGATTCTTTATTGCAGGGTCTTAAAACCACATCCGACGCGAGTTCAGCGACATTAGTGCGGTAGGAAGTAAATACAAGCGAACCTCCATCGACATGTTAGAGGAGGTTTTCAAGCCATTTCCACATGCCAAAGTGCTTGACTTTCGACTAGGGTGCCCCTAACCCTTTCAGTGCCCGGTCTAGTTAGAGAGCTCGAGATCATGTACTTTATCAGGCTTCTTTGTGGTAATTTCCTCCTCTGTTTACATGGTTTCTGGTGCTGGACAGAGTCCCACACCATCTCGTGAATCAGCTAAGGACTTCTTAACCCTCTCTTGCATATTAGGGTTTCATCTTTCATTTGCTTAGTTGCTTGAGTGATTTTTGTATTGCATTATTCCATTTATTTACTTGCTTCTATAACATCATATTAGGCTAGGATATTACATTTTAGTTTAATCATTTTGGTGAACCCGTACTCGATCTTCATGCTCTTAGGATCCCATTGATTTCTTTAATTTTCTTTCTCATCTTACCATCTTGTCCTCATGAATATCTCTATCCATGCCTATTTGCATAATCATCCTGATTGTATTAATAGACTCAAATCATATTTGGCTACTACTTATATTCCTCCTCACACATCACCTGAATATGTATACCACAAGTTTACTTGACTTTATCTCTTAATGAGGATCAAATCACTTTCACCTCATATGAGCTACCCTCTCAAGCAATATTAGAGCATGACCCCCATTATATATTCAAGTTTGTATTAACAATATCAAGGTCAAACATGCCTTAGTTGATAATGGGTCTAGCCTTAACATTTGTAATGTCACCTTTCTTCATCACTTAGGTATTTCAGAAAGTTTTTTAGCTCCTTCATCAGTCTCCATTCGTGGCTTCGACAATATTCCTAAGCATGTATTAGGTACTATTAGCCTCCCTGTCATTATTGGTCCATGTACAATAGTTATTACATGTCGTGCCATGCCCAAAAACCTTAATTATAACATTCTTCTTGGGCACCCATGGATCCATGCCATGCATGCGGTCCCTTCCACCTTACATACACAATGAAAATTTCGTTATCAAGGACTTGTTTATGATGTTCTGGTTGATCCATCCCCTTTCGTGTATTGTAATTCTATTGAACAATCTAGTGATACCCCTAGTTCTTCCAATAGTACTTGAGACTTTTCTAAATATGGGTTAGGATATGAATACTTACGCCGTTACGGATTCTCTAGTACAAACCCAAATCAACAAGAACTTAGAATAACAACACTTTGGGATCATCCCACATAATCTAATAAATTTGGATTGGGGTATCGCCCCCCACCCATCCCTCCTTTGGCCTTGCACACCTCTTCACTTCTGCTCATCCATCCAAAATTCATCAGTGAAAATGCCTCTACTAGTTTGGGATACTTTAGACACTTTTGCTACCGATGATGTTATCTTAGAACACATGGGCATTTATGATCAATTCCCTTCCTTTCACCATAAACGACGTTACCCACTATTGCTTCAAACTACTGACCTACTTTGGAGAGTCTGATACACCTGATCATGACATTTATTCTCCAGACATTATTCCTATAGATCCATACATCGAATATAGGTTTGCCCTTCTTAATGAAGAAACCATCAATATAACCTAGGATCATCTGAGAGTCCACGTATAGTTTTGTTATTTGCCTCTCTCACGCTTAGTGAACAAAAAGATATCAAAGCAGTATTGCATGATTTCTCTAATATTTTTATGTGGGACTATAGTGACATGTTGGGTATTGACCCATCTATTGCAATGCATAACATTTTCCTTAACCCTAGTGCCAAACCAATGCAACAAAAATACGCAAAATGCACCCAAAGGTGGCACTCTTAGTCAAGGAAGAAATTCAAAAGTTACTTGATGTTGGTTTTATTCGGGCTATCGATTATCTCAAATGGGTATCTAACATTATACCCGTAATGAAACCAAATGGCCGCACTTTGTTGTTGCGAAAAAAATTCACGATTTAAATAAAGCTTGTCCCAAGGATAGTTTCCCATTGCCTCATATTGACGCTATTTATTGTCGACTCTACCACCAGGTATGACATCCTCTCTTTCATGGATGGTTTCAGCTACAATCAAATCAAAATCAATCCCACTGATCAAGAGAAGACTTCTTTTACCACACCTTGGGAACCTTTTGTTACACATGTCATGCCCTTTGGCCTTAAGAATGTCGGGGCCACTTATCAATGCACGTAATGACACATATATTTCATGATTATATTCACAAGATTATCGAAGATTATGTTGATGACATCTTAGCTAAGTCCAAACATCATTCCACCCATGCACGAGATCTACGCACATTATTTGAGCATTTACGTCAATACCATGTCTGCCTAAATCCCAAAAAATGTGTTTTCGGGGTCACAATTGGTAAACTACTGGGATATATTATCTCACAACATGGAATTGAAATCGACCCCAACAAGATTAAAGCCATTGTCGACATGCCTCCACCTAAAAATCTACATCAACTATGATCATTACAAGGAAAAATACAAGCTATTCAGTGATTCATTGCACAACTTGCTAATAAAACTCAACCATTTACACATCTTATGAAGAAAGATACTAAATTTGTATGGGATGAGCAATGCCAACAAGCATTTGAGGACATAAAAGCATATCTTCTAAATCCATCAATCTTAGTGCCTCCATTAGCCAACTGACCTTTCTTATTGTACATTTCTACCACATTTCATGCCTTAGGGGCTTTGCTCACACAACACGACGATTCTAAGCGTGAAAGAGCAATCTACTACATTAGCCAAACATTGCTCTCTTACGAGTGCAATTATAGCTACATCGAAAAGTTATGTCTTGGCCTCGTTTTTATTGCGAGACAAATTACGTCACTATCTCCTTAATAATGAGGTACATATTATTACCAAGGTCGACCCATTACGATATTTTTATCCCACACACATCTATCGGGACGCCTCGCATGTTGGGTTATGCTTCTTACCAAATTCAATTTCAAGTTCATACCCCAAAAAGTAATTAAAGGACAAGTTATAGCCAATCAATTAGCCATCGCACCCCTTCTAAATGCTTCACCTATCTCTGATTCCTTTCACGATGACTTTACCACTTATAATGTTGAACCACATACATGGATGATGTACTTTGATGGCTCGTGTTGTTGCTTTGGTTCTAGGGTGACATAGTATTCATTACTCCACAGGGTGATCCACTTCCCTTCGCATATCGCTTAGGGTTTTCCTATACAAATAACATCATTGAATATGAAGCTCTCATCCTTGGTCTTCTCACCACTCAAAAGCTCCTCATTCGCAACTTGTGCATTCATGGTGACTCTCAGTTAGTCATAAATCAAGTTAATGATACCTACCACACAAAGGAGGAACATTTAATCCCATATAACACGCTTGTAAAAGATCTCTTGGCTACCTTTGACTCTTACTCTATCACTACTATCCCACGCAAAGATAATCGTCATGCAGATGCCATGGCTAGTGCAACCTCACTTATCCCACAAGACATTCCGATGAACAAGACACATTCATCATAACACACCTTAGACATCCCTCCATCTTTGTGTTGCCTCTTGCAGACTTGCGCCATAATGTGTAGTCAAGATAACTCTGAATGGTTTACACCCATTTATAACTACTTGTACAAGCAAGCTATGTCTAATAACCTGCTGACCTCACTGAGGCTGAGGCTCAGCGTTTACGGCGAGAGGCTACTCACTATGTCATTGTAGGAATGGAACTATTTAAACCTATCATAGATGGCCAACTCTTACATTGCTTAGGGCTTACAGATATCCATATCATTATCTCACAGATACATGACAACATGTGCGGAGGCCATTTTTTGGAAAAGATATGTCGCGCAAAAAAATTCATTAAGGATATTATTGGCCTATAATGGAACAAGCTTATCTTGAATATGCTACCTATGTGAGATATCAAAAGCACGGAAACCTCTATAATGCACTGCATCGACCTCTGACATGTCGCACCAACATGGCCTTTATCTCTTTGGGGACTCGACCTCATCGATATGATCAATCCGAATCTGCCGAAGGACACAAATTCATTATTACTGCCACAAAATATTTTACCAAATGGGTCGAGGCAACTCCACTATGCACGATCAACGAATTGACATATGTTTTCCTCACTACCCACATCATCACATGCTTTGGTGTGCCTTATGTTATTATCGTTGATAATGGATCCTCTTTTAAAAATAAGGACGTTAAAAGGTTTTGTGCCAAATTCAAAATTAAACAATCCTTTTCTACACCCTATTATCCACAAGGCAATGGCCAAGCTAAGGCCACTAACAAAACCATTGTCAAAATATTACGCAAGACAATAGATTCTAGTGGTAATGATTGGCATAATCAACTATTCTACACCCTATGGGCCTACCGCACTAGCGTTCGCACACCTACTAACGCTACTCCATTTTCATTAGTTTACAGAGCTGAGGTTGTCATTCCATTAGAACTTGAAATACCTTCCTTGTGCATTTCACTCAAAGGCATTCTCAAAGATAATGAATATCGTGAAAACCGCTTACATGAGTTAGAAATGTTGGACTCATGTCGAGTCTAAACACTTGAGCATCTCCATGCATATCAATCTTGCATTGCATACACACATCTGATCGTAAAACTCATTCCCTTGAGTTCAACATCTGCGACCTGGTCTTAAAAAAAAATCAAAAAAATATAAATGTCAAAGCCCCTCTTAAAGGTAAACTAAATTCCAATTGGCTTGGCCCATATGTTGTCACTAAAAAACTTGGTGGTGGAGTTTATCGCCTCACCACCCTTTTCGGAATACCACTCAAAAATCGCTCGATGTTATGCACCTTCGAAATATTACGCCTAAACACGTAGCACTCACTACGTAATGATGCACTCAGCTCGATCTCACGGTCCATATTGGATTGTTGAGGGTATACATCGCAAAATGGACCACATCCCGATCACATGTTCATCATTGATCTTCTTTCTCTCATGTGATATTCATAGGATTAGTGATATACAATTTAGGCTATAAGGTCACTTCTCTAACATCATCTTGTGATAAGTCGTAACATCACCTTCGCTTACATCGTTTAGTGTATATGTAGACACCAAAATTGGGTCACACTCCCCTTGGTCCCCTTTCGAATAACCAACTTAAACACATTCACCTAACCATGACCCTTATACCCCACATTAATATTAATTTAATTATTTACAATTAAATTAATACTCATCCTCACTTCATTCATTATTTAATTACCTCAATTAAAACTAATTTCCACCTCACCCCACCACCTCACCTAGACACCTCACCATAGACCTATTCATAACATGCTTCCATAACTAACTAAGACTTAGCCCTACTTACCTTAATGAACTAGGACTTAGTATAACCCTAAAAGCACATGCCTATTCTTCCTCTAACCACTTTCCCACGTATCTAAGCGCAACATTCCATTTAGAGCCGAGACCAATGAACAAAGTTGGCAAAAAGATAGCTAGGATCTGCTATTTTAGGCAACCTAGGATATCCCACCTTATAGATGTCGGTGACACGAAGCCGATCCGGTAACCCATAACCATTATCGGTTACCATATAACCATTTTGGTAACCTTGTTGGAGAGGTTAGAAACATTCTCGAGTTTTGGAGCAAAGGAGATCTGCATGCAAGCAAGAACTAGAGCTCTTTCGCACATCAAGCAAGCCATAACCAACAATAACATTGATCGGATGGCTTTGGCATTCGGGAGCACTCAGGAAGCACATCACTACACTTATCGTCGTTTCACGGATCAACCATCACCACCACCCAGCCATTGAACCTGCACAACAGTAAGTGTGTGTCTAACTTGCACCACTCTTTTTGTATTCAATTTATAAGAGTTCTTCAATTTTTAATCAACCATGAGTTATATTTTCACCCTACCACTATTTCCTTCTTGTGAACCTGACCATTCCCATCACTCCTACCCCTTTTAATCACCTATGTCTACCCCTGAGCACCTTTGAATATTCCCAACATCCCCAGACCTAAACCAACTCCTCACCATCGTTGATCCAGTCTCAGAAAAATCCCCAAAACCATGAACTATTGAGTTATTACTAGCCGCAGATAACCATCATCCGGTCCTCACTAAACCATCATCGGTCATACCCAGGCCGATGTCAATCTCTGTATTTGGCGGTCCTGCTAATACCGAGATCTTAATAACCCCTTTTAAGTGATTCAAGTGACCCAAAATTTGACCCGACTTGTTCAATACGTTAGTTATTTACCTTATTTCTAGATCGATCATAGCCTAGCCTATTATGTTAGATTTTCTTATTGTATTTGGATGAGATACCTAAATCATATCAACTACAATAGGATTCTATTTACTTATGTTGTTTCTTGCATTAAATTGTATTAAAATAGTGGGTTGACTACCACCAAGGAAGTATCACGCATCCTGGATTTAGCACATGCTTTAAACTGACCTTTGAAATATATTATTTAATCTTCCTTTCGTGGTCTTGTTGTGTATTTAGGGTAGTTCCTCCTAGCCAAAAGGAATCTCTCATAGTCAGCATTGGATCAAGAAGTTAGAATGCGCGCAACAACCTCCAACCAACCATCACTACATGTATTCCTCCTTGGCCCACATCCTTATCTGTTTCATCTAAAAACTCAAATAAAACGGTGAAACAATATACACTTTAGGCTAAATCACCACCCCCTTTCTATTCATCTTCTCATGATATATGCTAAGGCTATAAAGTCACGCACAACTCATCTATATGTCACACATCATCACAACACACTCATCACAATGCACTACACACAACACATAGTTTGACCATTTCTGATGATGACACTCTCGTTTTTGGTTCATTCTTGACTAGCTAAGGGGGCATACTAAATGAACCTCACTACATACAATTCCATTCACTCGGGGGCACGCAGATCCTATCATTCACTCTACATTCCATTCCATCCATCCACATGTACTACATTTTATGGTTGCATTTACTCTTGCTTGCACTTGTTCTTACATGTTCACTTTACTACACATGTTAGATATATCTCTTATATGTCATTATCTTTACCATACACACATGCACATTCATGTCCTTTTCTAGTTGTGATCATAGATACAAAGCTTCTACACATAACACCGATGCTTGATACACTACCTATCGGGGCATCTACATACACTCAAGTTGTTATTGTTTCATTTTTGTTCATAACACACTACTTTGGTTTATACACGCTTTGACATACTTGTTATTTTTCTGACATGCTAATGGGTGTTTCATGTGCAACATTTTTATGCAGGGATATTTACTTCCATACTTATTTGTTACATTGTTTGTGGGCTTTTCCCTTTGTCTTGTGTGCACACTTGTTTGTTTGCGGCCACTGCGGCCTTGAGTGTCTTATGACATCGTGAGTGGTGTCCCATGTTTGTGACCCATTGTTCGCATGATCTATGATTGTCTTCTTGGGTGTCCACATTATATTTTTATGTTCTAGATTACACATTGTTTATTTTTCTACATGCATGCTTATTCGTACTAACACTTGTTTCCTAGTCACTTGTTTATGTGTGCCTTGGTCTTTACCAAGCACATTCCCTTCCTCCTGTAGGGCATAGTTTCAATTATGTGGTCGGTCCTCTTTTGGGGCCACATTCTCCTATCCATGGCGTCACTTACACCCCCAAAGGGGGCATCATTTGGGTTTGCATGCTACATAACATGGTACCGATATCGTTCACTCCATGATTCGATCTATAGTTTTCATCCATGACACAATGGGTTATACAATGAGTGGGTTCGAGACATCTATGAACCCCATACACAACAAATTTTATAGGCCAAATTGTCCTTAACATTTATGGGGAGCGATTCTGAGTTAAAGGAACATCATAATTTCTTTCCTACACTTCTTCGGTCAATGGCGTTGGATCGCCCAAAAAACCAAACAATACAGAGATCTCTTCACCAAACTCAAGGAAGTAGTTACATGTTGGAGGATAACACAACTTTATCCCTACACTTCTTCAGCCATAATGGCGTGAGATCACCCAAAAACTCATACTTCACCGATAGGTACATGATATTCTTTCTACACCTTTTTGTCTCATCACATATCAGTGCACACGTTCTCTTTTATTGCCATTTTTGTACTATTTTTACATGTTTCTTTACATATATACATGCATTTTTACACATATACATGCGTATTTGACTACTTGATCATCTTCTCTTTTGCAAGTTTATCCGTATGGGAAGAAAACAGTCAACAAAAACACACATATGGCAAGTAAATCACACACGCAGTACTAACCATGCAAGTAAACCACGCACATTAGCATCTACACAAGCACTTTTTCCCTAGGTTCACTTTCATCACCTTTTACACTTTTACATCTTTAGTCTCCATGCTCCATCTTTTTGTCACTCCACGCTTTGTCTAGTCCTTCGACACATTTGCTACATCACTCTATATGGATTATTAGGTACGCATCTCTATCTACTTTATGTTACCAAGATTTCCGCTCACCAACATAAAGTGGGGGAAATGTAGTCACTAAATCACGCACTTGGAGTCATTATTTAGTCCCGGTCTCATACTACTATTCATATGGTTATTGAGTGAAGAGAGTAATAATTAACCCATGTCTTTGGCCATTTTTATATTGTTTGTTGTCGTAATTATGATCTTACTCTTGCACTTTCCCAATCTGTATTGTCATAATGTGTTTTCCCTATTTTTGACTAGGGCGCTAGCAAGAATGGGGTGCCCTAGGTGCCCTGGTCCCCCACATGGGGCATTCGATCCTCTTTACACTTTACTCTCACCTTTTGGATGCTTTACAGCCATTTGAGCTTTATATTTTTAGTGGTCAACCTTTTTGGAGTTAATTACGAAATTAGAACAAGACAACCATATAAATAAAAGTTATGTGACCATATTAAGGGACCATGCACTAACCATCTACTATCACCATCTAGAGTTGCATCCATCAAAGGCACCTAAAGCTACATTTTCATCCATCTAGCTCCATCACAAGGCACACAAGGCTAGTTCATCTGCATCACACTTCATAGGAGGATTTTATTGTTTCCATGCACACATTTACTACATTCTACATCTAGTTATTTACTCACTACTTCACAAAGTGTGACTAGCACAAGAGCAACCTAGGGCATGATTTACACACACACACACCTAGAACTACATTGGGTGCGAGATGCAATACAACACTCAATTATTAAATCCACCATTGTGGTCGTTGAGGATAGTTCGATCCCTTCATATGCATCTTTCTTTTTTTAGGGTTTTGATGTTTTGTCTGAGGGTTTTGCAGGTGATTCTTTATTGTAGGTCTTACAACAACATCGATGCGGTTCAATGACATTAATACGACAATGAGTAATTACATGAGAACCTCCGGTGACACCTCATAGGATTTTTTCGAGGCCATTTCCAAAGACCAAGGTGCCCGGATTTCGACTAGGCGCCCACGAGTGCCCTTATCCCTTTTTAAGCACCCCAGTCTAGTTAGAGAGCTCAGATATGTACTTTCTCAAGCTTCTGTGTGGTCATTTCTTCCTCTTGTTTACCTATTTTACACTGTGACATAGTCCCACACCATCATCGAATCAACTAAGGACTTCTTAACCCTCTCTTGCACATTAACGTTCTAACTTTCATTTACTTAGTTGCTTGAGTGATTTATATATTGCATTATTCCATTTATTTACTGCTCCTATAGCATCATATTAGGCTAGGATATTACATTTTTAGTTTAATGACCACGTAGTTACTTCATGTAAGTCAATTCAAACAACATGTGTTTTCCTTCACCAAGCACAACAAACATGTCATGTACACCCCAAATGGAGAATGCAATAACAATAGCAAACAATGAAAGAAGTGAGACAACAGATGGTCTTGAAGAAGAATTCAACTTTCATACAATATAGAATCATGTTGCATGTGGTAAGTTGAATTCATTTATGTAATTTTTTGGTATGATAAGCATCCATAAATGTAAGGATTTAATGTATGTAACTTTTTGGTATGATAAACAATTTGTAAATGGAAGGATTTAATGTATGTAAATTTTGGCATGATAACCATTCCTAAATGTAAGAAATTATAACCTTATGCGGAAGGGTAAAGATACATAATCTATGTAACTATTTGGGGAAAGAAAAAGTCGGTACTTATATTTTGTTAACTTCATCCATTCAATATGTAAGTGGAAGTTTATCTAATGTGTAAACATATGTAATATCATCTTACAATTTTTTAAATATTTTTGTAAATGTTGAAACCATATTGTGACAAGTTACATGAAGCAAATGACTGAAAATACATTAAAAAACTAGAAACCCTAAACACTTTTTTTTCAAGAATGATGACAATGAAGAAAAATGGGTCCTTTACCTAAGTAAGGTCACAAATGACCTTACAGAAGAAAGAAGAATTATTATTTCTTGCCAATGTAAGGTGTTAAAAAATAAATTAAAATGTCTAAACCAAACCTCTTCCCCCTTGACTACACTACACTATAAAAATAACACTCTCACCGATTCTTCCAAAAGGATACTCCTACAAAATCCTTTTTTCTCTCTCTAGAATCGAAACCCGGATATAATGAACACATTTACAAGCAATACGGGATATTTTATGTATGTTAAAAAATGTAAAATTACATTTATATCTTTAATGAATGTTCATTAATTTGAGTGTACATTGACCAATTCGATTAATATTAACCATGTATTTTTTTATATCAACTACCTAAAAATATGACACATATATATTAATATATTTTTAGCCATTATGTTAAGCGATAATCAATGTATATACATATATTCAATGTAGATTCGTACATTCATTACATATTCAAACATTTTGTAGTTGTTATGGTAAGTGAATTGAGACCTTATATTGATAATTTCATTGTATATTCATATACCAAAGGCCATGCATTGTGCATGTAATAGTCCGCCAGACTTGCATGAAAAAACCCTAATTTTGACGTTGAATACAATGAGTTGGTGGAGTTGTGGTGAACGGAATATTGAATATCAAAACACATTGAAATTACTTTATATACATTGAAAATATGGTTATAATATTAGCATTGCGGCGAATGTGGTCATTACATGAAAAATGTAGACAAAACATAAAAATCCTTTGAAATCATGGATAACTTAATGACCCACTTGGTGATTTGAAGAAAATGTAAATATAACACGATAAACAAATTTGAACCGCTCTATCGATAACTTTTTGCATTATACACCGACAACATTGCGGGAAGGAAGAATCCCTCGTGTTTGTCGAGAAGCTCCACATTGTGGAGGGTCAGAAACTAACGAAGCTAGCTAATGAACAAATTGATTTTATAGAGTAAGCGATTAGAGTGATATGTTTGAAATGAATGATGATTGAATGTGTTCAATATTATTTACAAATTATCGATATACATTGAAATTATTGAATATACATAGAAAAATTGTTGTAATTTTGCCTTTCAATACATCATATTCCATGGGAAAATTTCTACCATATATTCCATGTATATTCAATCATTTTAGTGTTTAGGGAGATGTAATAGTTGTTGAGCACGTCGTAGTTACTAAACAATTTTTGTTAGGTTCGGGTGCATTCAGTAACAAATTCAATGTATATTCATTAATTTTAATACATATTCAAATTTTGAATGCAAGTAGAAAATGGTAAAATTACAACCGTATATTCAATATATGTTCGAGTAATTCCGAGGTGTATTCAACCAATTAATATAATATTAATCATGTATATTCAAATACTAACTACCTACAAAACATGACACTTATGTATGTTTAGATATTATTTAGCCGATGATATGTTAACTGAAACTCAATGTATATTCAAACATTCTTTACATATGCAGATATTTTTTTAGCTACTTATGGTAATTGATATTCAATATATATTCAATAATTTCACTTTGTATATTCATATATTAGAGACCATGTATTATGTATGAAATAGTTCAACGTGCCCTTATTTTTGACATTGAATACATCGTACCAGGTTGAGTTTGTGGAGAATGGAACATTGAATATGAACATGTAACGAAAAACTCAATATATTGAAAATATGGTTGTAATCATTGTACTACTTGTGAATGTGCTCATTGCATGAAAACTATAGACAAAAGATCAAAAAGCTACGAAAATATTGTTAGGTCCCCTTAATCCTATATATTATATTAGATGTGTATGGCCAACCTGGTGGCTATCATAACTTCTTATCATGTTGCATCTCTTTCATATAAGTTATAATATTATTAGTGGGTCGGCGTTGGTGATGGAGATAACCTTGGAATAATATATATATGAGTTAGTATGTAGTAGTTGAGGATCATATTTAGTACTTGAGTCTTATTGTATGGTTTGGAGGTTACCCCCTCTAAGTGGAGAAGTTACTATACTTTCATCTTGTGATCATTTCTCTATATTTTGGGTGTTATTTGGTGTTATAGTGTTGTTGATATTCAAATCTATCTAACTAATGAAATTACAAGTGGTATCATAGCTTGATCTCGGCCAAAATTATGTCAAAACCCTAATTATGAAGATTCAAATCTATCTCAAAATTGGTAGCGATGTTGTGAAATCGATCAAGTAAGATCCGTTCAAATTTCAATATATTTTGACTTGTTTTGCAAAAGTTATATCAATTTTAGTGTTTTTCATAAATTTTCTCTATCAACTGCAAATTGTGGAATTTTTCCAAGTTCTTTACATTTTCAGAAAGAGGATTAAAAATTATTTTGAGTTTGTTCTTTAAGTTTTTTCATATTTGGCTGAATTCCTCTCAAATCCCAAACCCTAAATTTTGACCTTTATTCCTAAAACCTACTATTATGGGGCATTGTGGTGGGGCCTTCCACAAGAGGCAAAAAGAATCTCGTCACTTTGGGTAAAATACTAGACAAGGATGAGATAATAATTGAGGAGTTGGATTCAGAAGGGGTAACTACAATATCCTCAGGGGTAGGATTTACTTTAGTGGACCATAGGATAAACCAACTTGAGTATGATATGTGAATCCTATAGTTGGAGATGGCCAACAAAGAAGACGTAGAAAAAATTGGTTAATGACTGAATTATTTCATACAACAACTCAACACAAATCTGAAGGGTCGTCATATTCTTCCAAATTACCCACAACTCAATCATTCCTTGTATCAACCAAGGTAGATCTTCAGGTTAAAGTAATGGAAAAATTAGCCAGGGTGGATCTTGAGTCCGCCCATTCCAAATACAAATAATTTTCAGGCCTAGAACATGATGCCAAAAGTGAAATGCATAAGTTTTATGGAAAGGATCCACTCAATTGGATTAACCAAATGGATAATTTCTTTGATCTACATCAGATCCCATCAAGACAAAAGGTGACCATGACATCCTTGTATCTCAAACTTGACCAATTCATCTAGTATTGATGGTTATGTGCTCAAAGGCAAAAGAATGGTCTCAGTGTCACTTGGATAATTTTTACCGAAGAGCTGCAATTGCACTATAGTTCTAATGTGTTAGAGAATTACTTCAACCAATCAACAAAGTTACGAAAAACATGATCAATCAAGTATTATGTTCATCAGTTTCAAAACTTATCCTTACGTGTGGAGACTATTATGAAAGGGAATCTGAATGACCTATTTCTTAGGGGTCTTAAGGACCACATTGAGCAAGAGGTGTTTATGTTTAATCCACTTAAGTTTTATGATTCTATTATCATGGCACGCAGGTAGAGGAAATGTTTCCTTTACGAAGAAGAGGCAAACTTTCCCTAACATCGAGACCATAACACACCGACAACGTCATTCCCTCACCCAATTCGACTAACTCCTCAACAAATTGAAGTAAAGATATCAAAAGGGTTATTTTTTAACTATGAAAAAAAAAATATGGTGTGACATGAATGGGTTGAAAAGAAGTTGTTCTACATTGAGGGACCTAATGATGAAGAAGATGAAGAGGTAGAGGTCATTGTCGAGCCAAAGGAGGAGTTAGGAGATCCCCAACCAATGATCTCATGTCATGAAATTTCAAGTATTAGCACCCCCAAACCCTCAAAGTGGTTAGATTCTTAAAAAACAAAGGGTAATAGTGTTAATTGACTCAGAAGTACTCACACTTCATCAATCATAAGTTGGTGGTGCACTTGAACTATTTTGTTTATCCAGCTCCCGAATGTCAAGTAATGATCGTTGATGGGGGTATTGTTAGTTGTTTAGGAAAATGCCATAACATTAAACTCACCATGGGAGATTACTTTCTAAATAGACCTATGTATGTTATTGTCATGGGAGGTGCAAACATTGTGTTAGGATTTGATGACTTACCAACTTAGGAACCATTGAGATGAACTTCAAGAGTTGTTCATGTGTTTTGAGAGGCGGGAGGGGGACTTTTGAACTAAGAGGATTAAAGTGAAGTCCCCATAATTGGTAAGTTATCACCATATGCAAATTTTTCTTTAAAAATGTGCGAGAGGGGTTCATAGCACAACTATTTTCATTGGAAGCACGTCTCTCAAATGTATTTATACTAGCACATATACAAACAATTATAGATGGGCACATAGTTGTGTTTGGAGATATGCCAAAGGGTTTACCTCAAAAATACCATGCCCATGACATCCATGTAGTATTAGGGAGCCAAGCTGCCCAACATTAGACCTTATCGGTACCCATATGTGCAAAAGAGTGAAATTAAGAAGATAGTACAAGAGATGTTAGAAGTAGGAATTATCCATCATAGCGAGAGTGCTTATTCTTCTCTAGTAGTGTTGGTATGTGCACCGATTATAAGGAAGCGTACATAGTCAAAGATAAGTTTCTTATTCTGTAATTGATGATTTACTAGATGAGTTTTATGGTGTTTTTACTTTATAAAACTTGATCTTTATTCTGGATATCATCGACTCAAAATCAAGGATGAGGATGTTCGTAAAATAAAGTTCCAGGACATATGAAGGCCCGTATGAATTCTTAGTCATTCCTTTTGGATGCACAAATACACCTTCTACATTTCAAAGTTTGATGAATTCTATTTTAAGACATTCCAGATGAAGTCTTTTTAGTGTTATTTGATGATATACTACTTTACAACACAACATGGGAGGAACACTTGTATCATGTAAATAAGATGTTGGAAACTCTTGAACAACATAAACTTTATGCAAAACCATTTAAGTGTTCTTTTGGATTCAAGGAGCTTGAATATCCAGTCACATCATATCTTATGAATGTGTTAAAGTGGATCCCAACAAGATAAAGGCCATGTTTAAGTGGAAGGTTCGAAAACCCTAAAGCATCTTTAAGGATTTTGGGGCTTATAGGTTATTATTGTCGATTTGTAAAGAATTATGGTAGAATAAGAGCACCACTAAAAAATTTATTGAATGACTTTTTAATTGGAATAGGAAGTTACCAAAGCATTTGAGAAGTTGAAGGAGACCTAATTAAGCAAAATATGAATCAATGCCTAAATCGATTGCTATTATAACGATAAGCGAATAATCGATTAAGAACAAAATAGACCCAAGAAAATTAAGCTAGAAAATATGAAATCCTAGTTACAAAGAGGAGGTAAAATGAATTAGCTGATTTCGAGAGATCCCGATAGTGCACACACAACTAGAAAACAAGAAAATCTAAAAGCACAAAGCTGTCACAACGAAGCTAAAAAATGCAGATCTAGAGGAATACGCTGGACATGGGCACATGTGACTATGAAAATGCTCAGAAAACCATCTTTGAATAGTCGCAAGGTGTTCATTGTCATTTACCTTTGGTTGCTAGTATGTCGCACAATGTTCGCGAGGTCACGAAAATCTGTAATGAAATAATGACTTGCAAAACCCTCAAAGAGACATCAAATCCTAAAAAAGAAAGATGAAAAATGAGGGGTTAGACTATCCTCAACTATCACAATGGTGATCTTACAACTGAGTGTTGCACTACATCTTAGACCCGATGTAGTTCTATGTGTGTGGGTGTGTAAAACCGTGCCTACAGGTAGCTCTTATGTGTGTCACTCTTGGATAATGAGCAAGTAGCTAGATGTAAAGAAATGTAATAGATGTGTGCATGGAATTAAATAGACTCTCATCCTATGAAGTGTATGTAGAATAATGCAGTTCCTTGCCCTTGAATGGATTCTAGAATGGATTCTTAAATGCTCTTGAATAACCTTTGGATGCAACCTTAGGTGTTGATAGTTAATGCTTAGTGTTTGGTTCTTTATTATGATCACATAACTTTATATTTATATGATTCACTTGCTTGAATTTTTAATTAACCATGAAAAGGCCAACTATAAAAAAGATAAGATTCTCAAATGACTAGAAAGGACCCAAAAGATGTGAACAAAGTACAAAGAGATTAGAGGCACCCAGCGGACATGAGGGCACCTTGTGATGGCGTCTGGCTAGGCCACGGTGTCTACAGTATGAGAAATGTCAAGGTATGACAAGACAAACTGAGCAAGTAAGAGTTGAAGACCAAAAGTGGAAATAGAAAGAAAGCAAAGATGGCCAAAGACATGGGTTAATTAGTACTTTTCTTACCTAGGAATTGTGTGAATAATAGTATATGCAATCATGACTAGATAATTACCAAAGTGTGTGATTTTGTTTACGCATTTTCCCCCTTTATGTTATTGAGTGAAAGCTCGATAATATAAAGTAGATATGAATACGTACCTTATAACCATGTAGATTGACAACAAGAAACAAGTCGAGAGACAAGGAAAAGTGTGGAGTGATAAAAAGGTGGAGCGTGGAGACTAAAGATGAGAAAGTGAAAAAAGTGATGAGATAATGACCACAGGGGTGAAACATATGTTGTTGATGTTGATGCTTGTGTGTTTAATGGTGATGTTGTTTGTTGATGTAGGATGGTGATGAATGATGTTGACTACCACTTCCCATACGAACAAACCTACAAAAGAGAAGAATAAACAAGTAGTCAAATACACATGTATATGTGTAAAAAGCATGTAAAGAAGTATGAAAAATGTGAAAAAGGAACATGTGCACCTGATCCATGATGAGGAAAGAGTGTAGAAAGGATCCTGTAGATGTTGTAAAAGACTCGAGTTTTTGGGCGATCTCACGCTAGTTGTGTCGGGCTCGTGCAATTTTTAGGGCGATCTCATGGTAAGACATGGAAGAAGTGTAGGGAGGAAAATATGGTATTATCCTCCATCCTTTAACTGCTTCATGATTTAGAACACCATTGTAGATGGTGTGTAAAAATCTAGTCTGATTCGACCATTTCCGACCCAATGCCAAAAAATAAAAATGTTGTATGATGTGTGCTAAGGGCTATTTGCCCCTTGTAAAAGTCATTATGTGGAGTGTTTTAGACCGTGCTACACCGAAGAATTATGTGTAAGCTTGCCCCCTTGTCATAGGCATTGAGGAAGGGTCGGGGCACCGGGCGTTATTGTTTGGAGTGCAGGCATTGGTGTTTGTGTTGTGTTAAGGACCCAAGTTAGGATATGATCCCTATCTAATGTTGTATTGATATTGTGTTATGTTGAACTGTGTGTGTAGATTGTTGTATAGGGTGGTGATTCACCCAAATGATGCCCCCCTTGTTTGGGGTGCATGCAACGTCATTGAGGAGTATGCGGCCCAAAGGAGGACTGATCGATGTGCTAAAATTTATGCCCTACGGGGGGGGAGTGTGCTTGGTAAAAACCAAGGCACATGAAAAACAAGTGGCTAGGAGACAAGTGTTAGTACAAGCAAACATGCATGTAAAATGTAAGCTAGTAAATAAGTAGACAATATGTAAGCTAAGACGCAAGAAGACAATGTAGACCATGAAAAGTGGGTTTCAAACATGGGACATCACTCATGATGTCACAAGATAATCAAGGTTGACTAGGCAAAAAAGTAGACAAGTGTGTAGACAAGATAAAGGGAAAATCCTAAAACAATGGCAAATAATGATAAGCAAAGCCAAATAATGCAACAAACAACCATGGAAGCAAATAGACCTGCAAGACAAATGTTACACATGAAACACGTGTTAACATGTTAGAAAGATAAAAAGTATGTCAAGACATGTATAATCGATAATAATGTGTTATGAAACAAAATGAAACAATAACACATGTAGTGTACGAAAGTGGATGCCCCAAGAGCCATTGGGGGCAATGATAGGTATTGTGCCAAACATCCATCTGCATGTATGGATCTGTAGAATCTACGATCACAAGTAGAAAGCAAATGAATGTGCATGTGTGTATGGAAAAGATAATGACATACAAGATATTTATCTAGCATGTGTAATAAAGTGTACATGTAATAAGTAAATGTAAGCAAGACTAAATGTGACCAAGATATGCAGTATGTTGTGGAGTATAAATGGAATGGAATGTAGAGTGAGTGTGATAGGAGTCGCATGCCCCAGAGTGAGTATATATGTGAATGTATGTGATGAGGTTAATTTATATATGCCCCCTCAGGAGTCAAGAATGAACCATAACGAGAGTGCGTCATTAGGATACAAGTTGAATTGTGTACTAAAAAGATGTCGTCAAAGTGTAGAGCATAGAGAGCGTGAATGAGTGATTGAATGTGTTATGTCATGAGGTCCGTTTGAGATGTAAACCCTTGGTAGTCGAGTATGGACCATGGAACTAGAGTGCATCATAGGTTAATGACCGCAACGTGTGGAAGTAGATGCCAGAAAGATATGTCGTGAATGCGTAGAGTAGATGTTGCATAAAAGAGATGAATGTGTTAGATGTGAAGTATGTAGTGTGTAATGTGCAGTGTGTGAGGTTCGTGTATATAGGATGCCCTCAAAAATCAAGTGTGAACCAAAGCACGATAGTGCGTCATCGGGAAATGACGATACTAATATAACAAGATATTCATGATGAATATGAAAGACTAGATGTGAAGTGATGAGAAAATAAGATACTTGTTGATGTTAGGGGGAGAAATGGGTGTGATATCCCTCAAGTGTGTGATGATGATTACACTATCAATGAAAGTAAAGGATGAGGTTCCTACACCCGATGTTGGCGAAGACGAAGGTGTGTGAACATGCTCTAAGAACAGTGGTATACAATATAGACATTGTGCGAGTGAATGAAACCTAAATGCATTTGATCGATGAGTATATTGCGAAGGTGATAAATGCTTACACAAAATAGAATGCAAAGGTGATGGACACCTAAGTGAAGTAAAGCACGAAGGTGATGGACATCTATGTGAAGCAAAGCGTGGAGGTGATGAACACCTATGTGAAGTGAAACAAGGTGGTGAAGTATGCCTAGATGAAGGAGTTATCCTAGTGATGGACCTAGACTAATGTGGTGGACTAATAGATCGATGAGACCGTGTAGGTTGTGTGTGAACAAGTGAGCTAGGAACTTTAGTTTTGATAGGCTACATGAACCTAGATGCTCTAGTTGGTGCAATGAAAACCTTGAGAGGAGGTTGCGGCCATGGAGTGGATGGTGGAACACCATTGATAGAGATGACTTGGTTGTTGTGAATGAATTTCAGATGCAAGTGATTCATGGATATGATAGATTGAGATCTGTGAATCTAATTGAGGCCTAAGAGCATGTCACACCCTTGAATTGTTGGTGCCATAAGAAAAGGTACAAACATGGTGAGAGGACCAATAGTGACTTGAAGCTTGACAACCCCATATGAGTTAGGGATTGGATATGAAATTCATGAGAGTGAATAGTCAATGGTGATAATAAGTGCAATAGAACATGTGCTAATGCTCCATTATAGATCAACTTTAGTGTTATTGATAAAAATGGATCTGATAAAAGCACTAATGTGCAAGTGATCAAAAGAGAATGTAGCATGATGATCAAGTGATTAAGATAAATGTGGAAATACATGCCTAATTTGATTGTTATTATAACAAGTAAATAAATGTAGCAATTAAGTACATAAATTAACCCAAGCAAGCTAAGCAATAATGTGTGAAACCCTAGTTGTAAAAGAGTAAGAATAGCCTTAGCTAGTTTGCGGTGAAATACTGGGCTGTGCCAAAGTGTTGACTAGATGAGCAGAGAGGGAGAAGTGTTGCACAAAGCCTCATAAAAGTGTGTGAGGTAATGATCTGCTTGGATTGGGGTGCTTGGAGAGGATAGGGGCACATACGAGCGCCCTAGACCTGTTTCGAGGGCTTATATCTACGAAAAGCTCAAAAAAACCTCCTCACGAGTGGTCATGAGGTATTCATTGTTGTTCACCTTTGGTCGTACAATGATCGCCGAGAGTCGTTGAAACTGTAATGAAACAATGACTGCGTAAAACACTCAAAGAGACTATCAAATCCTAAAAAAAAGATGCAAAACGAGGGTTGAGACTTTCCTCGGTGTGAAATGGTGAACTTACTAACGGAGTGTTGCACTACATCTCAAACCCAATGTAGTTCTATGTGTGTGTGTGCAGAATTGTGCCCTAGGTGGCTCTTGTGTGTGTTGTACTTGATAACGAGCAAGTAGCTAAATGTAAAGAAATGTAATAGATGTGTGTATGGAATAGAATGAACTTCCCTCCTATGAAGCTGTATATAGAATAACCAACCATTGTGTCCCTTGGATGGTGTTAGATGTATGCAATGGAGCTCTTAGATGCTTCATGGATGCAACCTTAGGTGGTGATAGCTAATGCTTAGTGTTTGGTCCTTTATTATGATCACATAAATTTATATTTATGTGATTCCTTTACTTGAGTTTTGTAATCAACCTCGAAAAGACCGACTACCAAAAATATAAGATGCTCAAATGGCTAGAAAGGACCCGAAAAGTGTGAACAAATTATACTTTTGAGGTAAGTGGTGCCCGAGAGGATAAGGGCGCTGGCGTTGACATCTTGGTAGGCGTTGTGTCTACGATGATAAACGCCAAGGTATAAAATGGAAGGCCGAGAAAGTAAGTGCGCAAGACCAAAAGTGACAATAGAAAGCAAAACAAGGTGATAAAAAACATGAGTTAACTAGTACTTTTCTTGTTTAGGAATCATATGATAGTAGTATGCAATCGGGACTAAACATTTACCCAAAGTGTGTGATTTTGTGTCTACATTTGCCCCCACTTTATGTTGAGTGAAATCTCGATAACATAAAGTAGATAAGAGATGCATACTTGATAACCATGTAGATTGATGATGAAAGCGTGCCGAGGGACAAGACAAAGCGTGGAGTGATAAAAATGTGAAGTATGGATGCTAAGGAGGAAAAAGTACAAAAAGTGATGATGAAAATGACCCTAGGGCAAAAACACATGTGTAGATGTCATGATCATGCATGTTGTCGATATCGATGTCAATGTGATTGGTGTTGTTGATGTTGTGATATGATGTGACTACTGCTTCCCATAAGGATAGACCTACAAAAGAGAAGAATGATCAAGTAGTCAAATACACATGTATATGATCGAAAATGTGTAAAAGTATGTAAGGAAAATATGTAAAATATGTAAAAATGAAAAAGGAACATGTGCACCTGATCTGTGATGAGTAAAAGGTGTAGAAAGGATCTTGAAGATGTTATAGAAGAACGAGTTTTTGGGCGATCTCACGCGATTGCGCGAATGTGAGTTTTGGGGCAATCTCATGCCAAGTCATGGAAGAAGTGTAGGGAGAAAATTCTAGTGTTATCCTCCAACCTTTAAATATTTCCCTGATGTAGAACACCACTGCATATGGTGTGTAAAAATTTGAACAATTCGATCCAACGCAAAAGTGAAAAGTGTTGTGTAGTGCATGCATGTTGAGTGTTAAGGATTGTGTGCCCTGTAAAAGCCATTGTGTGGAGTTTTGTAGACTATGTTGAACTTACTGAATGTTGTGTAAATTCCCCCTGGTCATGATGTCAGGAAGGGTCGGGGGCACTCAGTGCTTATTGTCACAGTGGGCGTTGGTGTTTGTGTTGTGCTAAGGACCCAAGTCTTATTTTGAGCCTTGTTCGATATTGTGACTATGTTGTACTTATCTTTGTGTTGTGCTTTGAAATGTGGTTGTATGATGTTTATGGGGTAAAAATACACCCAAATTAAGCCCCTCATTTGGGGTACATGTGATGTTCTTTGAGGAGTATGCGGCCCAAAGGAGGAATGACCATTATCACGAAATTGTGCCCTGTAGGGGGAGGGTGTGCTTAGTAGAAACCAAGGCACATACAAACAAAGTGGCTAGGTGACAAGTGTTAGTACAAGCAAGGAAAAACACTCATGTAAAAGACGAACATAAGATAATCATACTGATATGTAAGCTAAGGCGAGAAGACAAAGTAAACATGCAAGAAGACGATATAGACCGTGAAAAAGCAGGGTGCAAACATGGGACACCACTCATGATGTCACAATACAATCAAGGCCAATGAAGCCAAAAGTAGACAGTGTGCACACAAGACAAAAGGAAAATGCCATGAAGTAATGTCATACAAAGTGCAAACAATGACAAACAATGTAATGACAACCATGGAAGTAAATAGTCTGCATAACAAATGTTGCACATGAAGCACCCATTAGCATGTTAGAAAGATAAAAAGTATGTCAAAGCATGTATAATTTGATATATTAGTGTGTTATGAAAAATGAAACAATAACACACATGAAGTGTAGTGTATGGAAGTGGGCCCCAGGACCCGTTGTAAGACTAGTAATAGGTATTGTGCCAAACATCCATGTTACGTGTAATAGATATGTATAATATGTGATCACAACTAGAAAGCAAGTGAACGTGCATGTGTATATGATAAATATAATGACATACAAGATATTTATCTAGCATGTGTAATAAAGTGAACATGAAAGCATAAGTAAGCAAGAGTAAATGTAACCAAGATATGCAGTATGTTATGGATGAGACGAAATGGAATGCAATGTGAATGATAGGAGCCCGAGTGGATGTGTATGTAGTACTCCTCGAGTGGATGTGTATGCATGAGATGAGGTTCATTTATATATGCCCCCTTAATAGTAATAATGAATTGTAAATGAGAGTGTATCATCGAGAAATGGTTTGAATTGTGTGTACTAAAATATGTGATCATCAAAGCGCAAAGTGTAGAGTGTGTGAATGAATGAGTAGTTGAATGTGTGAGTGTGATGAGGTCCATTTGAGATGTAAACCCTCAATAGTCGAGTATGGACCATGGAACTAAAGTGCATCATATGGTAATGACCTAGCGTGTATAAGTGAATGGTGAAAAGATATATCGTGAATGTGCAGTAGTAGAGGTTGCGAGAAAGAGATGTGGGAAACACGTGATGTGTGAAGTATGTAGTGTAGTGTGTGAGGTTCATGTGTATAGGATGCCCTCAACAGTCAAGTGTGAACCATAACACGAGAGTGCGTCATCGGGAAATGAGTGTTGTTTCAAGCATAGTATCTCTTAAGGTGCATGACATTGAGTGGGTTTTTTAGTGGCTTTCCCAAAAGAGTTGCAAGGTGATAAATGCCACTGCCAAGCTTGTCAATAATGATATAAGGACCAACCAATTGGGATTGAATTTGCCTTTGAGTGAAGTTTTTGCATTCATGTTCTTATGATTTTCTTTTAAGACCAGGTCTCCTACATTAAACTTGTGAGGACGAGTTTTGTGATTGTATGCTTGTGCGATACAATATTGATATGCACAAAGATGTTTGGTTGCTTGAACATGATGAGAGTCCAACATTTCTAACTCATTTAATTTATTTTCATGATATTCATTGTCTTTAATTATGCCTTTGAGTGAAACGTGCAACAAAAGTTCTAATGGTATAACGGCCTCAATACCATAGACCAATGAAAAAGGAGTGGCGTTAGTAGGTGTGTGCACACTAGTACGATAAGCCCAAAGAGCATAAAATAGTTGATTATGTTAATCATCACCACTAGTAACAACAATCTTACATAAGATTTTGACAATAGTTTTATTGGTGGCTTCGACTGGCCATTTCCATGTGGGTAATAAGGAGTAGAAAATGATTGTTTGATTTCTAATTTCATGCAATTTTCTTAACCTCATATAATGATGTGAGTAGTGAGGAAAGAGTGAATTTCAATACCGGTTGTAGTCTGCAATGGTGCTACCTCGACCCATTTAGTGAAATACTTTGTAGTTGTAATGATAAAATTATGTCCATCAATTCTGATTATGGATTTATCATACCAATAAGATCAAAACCCCATAGAGAAAATGACCATGTTGGTGTAATTGGTTGGAGGTCATATGCAGGTGCGTGGTGAATATTACCATGCTTTTGGCACTTATCACAACGTGTAGCGTATTTAAGACAATATTGCTCTATTATAGGCCAATAGTAGCCTCGCGAGAGAAAAGCTTTTGGGACATGGATTTTCCAGAGAAATGGCCACCACACATACTGTCATGTATTTGAGAGATGGCAGTGGGGATATCAACAAGTCGAGACAACGTAACAGGTGACCATCAAGTGCACACTTAAACAATTCTTCTCCAATGATGACATAATGGGTAGCCTCACGCTATAAGCGATGAGCTTCATGTGGTGGTAGACCATCGGGAGTGGTAGACCATCGGGAATGGTTTGACAATATAGATAGTTGTAAATCAGAGTAAACCACTCGGGGTTATTGTGACTATGTGTGATAACGCAAGTCTGCTTAGAGGCGATTAGAAGTGGAAGGATGTCACAAGTGTCTAATGATGAACATGGCTTGTTCATCGGTAATGTCTTGTGGGATAAGCGATGCGGCACTAGCCATGGCATTTGTATGACGATTTTCCTTTCGAGGGATGGTAGTAATATAGTAAGATGTAAGTGTAGCTAGAGATATCTTTTGAGTGTATTATATGGGATTAAGTGTTCTTATTTAGTGTGATATGTATCATTAACTTGATTTATAATGATGGTAGGAATCACTTTGTAAATGCACAAATTACGAATACGAAGTTGTTTAGTAGTAATAAGGACGAGGATGAGGGCCTCATATTTAACGATGTTATTAGTGCAAGAGAACCCTAAGTGGTAGGAGAAATGGAGTGGATCACCATGTGGAGTGATGAAGAAAATCCTAGCCCCGATGCGAGTGACAATGAGACTGTCAAAAATACATTGTCCAAGTATTAGAAAGTCAATGGCACAAGTGGTGAAATCATCACGAAAAGAGTCAGAGATGGGAGATGTGTCAGGAAGGGGTGCTTTAGCTAATTGATCTGCGATGACTTGGCCTTTAATTACTTTTTGTGGTATAAATTTGAAATCAAATTCAGTAAGGAGCATGACCCAACAGGCTAGACGCCCCGAGAAATGTGTATGCGGGACAAGAGGTATTGTAATGGATCTACTTTAGTAATGATATGTACCTCGTTGTTAAGAAGGTAATGGTGTAATTTTTAGTGACGAAGACAAGGCCAAGACATAGCTTTTCAATATAACTATAATTGCATTCATAAGAGAGTAACGCGTTTGATTGATATAATAGATTGCCCTTTTGCGTTGAGAATCATCATGTTGTCTTATAAGGGCTCTTAAGGCGTGAAACGTCACCAAAATATATAGTAAGAAAGGACAATTCGATATCGTATGGACTAAGGCAGGTGGGTTTAGAAGGTATGTTTTTATAACATCAAATGTTTGTTGATAGTTGTAAATCTTATACAAACTTAGTATTTTTCTTCAACAAGCACGTAAATGGTTGGGTTTTATCAATGAAAGTTACTCAATGAACCGTCTAATGGCCATAATTTTGCCTTGTAATGATTGTAATTGATGTAAATTTTGAGGCGGAGGAATGTCAACAATGGCCTTGATTTTGTTAAGGTCTATTTCAATGCCACATTGTGAGATGATGTAGCCAAGGAGTTTACCAATTGTGACTCCAAAACACATTTTTGGGGATTCAAGCATATCTTATAATCGTCGTAAGTGTTCAAATAACATGGGTAGATCTTGGGCATTGGTGGAATGATGTCGTGATTTGCCAATATATCATCCATGTAATCTTGATAATCTTATGAGTGTAATCATGAAATATGTGCGTCATTACGCGTCGATAAGTAGCCAAAACATTTTTAAGGCCAAAGGGCATGACGAGTGTAACAAAACGTCCCTCGTGGTGTAGTAAAAGAATTTTCTCTTGGTTTGTGGGGTTTATTTTGATTTGGTTGTAACCCTGTGAAGCCATCCATGAAGGATAAAATATCATATCCGGTGGTAAAATCGACAATTATGTCAATGTGGGGCAACCGGAAACTATCCTTAGGACATGCTTTATTTAAATCTCGAGTTCAATGCAACAACAAACCTGACCATTTGACTTCATGATCAATAAGATGTTGGATACGCATTTGGGATAATCGATAGCACAAATAAAACCAACATCAATAGTTTTGGATTTCTTTTTTATTAGAAGTGCAACTTTCGGGTGCATTTTATAGATTTTTTTGTTGGGTGGTTTTGCACCAAGATTAAGGATGATGTTATGCATGGCCGCGAGGGGTCATGCCTCACATGTCATTATAGTCCCACATGAAGATGTCGAGAAAAAATCGTGAAGAACTTGCTTGATATATTTTTGTTCATCGAGTCATAGAGAGAGGCAATTAACAAAATTATTCATGGTTTTTCGATGTACCAAGATTATATGGTATGGTCTCTTCATTGAGAAAAAATGATCGATCCTCAATGTATGGGTAAGTTGGAATAGTATCGGGAGGATTGATACTTTATCGGTAGATGTGTTAGATTCTCGAAGTAAGTGGTAGCGTTTAGAGATGATGGAATGCGCTTCTTATGGCAAAAATAAGGGAAGTGGTCGTAAACACCCATGTATTATAGGAGAGAGTCATCTATTGTGAAAATGTCTAAATGATCCCAATCAGTAAGAGTAGAATCGTTGAGGAGCTCTGGGTGTACAAGTGGAAGTGAAGAAGTATGCAAGGTCGTATAAGCTTTCGGAGGAGGGAGAGATGGAGGATGATATCCTAACCCAAATTTGTTAGATTGTGTAGGAAGATCCCAAGGTGTGGTGACTCATTGTCCTTGTGGACCTAAACCCTTGTTAGAGAAACCATAGTGGCAAAAATATTCATACCCTAGACCATATTTAGAAAAATCCCAAGTAGAACTAGAAGAACAAGGAGTATCATTGAATTGTTCAATAGAATGACAAAGGCATGGATCAACTAGAACATCATAAACAATGCCTTGATAACATGATTGAAGTCGAATATGAAGAGTAGAGGGGACCGCATGCATAACATGGATCCAAGGTTGCCTAAGAAGGATGTTGTAATTGAGGTTATTAGGCATTACATGGCATGGAATGGTGAGTGTGTAAGGACCAACAATAACAGGGAGAACAATGGTACCTAAGACACGCTTGGGGATATTGTCAAAGCCACTGAATAGATATTGATGAAGGAGCCAAAGAGGTTTAAAAAAAACCAATTGATGGAGGAAAGCAATATTACATATGTTAAGTCGAAGCCATTGTCAACTAAGGCATGCTTGACCCCAAAATTATTAATACAAACCTAAATATATAAGGGGGTCATGGTCTAACATTGCTTGAGATGGAAATTCATCTGATGTAAAAGTGATTTGATCTTCATTAAGAGATAGAGAAAAGGTAAACTTATGATATACATAGTCAGGTGACGTGTGAGGATGGATGTAAGTGGTAGCTAAGTATGCTTTGAGCTTATTGATACAATCAAGGTGGTTTTGTAAGTAGCTATGGATTAAATTATCCATGATTACAAAAGTCTAAGCGATGGAGAAAAATAACTAGCCATAAGATTGAGCCATTGTGATGAGAGGATAAGCTCGCCTTAAAGAGAAGGTATATTCGAAAATGAGGCTCAACAAAATGATTAAGCTAAATGTGGAAATATATGCCTAATTTGATTGTTATCGTAGTGAGTAAATAATTGCAACAATTAAGTATATAAATTAACCCAAGAAAACTAAGCAATAAAATGTGAAACCCTAGTTGCAAAGAGGGTAAGAAGAGCCTTAGCTAGTTCGTAGTGAAATATGGATTGTTACGAAGTGTTGACTGGATGAATAGAGAGGAGAAGCGTCACACAAAGCGTCATAAAAGTGTGCGGTGATGATCTGCTGGGTGGGGTACCTAGAGAGGGATAGGGGTGCTTGCAGGCACTCAAGACCTGTTTCGGGTGCCTATGTCTTGAAAATGCCAAAAGAAACCTCCTATGAGTGGTCGCATGGTATTTTTGTTGTTCGCCTTTGGTTGATATGGGGTCGCACTGATGATCGCGAGGTCGGCTTGGAAACACTGCACTTTGAAATAATGACTTGTAAAACCCTAAAAGAAACATCAAATCCTAAAAAAGAAAGATGTAGAATGAGGGTTTAGATTGTCCTCAACTATCACAATGGTGAACTTACGATTGAGTGCTACACTACATATCAGACCCAATGTAGTTTTGTGTGTGTGTGTGTGCATAATTGTGCCCTAGGTGGCTCTTGTGCATGTTGCACTTGATAGTGAGCAAGTAGTTAAATGTAAAGAAATGTAATATATGTGTGCATGGAATAAAATGAACTTCCTTCTTATGAAGTGTATGCAGAATAACCAACTCTTGTTTCCCTTGGATGGTGCTAGATGTATGCAATGGATCTCTTAAATGCTTGATGGATGCAACCTTAGGTGGTGATAACTAATGCTTAGTGCTTGGTCCTTTATTATGATCACATAACTTTATATTTATATGATTCATTTGCTTGAATTTTGTAATTAACCCCGAAAAGGCCGACTACCAAAAAGATAAGATGCTCAAATGGCTAGAAGGACCAAAAAGTGTGAACAAAGTATACTAAGGTCGGGGGCTCGGAGGGGACGAGGGCGCTTGGAGTTGGTGTCATGGCTCACTTGTTGGTGTCGGGATGATAAATGCCGAGGTATAAAAGGCATACTTGAGAGCAAGTAAAGTGCAAGACCAAAAATGGCAACAAAAATCAAAGCTAGATGGCAAAGACATGGGTTAACTAGTACTTTTCTTACTTAGGAATCATATGAATAGTAATATGCAATCAAGACTAAATAGTTACCCGAAGTGTGTGATTTTGTGTCTATGTCATGATCAGAGAAAGAAATAATTGGTGGAGATATTTTAGCATGAGCAACTAGGAAATCAAGAACCCCCGATGCGGGGAGGAGGCCTTTGCACGATATGTATGATTAGTTAAGGAATCAACTACTTTTTGTCATGTTTTGGAAGAGGATTGTTGAAGATATTGAGCTTATGATTTTCATTGATGGGTGTAGAATCCGTAGGCTCTAGAAGCTCAATAGCATTATTATCAATTAGATCTTGAATGAGATTATGAAGTTTGAAACAACAATCTGTAGAATTTCCTATGCATTGATGATAGTTGCATCTGAGTTTTTCATCATAATTATGACCTTTAGGACGAGATGGATCTAAATTAAGTGGAGGAGGAAGTGTGATAAGATTACTTTTGACAAGTTACAGTAGTAGAATATGTGGAGTGACAGTTAATTTTGTGTATGTTGAGTTGTGGAACTTAATTTCTTCACATTAGCATGCTTTATTAACTTGTTGGAATACACGATGGAGCATTAGTCGGTTGGTAGCGTTAGTCATTTGACGACGATGTCGATCAAAGAGGAACCGACATCGGTTACCTGTGCATGATTGTTTTATTTAACTCACGGGAATTAGATCTAACCTTTGATATAAAGTTGATCTAATGGTTGTAATAACATAACTAAGTTGCCCTAAGTTTGTATATGGTTATATAAGCTAGAAAACTAGGGTTAGATGAAAATAAGGGAGAATTGTAAGAAGGAATTCTTGGAGAGAGAAAAAAAGAATCTTATGAGGAAGAGGACATCCAGGAGAGGTGTGGAAGATTACAGATCTTCATTGTATATTCTCTATAAAGCTTTGAATAATAAGATTGGTTGTTTCTTGGTGGACGTAGCCCACATTGGGTGAACCACGTTATATCTTGTGTATTGTTCTTCTAGTTTATTTCCACTTTTATTGTTTGTATGCTTAGATCTGAATAATATATCTGTACAACTGGTGTGATTAACCCCAACAATTGGTATCAGAGCTTTTTTGTTTGAGGGTTTTGTGTGTTGACAAATTTACTCATAGAGGGATTTCTGATTGAGTGGGAGATATAACAATGTGAGAAGACGGAAAATACGAGTTGATAAATTTGGCGGTTGTAATTATCAGCTATGAAAGATGCATGTTGGAGATTATTTGTATTAGAAAGATCTATATTTACCGTTGGATGAGAAGGCAAGACCTACAAATATGACTAATGAAGAATGGAAAATTCTTGACAGAAAGGCTATGAGATCTATAAGATTGAGCCTGACAACATCTATGGCTTTGAATATTACCAAAGCAAACCACGGTAGAGTTGATGAAATCTTTAGCTAATTTATATGAAAAACCTAGTACTTCAAATAATGTTTATTTGATAAAGAAGTTATTTAATTCTAAGATGCAAGAAGGTGAATCTACATCAAGTCATTTGAATGATTTCCAGTCTATTGTAAATCAATTAAAATCGGTGAATATTTTGTTTGATGATGAAGTGAAAGCACTTTTATTTCTATGCTCTTTGTTAGATAGTTGGGATAACTTGGTAATGGTTGTTAGTAATACAACGTCTGCTACTAATATTTTAAAGTTTGATAATGTGATTAGTATAATCTGAATGAAGAAAAATACAAGAAAATTATATCATATGGTAATTCTTTAAATGTAGAAAAGTAGGGAAGGTAGAAGGAGAGATCTAAGAGTAAGAATAATGGGAAATCAAAGTCTAAAAATGACAGATCAAAATCCAAAGGTAAAAAAATAACTGCGCAGGAATTGTGGAAAGAAAGGACATGTAAGGAAACATTGTTGGTTGAGGAAAACAAAGAGAATGTACTAGAGAAAGGTAAAGAGGCAAACATTGTTGCATCTGAGGTAATGCAATATGCCCTTATTCTCTCCTTGGATAGTAAAATTAAATCATGGGTTTTAGATTTAGGAGCTTCTTTCCATGCTACCCCTAATAAGGGTTATTTCGAAATTATTTCCATGGTAATTTTGGACATGTTCATTTATGAGATAATGAACCATGCAATATTATTGGTAAATGGGAAGTTCATCTAAAATTTAGAATGGAAATACATGGATATTGAAATATGTGAGGCATGTGCCAAGCCTCAAGAGAAATCTAATTTCTATAGGACAACTAGGTGAATGCTGGTTGCATGGTTACATTCACAATCGACTCTTAGAAGGTTACCAAGGGATCTCTTGTTGTAGAAGAAGAGGCAAAAAAGGTAGGAACATTGTATTTGTCTACTGTATTCTGATTCCTTTTTTTGTGTTATCTAATTCAGATTTAGATGCAAGCATGTCACATAATCAGCTAGGCCATATGAGTAAAAAAAGACATTCAGATCTTAAAGGCTAAGGGTAAGTTATCAGATTTGAAAGATGTAGATCTTGATTTCTGTGAGCATTGTATATTTGGAAAGTAAAAGAGAGTGAGATTTCTCAAAGTTGGGTCAACAAAGAAGGAGAAAAAATTGGAGCTTATGCACTCAGATGTGTAGTGACTAGCCCATGTAGCTTCTCATGGAGGATCCTAATATTATGTGACTTTCATTGATGATGTCACAAGAAAGGTATGAGTTTATTGTATTAAACGTAAATATGATGTTTTTGATACTTTTAAAAGATGGAAAGCCCTTGTGGAAAATGAATCAAATTCAAAGTTAAAATGCCTTAGATCTGATAATGGTGGTGAGTACTGCAACAAGGCTTTCAATGATTATTGTTCAGTAAATGGAATACGCAGAGAAAGAATGGTTCTTAGAACACCACAGGAGAATGGTGTTGCAGAAAGAATGAACATGAAAATCATGGAATGTGTAAGAAGCATGAGGATACATGTTGGATTACCCTTGTAGTTTTCGGTAGAATCGGTAGACAAGACAGTTTATTTAATTAAGCGTGGGCCTTTAAGTGTCTTGGATGGTGGAATACCATAAGAAGCTTGAATTGGAAAAGAGGTAGATCTTTTATTTCTTAGAGTTTTTGGTTTAGAAGATTTTGTGCATATTGATAAAGAAAATAGAAAGAAGTTGGATCTTTGAATCAGAGAGATGTACTTTAATTGGTTATGAATCTGGAGATTTGGATTCCATTTTTGGGATTTAGAAGATTCTAAGATTGTTAGGAGTTGTGACATTGAATGGAATGAAAAGAGAATGTACATGGATCAAGTTTTGGTACCCAAAGATGAACTAGTAGAAGAGTTTTTGGATGAAAATGCATTCTTGGATTTAAAATTGACACCTACAGAGTTTACATAGTAGCGGTGTCGGTTGACCCCTAACCGATGTCGATTAACCCCGATCGATATCGGTCACTTGCACTGTGTCGGTTCTGAAGATCCAAACCGGCGTTAGATAGTCAAGCGATGTCAACAGGAAGTCACCGGCATCGGTCGCTATGCGAGATTGATACAAATTTGGAAAATGAGCAAAATGAGCATCGACACCCCAAATCTCAGTGAGAAGGTCACAAAGGGTAAGTAGATCTCCCAGAAAGATTTTCACCTTCCTTATCTTATTTGTTATTGGTGATAGTGGTGAACCAAAGAGTTTTAAAGAAGTGATGTAGGATGAGACTCACGTGAAGAGAGTACATGACTTGGATGAGGAAATGGACTCCTTGAAACAAAACCAAACATGGGATTTGGTCAAGTTGCCAGCAGGAAAAACAACATTGCAGAACAAATGGGTTTATAGGATCAAAGAAGAAGAGGGTGGACATAAAAAATACAAGGAAAGGCTTGTTGTAAAAGGATTTACACAGAAATCAGGTATTGATTTTGGTGAGATATTTTCTCTTGTAGTTAAAATGACTTCCATTCGTATTGTTCTAAGTTTAGTTGCAGTAGAAGATTTGCATTTAGAACAACTTGATGTTAAGACGACTTTCCTTCACGGTGATTTGGAGGAAGAGATATATATGCAACAACCGCTTGGGTATGAAGTCAAGGGTAAGGAGAAACTTGTGTGCATGTTGAAAAAGAGCTTGTATGGGCTCAAACAAGCTCCAAGGCAATGGTATATGAGGTTTGATAGCTTTATGCATGAGCATGGTTATATGAGATGTGAATCTGACCATTGTGTTTATTTCAAGAAGCTTGGAAATGGGAGCTATATTATTTTGTTATTGTATGTGGATGATATGCTTATTGCAGGATCTAGTATGTAGGACATTGGTGAGCTTAAAGAAAATTTAGCTCATACATTTGCAATGAAGGATTTGGGAGTGTAAAGAAAATCCTTGGCATGCAAATTCACTAGAGACATGAAGAACAAGAAATTGTATTTGTCTCAAGAACATTATATCAATAAGGTGTTGGAAAGGTTTAATATGCAAAATTCAAAACCTATAAGTACACCTATGGCTAGACACTTCAAATTAAGAAAATATCAGTGTCCTACATCACATGAGGAGGTTGAGTACATGACACGAGTTCCATATGCTTCAGCAATTGGAAGTCTCATGTATGTTATGGTTTATACCAGACCAGACATTGCACATGCAGTGGGAGTTATGAGCAAATTTATGGTCAATCCAGGTAAAGAGTATTGGAAAGCAGTCCAATGGATTCTCAGGTACTTGAGAGGTACATCCGACATGCGGTTATCTTTATGGAGGGTCAAATATTTATTTATGCGGCTATGTTGATTCAGATATGGTTGGGATTTGGATGGTAAGAGAAGCACCCTTTGGATATGTTTTCACATTAGGTGGGACGAAAGTTAGCTGGATTTTGAGATTGCGAGAAGGTTATGGCCTTATCTCGCTGAGGAAGAGGCCGAGTATGTTGCACTGCGAGAGGCTAGGAAAGAGATGATATGGATGAGTGGGTTCATAGAAGAGTTGGGAAAGAACAAGAATTGCAGATTGTACAATGATAGTCAAAGTGTGATTCATGCGTAAAAAATAAACGTTTCATTCAAGAACAAAACACATTCAGTTGAGATATCACTTCATACGGTAGGTGTTGGAGGATGGGTAATTAAAACTGGAGAAAATTCATACAAATGAGAACCCTGTGGATATGCTAATGAAGTCATTGACAAAGGAGAAGTTGGAGCTACACTCCACTTTTGTTGGTCTTCGAGTTTGAGACTTGAAGAGGAGAAACATGCCAAGGAAAGGATCCAAGAATGGAGTTGTATGATACAATGCAACAATTTATCTCCAAGTGGGAGATTGTTGAGTTGTGGAGCTTAATTGTTTCACATTAGCATGCTTTATTAACTTGCTTGGAATACATAGTAATGGCCCGACCTCCATCAATTGACCAACATCGGTCATTTGATGACCGGTATCGATCAAAGCAAGGAGGAACTCGACATCGGTTAGGGTAATCGACATTGGTTACCTGTGCGTGATTTTTATTTAACTCATGGGAATTAGATCTAACCTTTGATATAAAGTTGATCTAATGGTTGTAATAGCATAACTAAGTTTCCCTAAGTTTGTATATGGTTATATAAGCTAGAAACAAGGGTTAGATGAAAATAAGGGAGAATTGTAAGAAGGAATTCTGGAGAGAGAAAAAGAGAAGCTTGTGAGGAAGAAAGTATTGTACATCCAGGAGGTGTGGAAGATTGCAGATCTTCATTGTATATTCTCTACAAAGCTTTGAATAATAAGATTGGTTGTTTCTTGGTGGACGTAGCCCACATTGGGTGAACCATGTTATATCTTGTGTATTGTTCTTCTGGTTTATTTCACTTTTATTGTTTGTATGCTTAGATCTGAATAATATATCTGTACAACTGGTGTGATTAACCCCAACAATGTATGTTCACTTAGGTGGTTGTCATTGAAGCTCTTTAGTATTAGATACAACGTTGACAATGATTTTTTCTTTAGTAGGTTTGGTTGATGGCTTGAAAGTTGATTTACTTTGAAAGCGCATAGAAGATGAAGCTTGTTCCTGATACTTAAGCTTACCTATAGATAAGAGCTTAGTTTCATGAAGCTTAAGAGTATGAAAAAGTTGATCAAATGATGGAGATGTCTCAAAGAGAACACTCTCCTGGAGAGGCGCGATAAAATTTGAATGAATAAATCTTAAAGCTCAGAGTTTGCAAGTACATTAGACATCTTAGCTAAGTTGTTTTTGTATCATAAGACATAATTCACTAGATGTTCATTAGATCCTTGTTTAAGTTGTGCAAGTTGAGCATATGAGATCTTAGAGCCGATATTGATATAGAAATGAATGAGAAAAGCATCGGCTAGATGTGTAAAAGATGTTACCGAGTGGATATGTAGGTCATAAAACCAATGCATCACATAATTGTGAAGACTACGAGGGAAGAGCTTAGCGAGAAGAATATGATCATCTGCAAAATCTAGACATGCCACATGAAATGCTCGTAGATGCTCTTGTGGGTCACCATGCCCATTAAAAATCTTGGGGGTGATAAAGTTAAGAGGAAGCGGGCAAGCGGAAATGGTGGGTGTGAATGGGGTGTGAAGCAATAAAGTGGAATCCAAAGATGGAGAAGCACGAGAAGTAGCCTGTTGTAATTGGTAGATTTGAACTTGGAGATCTTGATAAAGAGAGGCTAAATCCCTAGTTCTTGCGGAGGAGACATGTCATGTATGAGAGACAAGAGGTGGCGTGAAGTGATTTGTGGGAGTAGGAACATAAACATTGATAGTAGAGAGTAGGTGGAAGAGTGGAGGCGGTGGTTGACTAGCTTGATAGAGGTGGGCATAGCGGTAAAAGCATTAAGCTTCACGAGATTGGTGGCCTCCTCATGAACAACGAATAAAAACAAGTCTAGATCTTGGGGATGCTCAACGATATGATCATTAAGGTATTTAAGGTGGGCTTCAATAAATTCATCATAAGATTGAGCCATAATGATGAGAGGTAAGAGCCCTAAAAAGAAGGTGGATTCGAGCATGGGGTTCACCAAAATAGTTAAGCAAAATATGAATAAATGCCTAAATTTGATTGCTATTGTAGCAGTAAATGAATAATTGATTAAGAACAAAATAGACCCAAGCAAATTATGTTATAAAATATAAAACCCTAGTTGTAAAGAGGAGGAAAAATAACTTAGTGATTTGTAGAGATCCCAATCATGCACAGAGCTAGAAAATAGGAAAATCCAAAGCACATATCGTCACAACGAAGCTCAAAAAAATGCGAGATCGGAGGAATATGCTAAGCAGTGGCACCGGAAAGGGCATGGGTGCTGCGGGTGCCACAAACTAACAATGGGCACATGTAACTACGAAAATGCTCAGAAAACCCTCTTTGGTAGTCACTGAGGTGTTAGTTGTCCTTTTCCTTTTGTTGTTCGTATATCACACAATGTTCATCGAGGTTGTTGAAAACTGTGATAAAATAATGACGTGGAAAACCCTCGAGAGAGACATCAAATCCTAAAAAAGAAAGATGCTAAATGAGGGGTCGAAGCCCTGTTCTCATTGTCATAATGGTGATCTTACAAATGAGCGTTGTACTACATCTCGGACCCAATGTAGCTCTATGTGTGTGTGTGTGTGCGGAATCGTGCCCTAGGTAGCTCTTACGCGTGTCACACTTAGATAACAAGTAAGTATCTAGATGTAAAGAAATGTAATAGATGTGTGCATGGAATAGAATTTACTCCCTCCTATGAAGTGTATACGATATAATGTAGTTCCTCGCCTTTGAATGAATGCTAGAATGGATGCTTGAATGCTCTTGAATAACCTATGAATGCAACCTTAGGTGGTGATAGAAAATGCTTAGTGCTTGGTCCTTTATTATGATCACTTAACTTTATATTTAAATGATTCCCTTGCTTGATTTTCATAATTAACCCTGAAAATGCCGACTACCAAAAAAATAAGATGCTCAAACAATGAATAGAAAGGACACACATGATGTGAACAAAATACAAAGAGGTTAGAGGCACCTAGAGGGGACAAGGCGCATGGCGCTGGTGTCTGGTGGGCGCGGTGTCCAGGATGTGAAATGTTGAGGTATGACAAGACAAATTGAGCAAGTAAAAGTGTAAGACCAAAAGTTGAAATAGAAAGAAAGCTAAGATGGCCAAATAAATGGGTTAATTAATACTTTTCTTTCTTAGGAATCATATGAATAGTAGTATGCAACCAAGACTAGATAATTACCCAAAGTGCATGATTTTTTGTCCACAAGGCCACGTGCACCACTCTAGTTTTAGCTACTCCAAAATTTTCCAAAACATTCATTGTTGAATGTGATGCTTCGAGTATGGTACGGGGCAAAACTCATGCAAAAGGTTGTCCCATTTCCTTTGAGAGCCATGGATTCAAAGGTAAGAATATGTCAAAACCAATTTATGAGAAGGAAATATTGGCCATACTTCATGCAATAAAGCAATGGAGACCATATCTAATGGGTAGACACTTCAAAGTAAAGACAAATCACGATAGTTAGAAATACTTCTTAGAGCAATGTTTATCATCGAAGAAGAACAAAAAAGGGTCTCAAAAATATTGGGATATGAGTTTCAAATAATCTATAAGAAAGGGAAGGATAATGTAGTTGTTGATTCTTTATCTTAGAAAGATGAGTCAGTTGAGGCATTGTTGTGTGCCATATATATTACAAGAAGATTGGGTAGATGAGGAAAGGTTTGAATGACAAGATAGCAGAGTACACAAAATCTCATTCATAATCTTTAACACAACCCAAACATGTCAAAAAAATTGTATGAAAAAGGGTTGCTTTATGATACAAGGATAAATTATACCTATGTACCAACTCGACCCTAAAAAATAGTGTTATATTTGAGCTTCATGCTTCTTAGTAGGGGCATTTGGGTTTCTTGAATACTTATCATCAAATCAAGCAAGATTTCTTTTGGGAAGGGCTAAAGGGGATGTCTAAAACTTGTGGTTGAATGCATGGTTTATCACAACAAAATAAAGACAAAACAATTAAGTCCCTAGGGATTTTTCAACCTTTGTCTATTCCTAGCCAAAGGTGGGAAGAGGTTTTCATGGATTTCATCACGAGATTGCCTAAATCAAAAGGGAAAAATTTAATCATGGTTGTGGTGGATAGACTCACCAAATATGCCCATTGTTGTGCCTTGTTACACCTATTTGTCGTAAGTACAATAATAACAACTTTTATGGATACAATTCATAAGCTACACGAGACACTAAAGATTATAGTAAGTGATTGAGACCCTATATTGACTAGTAATTTTTGATTGATTTGTTTTCATGTTTGGGTACTCGGCTAACTTGTAGCTCTTCTTATCATCCCGTTTAGATGGGCAAGGCGAGGTGGTAAACAAGTGTGCGGAAGGATATCTTCGTTGTAGGTGCCACTTTGCGAGAATGATGGTATAACACTTCCTTCCATACTTCATCTAAAATGTGTCCTTTTGACATTATATGGGTACCATCCACCGTCCATCACCTCATCCTTGAGAGGTCAACCAAGGGTTAGAGTAGTTGAAGAGCACATTCACTACCAACAAGAGGTACTTTATAGTCTCAAGGAGAACTTGGCCATGACGCAAAACCGCATAAAGCAACATCTTTGAACAACATCGCAATGAAAGACATTTTGAAGTCGATGATTAGGTTTTTGTGTGTTTACAACCATATAAGCAAATGTCTTTGAAACAACAAAAGAAGGATAACACATTTTCACCTAAGTATTATGGCCCTTATCAAGTGTTATAGAAGATTGGTATCATACAAATTGGAACTCCCTCATAGGCAACCAGAATACATCCAGTCTTCCATGTTTCTTGCTTGAAGAAGGTAATCGGACATAGTGGTATTAGCCTGCATAATGTTACATGAGCTCGATGAGGAGGGAAGAATCATCTTGGAACCAGAATGCATCCTTCGAGACGTGTACTAAACAATTGAGGACAAGTGTCATTACCATGTATCTAATCAAGTGGAAGAATCTAGACAATGAAGACGCCACATGGGAGGATGCAACATTCTTGTAGCAACATCCAGAGCTTCTCAACATTGGGGACAATGTTGCTCCGAGGGGAAGGGCATACTACGCCCTTAATCCTATATCTTATATTAGATGTGTATGGCCAACGATGGCTATCATAACTTCTTATCATGTTTTATCTCTTTCATATATGTTATAATATCGCTTGAGTCGGCCTTGGTGATGGCCATAACATTGGAATAATATTAAGAGTTAATATGTAGTAGTTGAGGATCATATTGATACTTAAGTCTTATTATATGGTTTGGAGGTTGCCCCCTCAAAGTGGCTAAATTATTATACTTGCATCTTGCGAACATTTCTCTATATTTTGGGTGCTATTTGGTATTATATTGTTGCCGATATTCAGATCTATCTAAGTAATTTCATTACAAATATGGGCTCTCTTAATGACCTACTCGGTGTTTGAAACAAAGAACAATATAACATGGGAAACAAAGTTGAAACCCTTAGATGCGAGAATGCCAACATTACATGAGGGAATCACTCCCACATGTTCATCAACAGGGTCCATAATGTGGAGGGTTTACGAGAGATAAGCCCGGTTAATGGCAACATAAAATGATGTAATGGTGGGCCATTGACTTTCACGAGGATGCATGCAAAGTGACATGGATGAAACGAATGTTCCTTGAATGCATTTAAGTGTATTTTGTGGTCTCAACTATCCATGCGTGACATTGAACCATACATATATTTTGGAAGCCAAGTTTAACTCTCAACCTTTCAAAAACACAAATTTTCTAGGTAGTGCTACAAACTTTTCACTAGGTATACACCCTCAAATTAAGGGACTTAGCGACTCATGCCTCTCCCCTAGCACCGGACCCACAAAATCAACTTTTAACACTTGGAAGCATTTTAGTTGCTCACGGGCAGACTGGAGGTATAAGAATGTACAATAAATAAATGATATACAGCTTTTAGATTGAGACATATTGATTCTGTTCACAATTTGTTTTAATAAATGTTAAATTCAAATGCAAATTTACATGCAACTCCCTAAGAACATTCAATTTGCATAACTGATTTCTCGAGTGGGCGTCGTATATATAATCCGAGCAAACACATAATCTGGCGTGGAATCCCGTCCTTTCATCTGCTCTCCATAAATTAAACCCTCAGGGAAAAACCAGTTCTCACAGAGTCGAAATGGGTGCACACGTAAAAGATCTGCAATCAAAGGCAGAATTGGATGCCATCCTAAGCGAAGGAGGGCCTGTTATTTTACATTTCTGGGCAGAATGGTGCCAAGCCTCCAAGCAGATGGATCAAGTCTTTTCCCATCTCTGCACCGATACACCTCACGGGAAATTCCTCAGGGTGAGTTTCCAACTACCCATTTTTTCCCCAGCCCGAATACTACCGAGTTTTTTTAATTTTAAGGGTTTGTATGATTATTTTAAATATTGATCTTTTCGTCGCTAAATAGGTTGAAGCAGAACAGCAACCGGAGGTTTCAGAGTTGTACACTGTCTCGGCGGTTCCATTTTTCGTCTTCTTTAAGGTCTGTCAGAATTGCATTAAATCCTAGACCTTTATAGCTAAGTTATTTTTTTCTTTCGGTTTTTCTATATGTTTGTTCAATTTCATTTTTTTAGGGTTGAGTGAAGTTCACTTTACCTGTAAATCAGCCAAACCCTGGTCGTCTATTATTTGAGCCAAATCATGGCTATCCTTTTCCTGTGCCAGACAGCATTTACATGTTTTTGATCCAGACCTTAATTACCTAATTTTGTGAGCCAAATCCTAATATCTTTTGTGAGCGAAACCCTGATTTCCGTACGCGAGCCAAAACCTGATTGCCATATTTTAATGCGGAAACGTAGTTGTGTCTAATCAAACAAAATGCCAGTTGCCTGCTTTTCCAAGGCAACCTTAGTTGCATTTTTGAGCGTCGAAATCCTAGTCATCTCTTTTTTAAGGCAACATCCTAGTTGTGTTTAATCAAGCAAAAACGTAGATGTTGCCCGGTTACCTTTTTTGAGGTAAAATCGTAGTTTCCACATTTTTCCAGAAAATCTCCAGAAAATAACCAATTAAGAAAAGCCCTAGTTGTGTTTAATTAAGCAAGCTGCGAAACTCAAGTTGCCCTTTTTGAGGCAAAAATCCCAGTTGTTACCTCTTTTGCTGAGGTAAATCCTAAGATGCATTTATATTTTGGCTAAGATAAATAAAATATGTTATATTTTGGCTAAGATAAATAAAATATTTTATATTAACAGCATAAATTGTCCACGGAAGTAGAATGATCAGGGCAGACATGGATTTGAGGGTTACTCCTGCAAGTCTTTTAGGCATGAAATTGAACAGATTCTCCATATACAATATTGAATATGCCAGTGAAACGCCTGGAGGCCTGTGGCTGACGCCTGCGCTGTACCTGGTGTTTCCCGCACTGCCGCCTCGGCCGCTTAATTTTTAAATTGTTTTAAAACAACACAGTTAACAGTTTAATTTTAATCTAATACCCATAAATTCTTCTAATCTAAAACCTAAACCGCCTGCGCTGTACCGGGTGTTTAGCCCCCGCCCGCTAAACATAGAAAAAAATGTGTTTTTTAAAACATTTTTTTAAAGCACACAACAATAAAAAATTATAAATTCTTCTAATCTAAAACCTAAAAGCTACCTCTAAACAATAAAACAAAAGAACAACACACAAACAAAACATAAAGCAAACAAACTCACATTGTGGCTCTCCAAAATTGCATTGTGCTTGTCTAGGGTTTGAGGAGCTATTGCTAAGCTTGTAGGAGTGTGAGGAGCTATTGCTAAGCTTGGAGGAGTGTGGGGAGCTGCAAAGGAGGATTTGTGAAGGATTTGATTTGTGGTTTACTAAGTGAAGGTAAGTTTTTTTTTAATTTCTAGCCTTGTTCCTCTATTTTTTTTTATTATTTAATCTTTCACACATTACATTTTTTTGCTTATGTTCATTTTTATTTTGCTCTTTCCATTTAATTTTTTTAATTTTCATTGTTCAATCACAATGCAATTGCATGCCATTGTTTTCTTTGCTTAATTTTTTTTTAAACCTTGTAGGTATTTCTACAATGGCAACAAGTTCTGCTTCTTTTGGGCAATCTTTGGCCAAAGACTTTGACCCAAATTCACCGTTATGGAGGCACGTGAATAACAATAGTTCAACAACTCGCAGGTGGTGGTTGTTTTGAATGGAAATGCAATGAGTGTGATGGACTATTCAAAGGCTCTTACAGTAGGGTGAAAAGCCATTTGTGTGCCATAACGGGTAATGGTATAAGAGTATGTAGGGGGAGGAATAATGTTGGGGTGCCAAAAGCAAATGTTTTGGCATATATCAAAGAGCAGGAGGATGCAGAGGCTAAAGTGGCTATGAGAGTGGGTCATCCATTGGCCAAAAGAGGAGGTTCATCTCGTTCAGCAAGGCCTCCAGTTGCTCCATCACCTAGTGGATCCCCAATTGTGGCCATGCCACATCCATTTGTGGCTCCTATCTCCACAGATGAGGATGTTTCCCTTGCACGAAAGAAAAGTAAGACAAAAGGGCCACTGAAAAGGCCTTTAAGAATGAGAACAAGGAGATTGCAGATGAATGCATCGCAAGGTGTGTATATGCTAATGGTCTTTCTTTTAATGTGTGGAGATCACCTTATTGGCATGAGATGGTGAAAGCTATCAATGAGGCACCAAAAGGGTATAAACCACCGTGATATGAGAAGATCCGCACCACCCTTTCGATAGACAAAAAAATATGTGGAAACCTCCTCGCAACCAATTAGGGACTCATGGACCAAAACCGGTGTGTCCATTGTTTCGATGGATGGAAAGATGCAAGAAACCACCCTTTAATCAATGTGATTGCAAGATGCCCTAAGGGGGCAATGTTTTGAAAAAAGTTGATTGATTGTGAGGGGCAAGTGAAGGATGCCCAATTCATAGCCAACATTCTCTTTGAGTCCATCGAGGGTTGGGGGCTCGAAAATGTTGTCCAAGTGATAACGGACAACGCCAAAAATTGCAAAGTTGCGGGGATGCTAGTTGAGGCACGGTATGGGCATATTTTTTGGACACCTTGTGTTGTGCATTCATTGAATTTAATGCTAAAGAAAATGGCAAACAAAATAGAGTGGATCCAGCAAGTGTATGCAGAAGCTGAAGAAATCCAAATGTTTGTCACCAACCACCACATGTCACAGGGCATTTTTAGATCATTCTCGCAGTTGGAGCTACTGAAGGTAAGGACAAGCTTTATTTCTTTCTTTCTTTTTAATTTAAAATTTAATATAAGTTTTTTAGTATTCTTTTAGCTTTCAATTTTATAATTTAAATTTTATTTTTAATTTTTGTTCCTCGTTCTTATTAGGTTGCCGAGACTGGTTTCAGATCACACACAATCGTCTTCGAGAGACTAGTGAAGGTGCGAGAGGCACTCATGAGGATGGTAACATCCAATCTTTGGTCTCAGATGGAGGCAATCAAACACTCAAGGGGCTCAAAAAGTGAAGAACTTGATCTTAGAGGACTCTTGGTGGGATAGAGTGGGTTATCTCGTTGAGTTTTATGAGCCCATTATGAGCATGATCCGGCATCGACACGGATCAACCATGTCTAGAGAGATATATGACGGCATCGACTCAATGATCGAGAAGATAAAAGCCGCCATAAATGCAAAAGAACAAGATCCCGAGGAAATATTTTTCAAACAAGTGAAGTCAATCCTCATTGAGCGGTGGAACAAAATGACCACCCCATTACATCTACTAGCTTTGCAGACGACTCCTAGATTTTATAAAGACAGAGATCCTTTCTCGCAGGAGGGTAGCACCATACAGGGATGCGGAAGTCAGTGAGGGATATATGGCGGCATTGGCTAGGCTCTTCCCTGATCCTGAGGCCCAAGACCAGGTTATGGTAGAGTTTGGCAATTTCATAGCAGAAACGGGTCATAGCCTTCTCGCTCTTCGGAGCAAATACAAGATGGATGCACATATGTGGTGGTACCTCCATGGTACTTCATCGGCTTACTTGCAACCTCTTGCAATCAAGGTCTTGGCACAGGTAAGTTTTTAATTTTTTTATTCTCTTTTCTTTTAGTTTTTTAAAATTTAAGTTTGAGTGTTTAAATCTGAAGTTGAACTTTGCATTGACTTTGAAGTTTGGGTTGCCTTAATAGGTCAGTAAGTTCATCTTCCTCGAGCGCAACCGGAGTACGATAATTTCATCCACTCACGTAAACGCAAAGATCGGGGGCTAAAAGGGTCAAGATTTGGTATACATACATTCCAACTTGCGCCTTTATCCCACAAGCAGCCAAAGTACAAGGAAGGGTCAACAAGACATTGGGACATTGATCCAGAGATAGTTGACTTGGATGCTTCCATTTCCCACCATGGAGCATATGATGATGAGGGGAGTTTTGTGGCACCACGAGACCTACATGCACAAGGGGGTGCAATTGGCAGTGGCCCTAGTGCGAGTGGTTCGAGCCCATGTGGTTCTAATGAACCACATAATGATGATGATGTAGTTGATTTTGATCCTCTTGATGAAGAGGAATATGATGAATATTGACAATGAAAGATAGTTTGAACTTTGAATATTGATCTATGATTGAATTTAATATATCATGAGATTCATGACATTCACATTGTGTTTGATTTAAGTATTTTAATTTAACTTTTAAGCTTTTAAGTTTCTAAGTTTTATTGGTATCCTAGCTTGTTTGTTGTGGTTATTCACTTATTTAGCTTATAACTTGTCTTTTATCTTGTCTTTCATATGCATAATATGTGGTTAATAATTAAATTCCTATTTAGAAGGCTGAAATTTATATACTGCCGTATTTTTAATTTTTATATAGTTTTTTTGAATTACTGTCATAACCCCAAATATAAAGTTTATCCTAAACGCCAGTATCCTTTAGCAGGGTATGAAAAATGATTCATGGTTTTGCTAACAGAGTCCTCAAAAATATTGCCACCAAAGGACATAACCACCAGCACCTCTAACCAACCAAGGCAACTATTATCGCTATAATCTACTGGGCTAAATATAGTGCCGATACACCCGATTCTGATCCCGCCTCCCGTATCTACGGGATATGTGCCTTTAGATAGACAGTCAAACTTTACAATAGCAAACTGCTAAATAAAGAATGCTTTTGTAAAACTGAAAAACAAACTACTTATAAGCAACTGCTAAATTTGGAGAGCCAAGCATAGGACTGCCCACCGGCACCTCCAACCAACCAAGGAAACCATTATCACTATAATTTATTGGTCCAAATATAGTGTTGAAAATTCCTCTACACCATGATAAAGCAGACACTATTCTCAAAGAACCTGTAAAATTGAAAGCCAATCAAAACTGCTGAACTTTAAATGCTAGAATCTACAATCACATACACTAGAGAAACACTAACTAAAAAATACTCATATCTGCTCCAAATCACATCAATGTTTTATTAATCAGAAAACAGAAGCTACAATAATTTGGAACACACTCTCGAAAAAACTCTCACGGAATGAAGAAGCCTTTTATAGTTGAAGAAGAGACCCTAAAAATAACGTGGATCCTAAAATTGGATCCATCCTAAAATTAAATCAACCCTTGATCTAATTTTATACTAGGGATCTGTGTCCTTAAATAGACAAAGTCAAACACTACAATAGAAAACTACTAAATAGAGATTTGCTTTTGTAAAACTGGAAAGCAAACTACTTAAATTCAACTGCTAAATTTGGAGAACCAACAATAGGACTGCCCGGAACAGGACAACCAAGATTAGACTGCTGTTCTCTGTGATTGTATGATATGCTGATGTGTGCTCAGGTTTCACATGTGCGTGCTGAAGGATGCATTCTGAAGTACCATAATCTAACACTCCCACTTATTAAGGAATGTGTTCTCCACCAATCCCAATCTCTCCTTGAACATCTCAAATTTTCCCTTAGGTAGAAGCTTTGTTAGAATGTGTGCAACCTATTGCTTTGTCAGAAAATAGTCTAGAGCAACTGCTTCCTTTTGAATTCTGTTTTTGAGAAATTTATCTGTGATGTCAATGTGCTTGGAGCAGTCGCGAAATACTGGATACTCAAAGAGTTTGATACAACTCTGATTGTCACAATAAATAATTGTGTCCATTTTCTCACTTGTTAGCTCTGCAATTAACTTGTGAAGCTAGATGGCTTCACAACTAGCAGTGTTGGCTGCCATGTACTTTGCCTCTACTGAACTCAATGCCACTGAAGTCTGCTTCCTGTTGAACCAAGATATGACTCCTGAACCCAAATTGAAGCAACATCCTGAAGCACTTTTCTTGTCACTTGTATCTCCTACCTAGTCAGAATCAACAAATCCATGCAACATCAACTCATCATCCCTTGCATATCTCAGACCAAAATGTACTGTGCCCTTCAAGTATCGGAGCACATGCTTTGCAGCAACCTAGTGAATCTTCCTCGGCTCAACCATGAATTGGCTCAAAGTTTTCACTGTAAACATATGTTTGGTTTGATATTACTAGATATGTCAAGGATCCAATCAATTGCCTATACACCAAAGGATCTTCCAAAGGTTGATGTTTGCATTAACCTAGTGAATCTGCCTCGGCTCAACTGTGAACTAGCTCAAAGTGTTCATAGCAAAACATATATCTGGTCTGGTATTAACAATATAGGTAAGGATCCAATCAACTGCCTATACTCCAAAGGATCTACCAAATTTGAATCTAAGTCAACATGTAACTTCATATTCGGTATCATAAGAGTGGTGATGGGTTTGCAATCCATCATTTGGAACCTCTTTAGAATATCAACTGTGTATTTTCCCTGCCCAAGGAAAACCTCAATCATCCCTTGACACACCTCTAGACTCAAGAAATGATGCATCAGTCCAATGTCCTTCATGTCAAATTCTTTGGCCAACTCTTCCTTGCACCTTGCAATGAACTTTTTGAACTCCCTGTAAGTATCAAGTCATCTACATACAGGACCAAAACCAACAAATTAGATCCATCAAATAAATAATACAGATTGGGATCTGTTGCTGTTTTAGTGAAGCCCAAACCTAACAGGTACTCATCAATCCTGGATTACGAAGCATGGAACGCTTGCTTTAACGTGTAAAGAGCTTTCTTCAACCTGCACACATGGGTCTCTTGCCCATGCACCTCAAATCCTCTTGGCTGATTAATGTACACTTCTTCCTCAATCAAGCCATTCAAAAAAGCTGTCTTAACATCCATCTGATGTAACTGCCAACCAAAAATAGCTGCTAAAGACATAATGGTCCTAATAGAAGTATACCTGGCAATTAGAGCAAAGGTCTCCTTATAGTCAACTCCTCTTTGAGAGAATCCTCTAGCCACAAATTGAGCCTTGTACTTCTTAATGTTAGTTTCAGCTGCATGCTTTACTTTGTATAACCAATGGAATTCATTGTTGACTTCCCCATCGGTCTTTACACTTTGAGAGAATCCTTCAGCTACAAACTGATCCTTGTACTTCTCTATGCTAGCTTTAGCTGCATGCTTCACCTTGTATAACCATTGAAATCTATCATCAATTTCTTCATTAGTCCGAATAGTATCTGCTCCACATCATTCTTCATGATGGAGTTGTACTCCACCATGGCATCCTGCCATACTTGTTGACTTGCCGCCTTCTCACAACTGGAAGGCTTTGCATCAATGATGGAAGACATCAATGCAACACAACTGGGAAACTTCTTAGGAGGATGACGTACCCGAAAAAAAAGTCTTTGGAGCACCAACTTGCTCCTTTGCCTCTTGCAATGTTTGTTGAAGCCATTTAGGCTTCCTAGCTGTCTTGGGGGTAAAGTTGTCTTTGTACTTGTATTGGAACTTGTACTCCCTGAAACTTTTGGATCAACACTTGGGGCAGCAAGTGTTATCTTTTCCGGAAGTGCTGTTGGAAGCTCCTAGGATTTGGAAGACCATGCATCCTCATCCACCTTCACATCTCGACTCACTACTATCTTCCTTTGAGATGGAACATAGATCTTGTAAGCCTTAGAGGTCTCACTGTAGCCAACTAGAATACCCTTCAAATTGGAGGGTTCAAGCTTTGTCCTTTTCTCCTTGGAACATGAACAAAATCCAGATTCCCAAATACTCGATAATGGGAAACATCTGGTTTCTTTCCTATAAAAGCTTCTTGTAGAGGCTTGTCCTTTCAACACTTTATGATGACACTTGTTCAATATATAGACTTCAACACTACAAGCTCTTGCCCAAAGAAACATATATCTAAGTCATGAACCATAGACTTAACAATCTCTACCATGGACATGTTCGTTCTTCTTACAACCCCATTTTGCTGTGGATAGTACAATACTGTAAACTTTCTCTTGATCCACGCTCTTGAGCCAGAGAAATCAAAGTCATTTGAGGCATATTCCCCTCCATTGTTTGATCTCAGTAACTTGATCTTCTTGCCTGTTTGGTTCTCAATAAGGGCTTTGAACTCCTTAAACCTGTTGAAGACCTCATCCTTGGTCTTCATAAAATAAATCCAAGTCTTTTTGGAAGAATTATCAATGAAAGTAACATAGTACAAATTATCTGTCAACGAGGCTGATGACATAGGTCCATAGATGTCTGAATGAATCAGATCTAGAATCCCCCTTGACCTATGCTCACCGCTTGAAAAAGAGGCCTTCACATTCTTGTCGAGTGCAAATCCCTTGCACAACCCTCTCTTTTCCACCTGGAAGTCAAGGAATCCAACCACTATGTGCTTCAAAAAATTCAACGATCGATAATTTAGGTGCCCAAATCTTTTGTGTCAAATGAGTCAAATCTTGCATAGATTGTCATTGCTGGTCAATAAAGCTCTCTGCTTCATCAGATCTACCAGCAACTTGTGAAGGCCACCCTCGAACGACCTTGGCCAAGACTCGACCAGGGCTCGGTGGTATGATTCATGATGAGAACTTGTTGATCATCAAACTCAGCCCTACACTTCAAATCTATTAGAAGAAATTGAAAGGAGATTCTTAGTCATACCAAGAACATATAGTACCTCATGCAAATGTTGAACTTCCCATGTTGGCATGCAGAATGAGATAAATGCTTGTCATTGGGTACTTGACATCATCGACATGCTCCACTCGAATGTTTGTTTGTTGTTCCTTCAATCAAGAAATCTGCCTTGTTCAAAGTCATATGTCTTGAGGCTCCACAATCAATGTGCCACCCAACACTTGAGACTGTGTTGGTGGAAAGGCACGACACAATGGCAAAAGGTCAAGCGGACGTTGTGTCAAGCCTGACAATCAACTTGTCTACTCCTAAAGCTTCCATACTTCTTGCAAATTGCTATTGCTTGCCCTTACCTTTTGTCCTCTTTGGACACCGAGAAACATTATGACGATGCTTATTGCAATTGATCACTGATAGGACTCATAACCTTCTTTTGGTGTGTAGATGACCTTGAGTTTTCTTTCTTCGTTTGACCATTCTTGAATCTTTTCTTTCCTCCCTTACGTTCTCGATGAGGCCTTGGTATGGAACATTGGTCTCGAAACTATTTGAGACCTGCCTCATCTCTTCTCCAATGAAAGCATCCAATTGTTCTCGAAGTTAGTTAACTTCTTCTCGAGCAAAGATAACTTGAACAAAGTTGTGCCATGGTGGATTGAAGCCATTCAAAGCAATTTGGACTAGCTTAGAAGCATAACCTTGAATACATTCGCATTCTAGTACAAGGTTCCCAAGGCACGATACATCTCCTGGCGGTCTTATTGGTGGCAATAAGAAGGATCAAATGGTCCTTTACCAAATCCAATGGGAGTTGCTTTGCCTTCATTGCTTTGTTGTACTCTGCCGAGATACGTGGGAGGTGTAACCTTCTCCACGAGGTACTATAATTTTGTTTCTCCTAAGATATTCTGCAATTTTAATATTAGTCACCGCATTCGGTGGATTTTATTAAAAAAATTGAAAATCGTCAAATGTGATAATCACAGAGAAATTTGTCAAGATTCGCGAATCGAATCATTCCCTATTTGCAATTTGTTTGCTTGTTATATTTTTGGGCGTGGATGCATGGTTATGGAGCTAGACGAGGTTGTAGGATCGTGTGCTCAATCGTAATCACCTCGAGTTAAAGTTATGGCAGCGGATGTGGTTATGGCGACCCAAGGCTGAACGCTGAGTAGTGTGCACCCAAAGAAAGCAACCTTGTGAATTTAAACACAAAGCACTCTTTGTGACGGAAAACTTGGAAAAATTCCTTGATCGCATTAGAAATAATGCGAAAAACCTGCACACGAATTAGATTACGGATGATAACCCTAACTGCGACCATTCACGACATGCCTAAACATAACTTTATTCATTTTTATTTATTTATAAAGATTTTGTTGTGTTTTATAATTTAAAAAAAATTTGTTACTAATGTTGTGTAATAGATTATATAATTTAATTTAGAAACTAATTTTGTAGGATTTTTAACTTATATATTTAATAGTTTTTATAATTTATTATGATAATTAATTTTATTTTTTTGTAATTTTAGTTTATAGTTTTTATCATATAAATTTAGTTTAATGTTTTTATTTTAATGTGTTTTTGATATGTTTATAAATGATTTATATGAAATGTTAGTTGAATTTATTCACGAATTTAATGGTTGATTTTTTAGTAATGGATTTTTTTTACGAATTTAATCCTCGTGAATTCGAACATGAATTTGAATGTGGTGACTTAGATTTTAATTTCTATGACACATAGAGGATCTGTCGCATATCAGTAGTTGCCATTATTTGCAACTATTGGAACAAGCTCAAATCTACATTCACGAGATCACTAAGCACCGAAATGCCCCTGGGGGTCCCATATCCATGCAAAAACGTTTCGGAAACGCGAAACGGATATATGAAACGCGTGCTCAAACGTTTCGAAACGTTTTTTTTTTAAATTAAAAAAATGTCTAACTTATCTAGATTATTATCATGTATATGTGAATCATTGAAATTGTAACCATGTTGAATGATGAGTTATGACTCTTTAGAAGTTCAAATTTCAATGAATACAAAATATTTTGAGTGCTTTATCAATTATCTCTTATGGTCTACAAATTTACAATTATAAAATGAGTATTATGCATATATATATATATATATTTAATAATATATTGTATGGACGTTTCCGGCAACGTTTCGTATACAAGGTTTTTTGAAAATTGCCGTTTTTGCGTTTCGTATCCGTTTCCGTTTCAGAGCAAAATAGTGAGATCAACTAGAGTTTCACACCCCACAAGCCTTAGAGGTCCATGTATCGATTGTTGACACACTTTTGTCTTAATCACGAAGCTTGAACATTCTACCCACTAAAATCCTTCCAACGACTCTACTTAATACAATTAGTAGAATTTGGAAGATTTCAACAATTGTGCTCTGATACCATGTTGAAAATTCCTCTACACCATGGCAAGTAAATTTTGATCTTAAAGATTTACGAAAATTGAAAGCTAATCAAAATCGCCGAACTTTAAATGCTAGAATTTACAATCATATACAACAGGAAACACTAATTGAAAAATAATCGATCTTCTCCAAAATAATATCATTGTTTTATTAATCGAGAAAATAGAAACTAGAATGCATTGGAACATAGTCTAGAAAAAACACTCATTGAATGAAAATTAAATGAATAAAACACCTACCTTAGGCCTTCACTTGTAGTTGAAGACGAGATCCTAAAAATAGCTTGGATCCTAAAACTGGAACCATCCCAAATTTAAATAAACCCTTGATCTAATTTCATCCTAGGCATATGAGCCCTTAAATTGACAAAGTCAAACTTTATAAAAGCTAATCGGTAAATAAACAATTGCTTTTCTAATTTTGGAAAACAAACTACATAAGAATAACTATTAAATTTGGACAACCAAGAATAGGACAACCAGGATTAGGATTGTCGTTCTCTATGATTGCACGCTCTATGAAGTGTGCCCGGGTTTCACATGTGAGCCTTGTTGAAGGATGCATTTTGAAGTACCATAAGCTAACACACAATAACCAGCGATAGAAGAAACCAAGGATACCAACGACAACAATCTCAAATCAAGGCTTAAAGAGTGAAAATCACTTACAAGCTAGAAGATTGGGCCATTTGGTGCTTCCACTGTTAGTACATAAGCGTTGGTTGAACACTTGATGTAGTTGTGGTTAGGGGGTCTAATTAAGGACTACCTTAGACCACGCAACCCATAATAATTATGCGCTATTACCCTAAATAGAGCACAAAACAATAGATAACATGCAATGTAAAACACAAATTATTCAATGAAGGAAATTTAGTTACAAACACAAAATATGGCCTTGTTATTATAGTCTTGAAATTCAAAGATTACAATGATCCTAAATGGGATCTCAAAATAAAATGCTTCTATCCTAGACTTGTAGGCTTTGCAAGACTCTGCTTGAACCAACAATGGTTCCTTCTTCACACTTAGGTCGCAACAACTCGTAATCTTCTTTGTAGACTTTATTCTATATATACTTACTGGTCACAACCCCTTATACGACTTTGACCAACTTATGTATAGGTAGGAAGTAATTATGGAAGTTGAAATAGTTCATCTTCCAGTAGTTATGTTATCTCAAATGTCAAGGGTTTCTGAATGCAACACATGGCTTCATGTCAATGTTGATCTGAGACGACACATGGATATCGATTCGTCTTCCTTCCTTTGCAATTGTCAATGAGTGTACGCAAGTGTTGTGACCAATCGCATGCGCTATCTTCAGATTATTACCCCTTGTGCAAAAACACATAAGTTTGTGTCAATGCACAACTTTTTTTTTGCCCCTTCCTTTAAAGTAGCTCAAGTGTTCCCTTACACCCTTTTCCTACACTTTTACGTCTAATGTGCAAGTTCCCAACTTCGCGCCTCTACATTTACGCCAAGCTTCCTCACTTTTGAGTAGAAACCAAGCTTTTATTTACTTATTCTTACTTAAGTTTTGTTAGGTGATGCCGATTACTTGTGCTCTCGGTTGGTCCTACATCATACAACTCGGTTAAGAAAAATGAATCATGCGCTCCTCGCTCATGCGTATTCCATTAGGTCTTCAACAAATCATCCATGTATAGCACTTTCGGATGCACTCAACCACATCTTATCTTCTCGTTAGAAAATAAGGGATAAAAATATGCGGAATAATCCCTCACAGAATCGCAATAGAGAAACTAACATGCAAAAATATTACAGATCTCAAATAAAAGTGCGTAATAAAATAACACAACACAAAGAGACAATATTTAACGTGGTTCAACCAATTTGGGCTACGCCCACTAAGAATTACTTATTCAGATTTTATTACAAGCCACTGCTCTCTCAATACAATACTCAGATCTATTTGGAGCTATGCTCAACAAATTCTACAGAATTCACACCCGAATTCAAAACACATCTGCAATGTTACATTATACCTACCATATGCATAAAACCATATAAGTAGACAAATCGCTTTAACAATTTTACAAAACCGTGGGTAATTAAAATCATGGGCCAAAATCGTCCCACAAACCTATGGGTCAAAAACCCGCCCATATAATAAAATGGCTATTTCCTTGGGGGGTTAAGACAACTGTGGAAAGTGTACGTTACTCTTGGTGTACGAGTCTTCAACACTTTCTCACATGAAAACAAGCTCCACAACCTAACAATCTTCCACTTGGAGACTAGTTTTCCTCTGAGCAAGCTTCTCAACCCTTAACTAGTTTTGGTGAAGACCAACCAAAGCTGAACACAACTTAAATTTTTCCTCTTGTGACACCTTGGTCATCATGTGTCGCAGGATTCGAGTGGTATGAATCTTTCCAACTTCAACTTCTCTTCCTCCAAAGCATTGTCTGATGAAATGGTTCTTTAATCGTATATGCTTGTCTAAGTGGAAAGCAAAGTTCTTAGCTAGGTGTATAACACTCGACTATCACTATGCAACTTTCCTTCCTCCCGCTTATGACCCAACTCCTCAAGCAATCTTTGTAACCAAATCATTTCTTTGCTTGCCTCCGTGGCAAAGAACATACTCACCTCTGTGGTCGATAAAGCCACCAATTTTTATAGTCGTGAAATCCGGCTCACACCGCTGTCCACCTACAAGTGTAAACATAACTTGTCGTGCTTATCTGTTGTTTACATCTCCAACCATATCTCGAATCTACATAACCACACAAAGTGGTGTCGATCCTATAGCACAAAATTGTCCCCATGGTTCCTCTCAAATACCGAAGGATCCACTTTATCGCACGCTAGTGATCTCTACCTAGATCACTCATAAATCTACTCACCACTCCCACCGCATGGGCAATATCGGCCCGGTGCACACCATGGTATACATTAAAGCGCCAACCGCATTGATGAGTAAGGTATCTTGGACATCTAGTTTCTCTCCGCTCTATCTTGGGACACTGCTCCTTTGATAACTTGAAATGATCTCGCCAAAGGAGTCCCAACCTGGTTTAACATCCCTGCATATTAAGACCTTCTTAATGTACTCTTCACGAGATAAAGTCACCTGTTCCTTCCTATCTTGAAGATATCCTCATACTAAGGATTTGTTTGGTTGCCCCCAAATCCTTCATAAAGAAAGGATTCACTTAGCATTTTGCTTCTTGAGTACTTTTATTTCGCATGATTTTTACTCGCAACCAACATGTCATCCACATATAGACAAAGGATAATATAACGCCATCCTCAAATTTCTTTGTATACACACAATAGTCGAGTGACATCTAATATAACCTTGCTCCATCATGAAGCTATCAAATTTCTTATACCATTGACGTGGAGCTTGTTTCAAGCCATACAAGCTCTTCTTCGGTTTGCACACCATCTCTTCTTTACCTTTGACCTCATACCCCCTAAGTTGTTGTATATATAGTTCCTCCTCCAAATCACCATGGAGAAATGCGGTCTTTACATCAATGCCTGCTCTAAGTGTAAGTCTTTTGTGCAACTATTTCAAGAACAGTTCTAATAGAAGTCATTTTTACTGCGGGAGAGAAAAATCTCATCAAAATCTATACCTTTTTTCATGCAAACCCTCGACCACTAACCGAGCCTTTTATTTTTTCTTTCTCCTTCCTTTTGACTCTAAACACCCACTTGTTTTGTAATGCTCTTTTGCCTTTGGGTAGCTTCACCATATCCCATGTTTGGTTCTCCATGAGAGCTGATGCTCCTCATCCATGGCTTACTCCCATTTCTTCGACATCTACCTCCATTGCTTCATCAAAGCTCTCGGAGCTCTGCACTATCGGTGAGTAATAAATAATAAAGAGAAGGAGAGAAACTGTTTAGGTTCTCTTCTTACCCTAGAAGACCTCTTCAATATAGGAGTTTGGGGTTCTGTTGAGGAGGTTCCGAACCGATTCATGTGTCACTTTCCCATCAGGAAGATCCTTTACCGTGCATATTTTTTTTGGATTCTTCCCCTGTTTTCCGCAATGCCGCTTATACATGACTTTCTCATTAAAGATCACATCCTAGATCGAATTATTTTCTTGTTCTTAATACTCCAACATTTATATCTAAAGTCATTACCACCATAACCAATGAAATTACATTTTTTTGATTTAGCCTCTAGCTTGGTCCTATCATCCTTATCTATATGGACAAACACCTCACATCCAAAGACTCTAAGAAATGAATAATCAACTTTCTTACCATACCAAGCCTCCTCGTGTATGCCTCCATCCAAGGCACTCGAGGGTCCTCTGTTTATCAAGTACACAAATGTGCTCACCGCTTCGCCCAAAAAGAAGAGATAGTCTTCCGCATGTAACCTCATGCCCTAAGACGTTCCATTATTGTTTTGTTCATCCTTTCGACACCCCTTTCAGGCCGTGAGTTTTCGGAACCGTCTTTTGCTGCGCAGATTCCATTCTTAGAATAGTAATCATCAAATTCATTGCACGCAATACTCCCCTCCATTATCCGACTTGAGACATTTTAGCTTAAGACTGTTTGATTCTCTACCAAAGCTTTCCATTTAATAAAAGTGTCAAATACATCGATTTGTTTCTAATACAATAAACCCAAACTTTCCTTGTTGCATCATCAATAAAAGTAATATAATAACTTCAACCCCAAGAGATAATACACGAGCCGGCCCCCATACATCATAATGCATCAACTCTAACTTAATCTCTTTTTCAGTAGGTCCAACCTTGAGAAACCTTACTGCTTCTGTTTCCCATATATGCAGCTCTCACAAAACTCCAAACTGCATTTCAGTATATCCAGGCGAATCCTTCTTTATGATCTCCATGCCCTTATGGACTCATATGACCGAGCCTATAGTGTCACAATGTTGTCTACTTACAAGCCACAAGATTACAAACATTAGTGCTATAAGTGGTTAAATACAAGGTTCCAACCTTCTTACCTCTTGCCACCACAAGAGCACCTTTTGGTAACCTTCCAAGAGTCCTCTGTAAATATCACAAGACAACCATCACTTCCCAATTGCCGCCGATATCAAATTTCGTCTTAATGTAGGCACATGTCTAACATCCTTCAATAACCAAGTATTCCCATTCGCATCTTAACTCAAGTAACCTTTTCCAACTATCGTAAGGCTCATCATCACCGAGAAAAACATGCCCAAAATCTCTTGAACATAATCAACAAAATAATGCTATGTGGAGTAGCATGAAAAGAAGCCCCAAATCTAAAACCCAAGATTCATAATATTGTGAAAAGAAAGAATCAAAGCATTTGACATACATTCCATGTTCCACATTTGTCTCTTTGTTTTTTTCATGTTGTTTCTTTTTGTCCCGAAACTCCCAATGTCCTTTCGCATGCCCAGACTTTCCACACGGCTTGCCAACATACTATCTTGCTTTTGGATTTTGACCTTGCTCGATCCTTTGATTTTCCACGGTTTCCTCTATTCTTCTTTCCCTCTAGTTTCCACGTCAAAACATTCCTTGAAGCGAAGATTCTCCAGAGTTTTTCTTCACATTTCCTCGCTTAGAATCACCCTTTCAACATTCTCAAACTTAAACTTTGAGTTACCTGGAGCCGAGTTGCTTATCTCCATTACCAAAGTATTCCAACTCTCAAGTAAAGAGCACAAAACTAATAAAGCCCTAACTTCTTCATCAAATTTGATGTAGAATCAAGCTAGCATATTTACAACCGTATTAAAATCATTTAAATGATCACCATCGAACCATTCTCGAGACATCTTCATATTAAACAATTTTTTCATTAAAAATATCTTATTAGAGGCAAGAGGGTTTTTCATACTTCCTTAATGCATCCATCAGTTCTTTTGTAGTATTTTTTCAAACATTAAATAATATCAAGATGCAAGACACAAACCGGATTGTCCCAAGTGCCTTCCTATAAAGAAATCCCATTCCGCATCTTTCATGCTCGAGGGTTTGTTCACCTTCTCGCATAGGCAACGGAATATAAAGATCCTTTCGATAAAGGTAATCTTCCATCGGCATATTCCAAATACTCGAAATTCTTTCCGTTGAATTTATCACCCTAGATCTTCCATCATCTCGCCATAGCTCCCACTCAAGATTAAGCTTTCCTCGCGATTCAACACTTCAAAGATAAACCAAACCAGGCTCGATACCAATTGTTAGAAAATAAGGGATAAAAATATGTGAATAATCCCTCACGTAATCGCAATAGTAGAAACTAATATGCAGTAAAATATTACAGATCTCAAATAAAAGTGTAGAATAAAATAACACATCACAAAGTGACAAAAGATTTAACGTGGTTCACCCAATTTGGGCTACGCCCACCAAGAATCACTTGATCGATTTTATTACAAGCCACCGCTCTCCCAATACGATACCCTGGATCATTTGGAGCTATGCTCAACAAACTCTACAAAATTTACACACAATTCAAAACACATCCGCAATGTTACATTATACCTATCATATGCATAAAACCATATAAGTAGACAATGCTTGAACAATTTTACAAAATTGTGGGTATTAAAACTATGGGCCAAAACCGTCCGAATGGGTCAAAAACCCGCCCATATGATAAAAGCACGTTTCTCGGTATATCGACACATTTTAACCAAGCGAGACAGACAACCGAGGAAAGTGCACATTACTTTTAGTGTACGAGTCTTCAACACTTTCTCACATAAAAACATGCTCCACAACCTAACATCTTCAACTTCATGACCCTTCCGGTTGGCTAGATATTCTTTATACTCATTATGGCGTGTCTTCTTGACTTTGGTATCAATCACTTGTTTAATTTATCACACTTTCTTAGGTAATTTTTGTCTCCAATCTCGCCTTCGAATTTGCACTATCATCCTTTCGACTTGTCTTGTCCCTTAATATAGAGGTACAAATATGTAACGTTCAGAGATATATATATATATATATATATATATATCTATATATCCCATCAAGGAACTCTATTTTATATGCGTTGGACCGCAAATTTCTTCAATACCTTACATGGTTGGATTTTCTTCCACTTTAATTTGTCATCCTCTAGGAACCTTTCCTTTCGCAAGTATGCCACGACCATGTCTCTTACTTGGTACTCCACTTCTCTCTTTACATCTTAAGCACTATTTGTACTACACATTATTTGTTTTTAATTGTATGCGCATTTAATTGTGCACGTTGTGCATATACACTACCAAATCTTTCGCTTTGCGTTCCTCCCCTTTTCTTCCTTGATGTCGCACAATTTTGCACGAGTCCTTTTGGACTTTGCTTGTAAATAATTAAGAATGAGGTTTTCTAGTACTACTCTTTATCAAATTATTGTATGCAAGTTCCGTTTATGCCAAGATTGACTACCATGGTCTAAGCTTTTCTCCCACAAGGCATCTCAACAAATTACCCAGACTCGTTCACCACTTCCATTTGACCATTTGTTTCAAGATGACATATTGAACTGAATTGCAACTTGGTGTTTAGTTTCTTCCATAATGTTCTTTAGAAATGTTTCACTATTTTAGTATCTTTGTTAGATACAATGTTGCATGGAAATCAATGCACTCCCACAAGTTCCTTGAAAAATAGATTAGCTACATGTGTAATGCTCGCTAAAACGACCACTCGAGACCCAAGAACAACCTAGGTTTAGATTAAAAAATTATGGATTTTTTTTTTTGTTTAAAGCGTGACCACTACCAGGCTTCAAGCAACAGTTGTCATAACAAGGATTCAAAGTCAATCATAATTAATAAATAAATTTTTCCTGTTATAACAATTATTAAATCCACATCACAAAATTAATGAGTGTAATTTAATCCAATTAGTTAAATTTCTCTTAGGTGTTAATTTAATAAATAATTAAATTAACACTATGTTTAAATGTTCCTTAATTAATTTTAGAGGGTCAAAGGGGCCCAAACAATTAAATGCCCAAGGTTTTTAATTTGACTAGGTCTAAACAATAACCAAGGTTCTTATTTACATGGGATAGAAAACATTCTCTTATCCCTTAACGTGACCCCTTAAAAAGGTCAACCCATGCTTTAGAGTTACACATGTAAGTTAGAAAGGGGTAATTTCCCACTTACCCACTCTCAGACTCATCTTTGCACTTCAACCTGATTTTTCATATATTTAACACACTTAAGGTTTTCCTAAAAACATTCCATTAGATAGGAAATTTCTTCCTCATTCCAATGATATAAAGAAGTCCCCCTAACTCTTCATATTTCCTAAGTTACAGGCCGGCGGGCCTGGGGAGGAATTTTTTTCCAAAAGTTGGCTTGCGGGCCCAGGGAAGAAATTTTTTCCAAAGGCGGGCTTCATGGACACTTGGGAAGACAATTTTCCTAAGTGCAAGGGACACGTGGCACGTTGTTAAGCCCATGCGGGAAGGCGGGTCGTCGGAGGTAATTTGGATTTTAACTTTTTGTTTAAAGGGCAAAAAGGTCCAAAATCCCCGTGTCTCGCCGACGCCCAGGGACACCACGTGTCATGCCCAAAGTTTCTCAGTGAGGAGCTAACCGGTGGGAAAACTTAGAAATATTAGCATTTGCATTAAAAGGCAAAGGTTAAAAACAACCCGCGCCTCGTCGCCCCCTCGAAGAAGCTACGTGTCGACTCCACGGTGACAAAGTGGGGAAGCGGACCGGCGGGGAGACTTAAGATTTTTCACCCTTTTTCAAAAGGGTAAAGTTTAAAGGTGTGGGCCCACAAACCCACGAAAGCGCTTTCCCAAAAGCGAACAAAGCGAGGCTACTGCGGGGCTGCGGAGGAATTTGTGACTTTTTTTTTTTTTTTTTTTTGCAAAAGTGTCCTAAGTAATTTTCGGGCCCTGCAAATTGATTAATAAAATTTCCCTATTTTTTTTGACAATTATATATAGTTTTGAAACCAAATGAAGTAAAAACTTCAGAAGGCCATAACTTTCGATTGGAAGCTTGGATTTGAGAAAATGAGGACTTTTTGGAAAGGGCTCAAACTCCTCTTTGCATAGGAAACATCAAAATTCATTTTTGACAAACTTAAGTGGGTGAATTTGACAAAAACGTCTTTCCTGCCATTAAAACGTGAATTAAACTTTTTCAACAACTAGACTTGATTTGATCCGCCATTCTTTCTTCTTCAACATGCCAAACAAACATGGAAGATCACACTTGATAGAAATTGGACGGATTTGCAAGGATTAATTGATTATGGTTGGGATTTTAAAACGGATTTATTTCCTTTCTCTTTTCGTAAAGCGTTTTATACGCCTCTAGCTCGATTAATAAAGTTCTAAGTAAATTTCTTTAGCAAAACAAACTATTTTGGGATGTGTTTTGATCATCCTTAGTTCATTTTAAGTTTTCATTTTGTCTTTCATAGTTATGTAGGGTACTTTGTATATTTTTCTTGACATTTATTGCAGGTTTGAAACAATCTAATAGAGATCCACGTATTTCAAAATTGGAGATTTATCTATTTCATTTGCCATGCTTTAAACATTTAAGTTCATTCCATTCTAAATTTACAAAGTTTAACTTTACTTCATTCCATGCGTGGAAAACCAAAATATAGTTCTACTTTCAAAACATGCATTTTGAATGAAATAGAGAAATGTAATATTTCTTCATACGTATTTCTTTTTCAATTTTCAAACAGAGACTTCACAATATTTTTCAAACACAGATTTCAAATGAAAACCATATCATTTGTGGTAACTAAAACAACTTCTATTGAACTCCAACAATTCTTTTACAACTTTTTTCATTCATCAAATACAACTTACAAAATATACATCTCACATTCAAATGTAGGTTCCATTTCCAAAACAGAGCAACTTTCCACCACAAATAATATTACAATGCCATCCACTTGAAGTGGGAATTTTCACAATAAGGAACCCAAGGAGAAACTGCAAAATTTGTCTTCATCCTCAACTCCAGAACAACAACAAGAAGATCCACCATATATCTTTTGATCACAACAAAAAAGGAGGAGAGGCAACGCTCTCCACCCAACCAAGAATTCCAATGAAGAGGAGAAGCCATCCTCATTGGCCCTCGAGCCCCAACCACAAAGCAATAAGAAATGTATTTCAACTCATGGCAACAAACAGCTTCCACAACACAAAAACAATTTTCACAAACAGAACACAATCCAAATACATACTGCAGTTTGCAACCACAGAAGAACAACCAATACTCAAGCTTCATCATGCACAAGCCAAAGGAGCAAGACCTATGGGGAAGCTGCTTATACCTCCCAATGGGGAAATGGGTGTCCACCTTAAGATAAACCCGCCAATATATATATATCATCATTTCAAAACCCCTACATGCCCTTATGCCTCCCCAAGTACCCCTTATACCTCCCATTCTCTTATGCCTCCCCACACTCTTATGGCACCCCATAACGAGTAAAGAAATGCAAGCTATTTCTTTTACAAGGTGGAACCCAATCCCAAACTCCCTCCACAATAACACTTATACCTCCCCAAAACTCTTATGCCTCCCACAAGAGATCCCCATAGTCTTCTCCTACACCATACCTAGGCAATCTACCCAACCAACCAACAACATACCAAAATATTCAAAGCATTCACATATGCATAAATAGAAGAACATTTTAAAGAGCCAAGCTCCTACCTCTCCATGGTAGAGTTTGCTCCAAAAGTTCAACAACAAGATTTTTCCAATCCAAATAGTCCAAAAGCTCCAACAATCCACAAGCATTCCACAAAATCTCTAACTCTCTTCAAAATTACAAGAGCTCAAAACCAAAAGAAGTAACAAAAATGAAGTCCCCAAATGAAGTAACCCCAAAACAAGCCAAGGAATTCGAATAAATAGAAAAGGGAGAGAGGAGGATGAGGTGGATCCATGTAGGATGCCACATCACACATCCTCAACTCCACCTCACAAGTCAAGTCAACTTCAAACTCCAAAGCATAATTAAAAAAGTGGGTGAATAAATGACCTTTTACTTACACACACAATCCAAGCCCACACCCCATAAGGACCAAAATTAATTTCATGTAAGAAGGTGCAATAAGAACTTACAACTTGTCTTCTCAAAATGCATAATAAGGGCTAATTTTGACCCTCCAACCCATAGGTAGGGTTGGTGTAACAATTTAAGAGGTGTGGGACAAGTTTAACTTGTCCCACAAGCCTCCAAAATCAGTCCCTAAGGACAGATCCGAATTTCAAAAGGAAGGTGGAGTGTTTCACACCCAAGGTTACTTACACATCTCTTACAACACATAACCCAAGAGCCATCAACTCTAATAAATGCATTCTTTTGACCCATTTAATTAATTTATCAACATGATTACTCACTAATCTTGACACCAATAAATAAATAATGAAGGGGAGAATACATCACTAAATAAACACATACTAAAATTAAACAAAAGAAACTAAATAAAAGAATACACATAACCCCTTGGTCACATTTAAAGGTGATCCCCCATGGGAACCCCTAACAACAAAACAAACATACACAACAACAAATACACGTTGCCATGGTGACCCTTGTTGAATTCATCTAGGATTCTAATGTGGTTGGTCTCCAATCCCCTCGATGTTTGTTGTGACATGTTTACCTGCAAAACACAAATACCTCCTTCGGCCTCGTGGCCACATCAAAACATCCAAAATAAATATAAAATATAACTCCAAATCATCTATATATATGAATCAAAACATCATCCAAGCAAACAACAATATCATTTACAATTTCATCCATAACCATATGATCACAAGATTAGTTCAATTTTCTAGGTCTACTCAATATGACAAAATAACACATGTCCAACAACACACACACACACATATATCACCATGTCAACATCATAATAATATTATTATAACATGTCTCTAATTATCCACATGCATCATATATGAATCAAAATCAACAACAGTCCATGATCTCTAACATCTAACATCATACCAACTCAAAGGCTACAATAATGTCCATAAATATAGTCAACAAAGTGTCATAATCAATAACAAAAGGTGTCGAAGGGAAGTGGGCACTACAACATGCATAACCTCATTAGTCTTTTTACTTGTTATAAAATGAGCCATTTGAAAATCTATCTACTGCAACAAAGATAGAATCCTAGCCCTTTATTTTCTAGGGAAACCAAGAGCAAAATCCATGCTCAAATGCTCCCCTAGTTTCTTAGGTATTGACAATGTTTAATAAAATTTTGCATTATGACTTCTCCTTTTGCCAATCGACAAACTTTGCATCCTTGAACATATTTGCAAGCACATCCACGACCATGTATGATCAAACATACCCTTCACTTAGTTGCACCAATGTTTTGTCAATGATAAAATGACCAACGAATCCTCCACTATTACTTTTCTTTGACCAAATTGTTGCGCATAGACCCCTTGGGAATGTATAACTGCACTCCTTTGAACAACAAACCCTCTAGAAAAAATAATCTAACTAGGGTGTTTTGTCTTTGTTGCTGGTTCTATGCATGCCTTCCATGTGTACTTCATGGGAAACCAAGAGCAAAATCCATGCTCAAATGCTCCCCTGCATTTTTCGTGTATTGATAGTATTTGATAAAATTTTGCATTTTAACTTCCTTTTGCCAATTGGCAAACTCTGCATCTTTGAACAAATCTGTGCACATCCACAACCATAAATTGACCAAAAATACCCTTCACTTAGTTGCACCAATGTTTTGTAATGCCAAAATGACCAACCAATCCTCCACTATTACTTTTTTTTGACCAAATTGTTGTGCATAGATCCCTTGGGAATGTACAACGGGCTCCTTTCGCAAAAACAACGAACCCTCTTTGCAATTTCTCTATGTCGTTGGTTCTATGCTTGCCTTCCATGCGTACACAAAATCTTCATCCTCCACATATGACTTCTTCATGGAATCAAATCTCTTGACCTCCTCATGCCTCTCGTCAACAAGATACATCTTTTACTTAGAACATTGTAACTCTATTAGATTTTTGCTCTTATGTTTCAAGACAAATGAATAACTTTTGCAAAAATTCTACCCATTTCATGTCTTTGATTCAACTTACCTTGATTGTTTATGAATTGCAGAGCTTGGTGATCCGTGTACAACACAAACTCTTTTGGCAATATATTGTGCCTCTTCAATGCTTGCACAATAACATAGAACTCTTGGTCATAAAGCGAATACTTTTCTCTTGCGTCATTTAGTTTTTTGTTGAAGTAAGCTATGGGCATACCTTTTTGACTAATGATAGCTCCAATTGCTACACCACTAGTATCGCAATCCACCTCAAACACTTTATTGAATTAGACAAACCCAATGTTGGCCGTTTCATCACCTTTTTCAACTTTTTGGAAGTTGTCTTCTATGTTAAGTAGCCTTCAAGCACTCTATCACCCTTCATTGCTTCGTGATAGCAAATTCCACTAAAGTCTCTTATGAACTTCCTATAAAAGCTCGCCAATCCATGGAAACTCCATGGTTCAAAGGTGATCTTCAATGATAGCCATTCAACAATAGCTCACCTTCTACAGATCTTTCTTCAATCCTTCTTGAGATACAACAAAGCTTACATACACCAACTCTTCTCGTTATCAAGTTGCATTCTTTCAAATTCACAACCAACTTAGCCTTGCGTAAATACTGCAACACTTGTCTCACATGTGCCAAGTGCTCCTCCTTGGTCCGACCAAAAATCAAAATTTCACCCAAATAAACATCAAGAAACTTACTAAGGAAAGGCTTCACTAGCTTGTTCATGAGTCTCAAGAACGTGTTTGGTGCGCTAGTCAAACCCGAAGGCGTAACCAACCACTTGTACAAACCATCTTACGTTTTCAAATGCAATCTTCCATTCATCTCTCTTTCCAATCTTGATCTGATGATACCACTCTCCAAATCAATTTTGGTGAAGATTGTGCTCCATCCTCGTGTAATCTATGAAATCATCCATGCACTATACTAATCAATGCACATTCTCCTCCCTTCTTGGTGCTATCACTTTGTAGGTCTTGGGCACGGGCCCAAACTCTCTCGAAATCAACTCTTTGTCGAGAAGTTCTTGGACTTGCCTTTTTACCTCCTTATTCTCTTCATGTGTCATTCAATACACAACTTTGCTTGGAAAACTCGAACGTGGCATCAATCCATTTGATGACTGATATTGTGCATGCGTGGTAACCCATCCGGCAAATCATGGGAAATGATCACTTCAAACTTACCTCAACATCTCATTCACTTTATGAAGAAATGTTTCTTATTTTCCAGCGCCCCACGTTGCACTGCTTCAATATGAGCACAAAATACGTGTGCTCCTCCTTGATTTGTGTCAAAAATTGCTTTGTTGATACCAACAACACCTTTGGTCGTTGTCCATCTCTATACCTCTATCCTTAAAAGGATTCAAAGTTTAGTACTTACCATCCTTCCACAAGGTATAGGTATTTGCTCTTCCATCATTCAAAGCTTTCCAATCAAACTACCAAGGCCTACCCAACAAGATATGGCATACATCCATTAGCATCATGTCACACAACACCATCTTTGTAGCCAATCTAAAAACTCATTAGACATTGTTTATTTACCAAATGTAACCAAGACACCTTATATGGATTTGGGTGCACAATCTTCTTCAAACCAAGTTTCTCAACCATTTCATTGGAAACAAGATTATCAATACTGTCACATGTCAATGACTACCTTAGACTACTTGCAAATTTGCAAAGGGTCCTGAGAAGATTCTTTCTTTTGCGCGAGTGCATTCTCCTCCTTTGCTGGCTTTAAAAGCATTCTCTTCATCATGAGAGCCTCTTTGCACTTTAGTTCTTGTGAGCAATTAACTGATGCAATGTTCTTCTCATTGTCTTTGCGCAACATGGCTGCTAGGCTCAGTTCTGCGCATGTCATTGTTTTGTTGTGCATGCGGGCATTCAAACTCTCTGTGGCCCGCTTATCGACATTTGAAACATGTGCCAGTGAAGCCTCGAACTCATCCTTGACCACCGTATCCTCTTTCCTTTGAAAGATCCTCTTCCTTTCTCCTCATGATCATGACTCTGAGAACTCCTCGCTTCCCCCTCGTGTACGTTCTCCATTCTACTGCTGTGTGAACCTCCTCTCCAGTGTGCAAATTTGCTTTTCCTCATGCAGCACCTTGTTGTTCTAGACAACTTTTCCTCCGCCTTCATCACACATGATAGGCTTCCTCTATTGTTCTCGGTTCACCTTGCCAAATTCATCACTAATGGAAAGGCACAGTGCATTCATATACCTCGAGTCTTTTTCTTTGCCATCTTCTATGTGACCTCAGAAATAGTCAATCTATAGATTCTTATATGTAGTCTTTGACACAAATCTCCTTTTGTCTCAAGTTTTACAATTTCTTGAAATGATTCAAATTTTAATTTGTAGGTGGAAACTTTGCCGTTAACTTAGAAACCATCATGTTCCAAGCTTTGATTTTATCATTATCCTTTCTTCGTCTGTTAGTTAGCACATGATCCCACCATAAGGATGCATGCCCTTTCAACTTTGTGCATGCAAACCGAACCTTCTTGGGGTCTTCTATGGATTTGAACTCAAAGTACTTATCTAAATCCACAATCTAATCTATCAAATCCTTTGGGCATAAGCTTCTAGAATAGTTTGGGATTTCAATCTGCAAATTGCCTACTATCTTGGCAATAGCCTTTATCAATTTATTCTTTGGTTCTTCTTCAAACCCATCCATGTTCACTTTAGGCGTCATCATTGGCGCTTGAATTTGAATCCATTCCCCTTTGCTGAGCCATTTCCATCACTTCCAATCTTGCTTGGATGTCTCTCATCACATCCGCCATTTCTTTTCCTTCAAACAACTACTACAACCACTGCAATCTCTACACCTTATACCCAACAACCTTGATGTTGGAAGATGTCTTCATTGTTTTCTATCCACTCCACAAATGTGGAAAGCAAAAGTCATATGGAGGATATAAACTGCTTTGATACCAAATGATGTAGTTGGTTAGACCATGTAGCTTGTAGTCCTTATGTGCTATTACCTAGAATGGGGTGCAAAACAATATGTAGCACACAATGTAAAACACAAACAACAAGATTTTTATTCAATGGACGAAATTCAATTACACACACAAAATATGGCCTCCTTATTACCGTCTTGAAATTCGAAGATTACAATGGTCCTGAATGTGATCTCAAAACAAAATGCTTATGTCCTAGACTTACAGGCTTAACAAGACTTTGCTTGAACCAATAATGGGTCCTTCTTCATGTTCAAGCTGCAACAACTTGTAGTCTTCTTCTTAGACTTGTCTCTGTATATTCTTATGTCCGCTGGCAACCCCTTCAATGACTTTGACCAACATATTCATAAGCTCGGAAGTAGTTATAGAAGTTGAAATGGTTCATCTTCTAGCAGTTATATTATCACAACTGTGAGGGGCTCTTTCATGTGACATGTGGCTTCCATGTCAATGTTGATTTGAACTGACACGTGGACTTTGATTCATGTTCCTTCCTATGCAAGTGCGAATGAATTGGCACTAGTGTTGTGGCCAAATGCGTGCACTATCTCGTAGTTATTGTTCTTTGTGCAAGATGCATAAGTTTCTATCAGTGCACAAAACTTTTGTATGTGCCCCTTTCCTTCTGTTGTGCAAGTGTTTCCTTGTGCCTTGCTCCTACAATTTTCTGCCTGGTGTGTATGTTCCCAACTTCTACTCCGAGCTACCTCACTTCTTTGCAAAGACGAAACCTTTATTCATGTATCCCTACTTAAGTGTTTTTGGGTGATGGGAATTACTTGTGCACTTAGATGCTCCCGCATCAACACTGCTTTTTGAGCCATGGCGAAAACATGTGTTATCAACTACGACATCCGTGAATTGTTTTTAAAGGTATGGGACAAACTGCTTTATCCAAAGTTATAGGATTGTCAGAGGTATATGCTTCTCACTTTCTCTTTTATGCCCCGAGGGTTGTGAATTTCTTTTTCATCTCCTACGGGCATTGTTCAGTTGGCCTTCCACCCTGAAGATGACATAAATTGTTGGCATTACCCTCCTCCAAAAGCTTGACACAATTTATGAATCTCAATCACACCCAGAGCCAACTAACACTGAGTTGTGCTAATGCTATTCGTGCTGGCGATTTATAAACTCGACAACAGTTTTGGAGGAAGAAAAGCTTCTCCCTCACCAACTTCAACACCATTATCAAACATTGTGCCACACGAACTTTCAATTTTCCATATCTTCTGAGCAATATAGACTACATGATGAACAACTGTCTATCGTTGTCTTTGTCAACGATCTTCCTTAAACCTCCGACAATAATTATTTATAGTACCACGAACCATAGCAATAGAATCAGAAACAAGGTTCTTACCCTTTATCATTTCAAGTCTCACTATTTCAACCCATCAATTTGGAACTTGATACAAAATCTTCTTTGTAGGATGCAGATGACTTTTTACCCATTCAATGAGGATGTCTCTATTCCCATTCTTTTATTGACATGGCTGGTAAAACGACACTACTTACCGAAAAATTAAGTCACTAAGAAACAAAACTGGATCCAAATTGAGGAAACACCAATTTTCCGAGAGCTATTGGAAACAAAACAACACCGAGATGTCCATACAATAAATTTTGCCTATATATATATATATATATATATATATATATATATATATATAAATATATATATTTTTTATTTCATAAAACATAAAATGCTTAAAAATATGGTTTCATGAAAATTTAAAACATTCAACATACTTCAAATTTGAAATGTTCATGTTGCATGTCATTTTTATGAGCTCAAAATGTAAATGCAAATATCAAATTATTTCAGTATGCAAGGATTATAAACTAGGATAAATCATTGAGATTTTGCTCAAATTCATTATCATCAACATCATTAGGAACACCACTTCTACTAGCTCCACTCTCCAGCTCTTGTGTAGAACTTACATGATTGTCATCATTGACATCAAGTGATGAAAGTTGGGGGAGAGTAGTTATGGATATTTCAAAGTCTGTTAGGCCCTCTAGTACGGTCCTCAATCTTATGTGATAGGAGGCTCCCACTAGCTCCACTCTCCACTTGTCTAGATATCCCTGGTTGATATCATTGACATAAAGTGATGAAAGTTGGCGAGAGTAGTTGTGGGTAAATATTCCAAAGTTTGCTAGGCCCTCTACTATATCCCTCAATCTTGTGTGACAGAATGCACATACACTAATTCCTCAATGTTCTTTGATGCTGACTTGTTTTGTTTAGTTGAGTGGATAAAGGAGTATGTACTCAAATGCCACTTTTTTGAAAAGTTACCAACTGCCCACAATATAAAAGATTGTTGGGAACTAGAGTCCTAGAATTTGAAAGATATAAGATATCATTCAATTAATAAACAATTTTTTTGGATATAAGTTACAATTCTAATTTTACATGTGTGATAGAACTTTAATTGTAATAGGTTGTCGGTCTTACTCATCACGGCCGTGGACATACCACTAGTCGACCTGGGACATGCTATATTGGTCAAAAAGCCTCTCTCTCCCATGCTACCTCTAAGGCTACAAACATTTCCATTTTGTTGCAGATGACTTGCTATAGATGGATCAAGAAAAGTCTTTTGAATATGGCCATAGTTCCATTTGCAACTTTCGTGATGTATGCCGTTCTTTGCCTATTTGGTAACCAAAGTCTTTCGTTGTTTTAATATATCGAATCAAAACATATGCAAGGGTCTTTTTAAATATGCACACGCTTAACTTCATTGTAAAAGTTTTCTTTAGGATCTTCTTTTTGTATGACATCTCTCATAAGTTGAGCATAGAGTCAATTCCATCATTGATTTTACTTATGCATCATCATTTATATCTACTTATCTTATCATAGAGAAAATAGAATTTGTAAAACCGAGCAAGTAATTAACCTTGGCCTAGTAATCATCATCAAGGATGAAAGATTTTATTTTGTGCTCCACCTACATTTGATTGTCTTCCCATGGTCTAAAAGTTACTAATAGCCATGTTATTTAAGGCTTTTTTTACCTTAACAAATCGTCGCAAGAAAATCGCATAAGACAATTCTCATCTCATAAACCTATATATATATATATATAATTAAAATATTAAAAAAACTAAATTCTAAGTTTAAGTCTTTAAACAAAATTTAATAAACTAGAAAATTTAAAGAAAATCCTATAAATTAAAAATTTGTTCGTCAACAACTTTAGCCTTGAGAATGTCCTAAAGATGGCTTGGGATGTGATGAATTTTTACAAACATCTGAATTTCATTTACTTGTATAAGAACTTGTTTTATCAAATGAGATTTTGTCATTTTTTTCATAACATCAAATTGACAAAATAGATTGTTAATATAATATTTTTCGATGTCCATGTTTACTAAGACAATGTTTTGGGATCCACCAAATTTGTTTATCTTCAACAACTTTAGCTTCAAGAATGACCTAAAAATGACCGGGACATGTAATGATTTGTTACAAACATCTGAATCTCATTTGCCTTTATAAAAACTTGATTTATCAATAAGATTTTGCCATTTTTTCACAACATCAAATTGATGGAATAGATTGCTTTACAATATTTTGCACTGACTATGTTTACATAGACAATGTTTTGGGACCTGCTAACTCAATAGCCTCTATGGAAATGTCAACAACAAAACGTACATCTTTTTCTTGGACCTTACAATCAACAACTTTGAAAAACATGAAATCATTGCCTCTTTAGTGGATGGTGCAACAACATTTATCAAAGGTCTATTTTTAGTGTCCTTCTATTAATTTGAATTAATGGAAACCCCTTAACCACTCTAGCCTTAAGAATGTCTCAAAGATGGCCTAGAATGTGAAGATTTGTTACAAACATTTGGATCTCATTTGTCTATGTATAAACTTGGTGTATCAATGAGAAATTGCCAAAATTTTAAAACATCAAATTCATGAAACAAGTTGCTCTAAGGTGTCAAATATGTGCTCATATATCATCTCCACAAATGATTCAACTGCATTGTAATTTTTTGTATTGGCCGTGTTTTCTTGGGCAGTATTTTGGGGATCCATCGACTTAATAGCCTTTATTAAAATATCAACGATAAAAAACGTGTATCTTTCACTTGCACTTTGCAATCAACAAATTTTAAGAACATAAAAAACATTGCCTCTTTTAGGGATATTGCAACATGTATTGAAGATCTATTTTTAGCATTCTCCTATCAATTTGAAGTAATGGAAACCCCTATATCCTTCCACAAATCCTTAATTGGCTGCAAGACTTGTTTATGCTCCATTTCTGTATTTAAAATTGTGGTTATCCTTGTAGAGCTTCATTGATACTTCTTTATTTGTTGCTGATATCGTGACTTCACTATGTTGAAGGACAACCCATGGGCATAAATGCATCAAACAACTAACTCAAAAGTTATCGCACTCTTGTTAATACTGAATGCTCTTTCCAATGTTTGTTTTGGTCTTTTTCGTGAGGTGGTCTCTTCATCCAAAAGTGTTTGAAGTGGTTGAGTTTATATGAGAGGATGTGTTTGGCTATGGCCTGAAGCTGAATGTGTGGGCGGTCTTCTTGAAGGTCTGCGTCACAAAGTGCGTGATTTAGACCAAGATCCTGCAACCTATGTATCAACTTCCTCTTGCTTTTTCACATATTCTTTCACCTTTCCAGCTATATTACATTTCTTTGAACTCCCTTCTAAGTTGGGCTAAATGCAATTTGAGATGATGCCTTATATAACACATTGCGATGACTCACCACTGCATACAATATTTTCTCTCTCTCACATGCCTTTGAAGAGGTGAGTCGATGTCATGTTTAACGTGAATGTGAGAGGAAAGATGAAGCAAATGGGGAAGAAGGTACAGGTGAATCTCACATGCCTTTCAAAAGGTGAGTCGATGTCCTGTTTAACGTGAATGTGGATGGAAAGATGAAAGCAAACGGGAAGAAGGTCCAGGTGTTTGCTTCATCTTTCCCTCCACCCAAACCTGAACTTGATGCCATTTATATCTGTAGTGAAATGGAAATCTTAATAAAAATTAGAACCGAGTTTTTAAATTGACAAAAACGAAAGCCATATTAAAATTATAATACAATTAGAAAACATTAAAAAACAACTTAAAAGAGAATAAATTTTTTAACTTTCTAACATATTCTTAATCTTTGCAACTGCTAATCAACTATTTGATTTGCTAGTTTTACTTCTTCCAATGGCTGTCACTAAAAGTTTGAAATGCAAAATAAAAACTGAGGTGCTCTTTGATATGCTTTACTTTTGCTTATGACTTAACTTTTGTTTAGGATTTATATTTTTTACTTCACATTTTCCTTCTGACATGTTGAAGTGTGATTAGTGGATGGGTTTAGGATATGTGAGTTTAATTTTAAGTTCTACTTTTTGTAAAAAAAATAGAGGGTATTTTCTGCTTTAACTTAAAATCCGGGAATGTGCCGAAAATACCTTTCCAGTCGTGGTGCTTCCAATGCATAGCTGGATTTGAAGAGCATTTTGGTGGCATTTTGGTTTGGTGTTTCGCCTCCGAAATGTTTAAAATAGGAAATGCCTTGTGCAGGGGCATTTCATTGAACTTAGAGGACAGAGCTTGTACTTATGTGTTTACCTCAACCTCTGCCCGTTCCTCAGTTTTTTCTAACATAGATAAAACATTTTGATTATGCACCTTAGCATTAACAATAAAGCAAATTAAATGGTTTGATCCAGGTGGATTCTCCAAATAAAACTCCAGCGATACAATCAAATTGATTCTCATGGTTTGCAGCAAAGCCTTAGCAGATTTATTGTCTGTGCCCTGAGATGCATACTGATCAGACATGAAGTTTTGGAGTTTGAAAGGAAGTTCTAATTTGTATATCTCTTCTAATGTGCTCCACTTGAAACCTTTGTGAAGATGAAAATTTCTTAGCCGATATCTTGGACGAGAGTAGCAAGTCTCTATTTATCATGGATATTAACATTTCCTTGAGCCAAACACGATCCCAAAATTTAAATCTGACTCAAGAATCAGACCTACTATGTACCTGCTCTTGGCCCCGTAAAGTTGTAATTTTATCCAAATTCTAAACTTCCTCAATGTTGTACCAGAAAATTGATTTTTCGAAACTTCCCAATTTCTGTTCCAACATCTTGATTCTGTCTTGTAGATGAGTTTTGACTATAAACACTCTACACATAGCCTGTATGGTTTGCCCATGATTCAATTTCGAACATTTTGTCTTGTTTAAGAAATGGGGTGTAGGATGGCAGCATTTCTCATACCCAAAGTTCCCAAAGTGCCCAAGATCCCTGAAATGCGTTTGTGCTACTTTGATGAAATGAAAATCGCTGGATAAGGTAATAAGGTCGAGTATGAGAAAGTCACACTTGAGTAAGACCACACAAATTATTGAATGCGACAAAGGTCAGATATGAGCTCGTGCTGAATATATTTAAAGTGCCCGAGCTGAAGCAAGTTCATCCCCTAGTCAAATCCACTTATCGAATAAAACGTATTAAATGTTCCTCATTCCTTTTCTGCACATCATGCCACTTATTATAAAGATTTGCTCTTGTTAATAAAAGGATTCATTTTGTTAACTGATCTTCAACTTCCATTCGGGATTTTAAGTAGACTTTGATTAAATTGAAAGAAAGTAAGAGGTTTGTTGACATTGTCAAAAGTTGTTTACTTCCTCGAAATCTTTGACATGCAGTTGTCAAAACCTTTTATAGAGAATGAAAGCTGTCAAAATTGATAAAATGGCCCAATGTGTTGGACTTTATGCCATGCAAATGTCTCGATTGGAGATTTCCATGAAGAAATCCACATTTTAAACAATGCTGAACTCCTTGTTTTTAATCCACCTTCATCATGCACGTTGTGCATGTGAGACAAAAAGGGTCCACCATTTATTGGAGACGTCTATCCAACTATTTGAAGCAAGTTAGTAATGAGTTGAACTTGTAAGACAATCCAAAGGGAGTTGGAGAAATACTCAAAGCTTGACTTTGGAGGCAAGTGGTGGGATCGATCAAAGCAAAGCTTAGAGAAGCGACATAGGTTGAGTTGAAGCATCGAATGTTGGAGCATAGCTGAGTAAGGCGATTAGATGAGTTGAGTATCGGACAACGTGAGTCGAAACCAACGATGAATTTGAGCTTGTGATAGACTTGACCGGAAAGTGATGATGAAGCTGGAGCTGCACGTTGAATCCCAACAACTAACCGGTTTGAGATCAAACTTGAGATGGCTTAGATATTGCCTATAGAGAAGTTTTTGTAGACTCCCAATGAGTTGGGACGAAACTATGATTGAGCTAGGTGAAGGAGTCAAGGAAGCACCGACGTCTATGAAAAATAATTGGAACATATTAGGAGAGCCAAGATAGAAAGATGGTGAATTGCAACCTCGAACAAAGGTGAGATAGGTGGGAGCTCATAGAGGAGTTGAACGGAGTCCATGAGCCGAGGTGGAGCTACAAATGAGTCAATTTGGTTTTGAAGACGAAATCAAGTTGGTGACAAAGCAAGAGGAGATTGAAAGAAAGGAGAGCTTGTAGTGATGAATTAGAGCCGATTTGTAGAGTAGTAGTCAAGCTTGAGCCGAATCACGAGAAGACCGTCAAACAACGAAGTTAACACAAAGAAGTGTTAACAAACAGTAATAAACTTGAAGAACTAGGGTGGAAACTTGAACATCAAGGTGAGGAGGGTGAGATCAAATTCGAAGAGTATCTTGAAGGATCTTAAGTTGACATTGATATTGCAACTTGAGTTAATGAAGAGACCCAAACATTGAAGGTGAATGAATGACGTGAGCCTCGAGTGAGGAGTTGTATGCACGTGAAAACAAATTGCTAAGAGGTTTGTAGGTGGACAAAGTCGAGTGCAAAATGATATAGAGGCCCATTCGAAAGGTAGCTCACTAGCTAAAAGGTGACAAGATGACAACATCTTGAGCGATAAGAAGAATAACACTAGGTGTCAAGTCTTCCTCGGCCCCTGTGAGGTCAAGGAAGCTTGAGATATGAGTTGATAGTGTTCGAGATGCAAGAGGATAGTGCAAAGTTGAATACTAGGTGAGTGCAACAAGTCAAGTCGAGCTATGAAATTGAGTTGAGTTCGAGTAAGGTAATAGTGAAATAGAGTTATGAAAGTAGTGATTGATAACTAGGAGGAGATAACTAATTCGAAGCAAAAATTGAAGAAGTTGAGATGGTGAAATACATGTTCAAGGTGGAGCCAAAAGTGGACGTGTTAAAAGTGAATCACAACAAAGCTTGTGAGGTGTCCATGAGTTGATTCGAGGCGAGTAAGGTGCAAAGTGACCAAGTTAAACAGAGATAACCGAGAACTCAAATCAAGAGGACAACGAGATAAACCAAAGTCGTGCGAAATATAGTGGCGAGGAATCCGTAAGATAAGTCCAAAGTCACAAAGTAGCAAAATGGAGGCTCACAAATTCTTCGGGTTCAAAGGTGATAAGCTCGAACCAAGTGACAATTAAAGCTAACTTGAAGATGTGAGAGCATTAGAGCACAATGTAGTAACTTCAACGCAAAATCATGGCGAGATCAAACAACATGTAGTCCTAACTCGCGGTGGTGGTGAGATGAAAGCTTTTCACGAGAAGGTCAAGAGGCGTTGGATCAAAGTAACCTCGAACGAGTTTGAAGACGAACATGCGTGAGTTGAGCACCAAATTTGAATTATGATAGACCAAACAATGACTCGAGAGAAGAATCTCTAGCAAGGTGGTAAAGCTACGCGGGTCGAAGAATTCTTGAAACAACCTGGAGCTACCATAGTTGCCTAAGATTGTGTTACAAGTTCAAAAGTGAGGCGAATTTGATGCTATTCAACCTAACATAACTTATACATGTTAGAAAATCGAACCCATTGTGAAGATTGGTCCATCAAAGCAATGGCATGTGTTTCTTCACGCATGTCTTTAATGTCTCGTGAGAACAAAGACAAAGTGCTAGTTTTAAGGGTTATGCCCTCTTTTACCTTGAGCTTGAATTATGTGCCCATCATTAACATGAACGATGGGTGTCAACATGTAGCATTTCATTAATAGGATTAGGTCTAAAGGAAATACTAACATTCGTACAAAGAATATATGACGATCTACCTCAAGCGACAACCTTCTTTGTCTTAGTCTAGTGTCGAGTTCATGATAACATGAGTTCTATGATTGTTCAACTTTGACAATGAGCTAGTGCTCTTGCTCATTGTCGAATATATTTAAGACTTGTTGTGGCCTTCACGTCTCCACTTGTGTGTCTTGAGCTTATGATAGCGTGCTCAAAGCATTATGATCCCTGTAAGGTGAGGAGAGAAGTGTTCAATTTTGATAATGAGTCGGCTTTCTGCTCATGCCAAAATATATTGAATACTTTTAAGGCCTTTCATTGTCTCTCGGTCGGTGTCCATACCTCATGATAGTGTGCACAAATCATTATGATCCACTAGGCGAGGTGAAGAGTGTTAAAATCTAACGAGTAGGTGTTGTTCATGCTAGAATTTATCGAAGACCTATTATAGATACTAATTACAAAGAACACATCAAAATCAAATTGGAGTCTACTCAATGATTTGGGATGATGATCCGATCATGTGTGTGAAATTCATGAACAAGCATAAAATGGTGAAAAAGCAAACTAGCGTGAAGAAGTTTCTAAAGACCCTGCAAAGGAGGGATATATCTATAGAGATAAACAACATAATCACTCTTCTCAACAAAGTGTTTGGAATCACATTTGCTCGTGATTTCCAGGAAATGATTTACAATCTACAAAGATAAACAACATAATCACTCTTCTCAACAAATCTTCAAAATCACAATTGTCATGATTTCGGGAATGAGTTCATCTCGCATCCTCCTCAAAGTAAAGTAATTCATCGACTATTATCAATCATAAGTGATTTTGTACATAGACAACTCAGTTAAGTATGAGATATATGCCATTTCTACATGACCTCATATTTGATGTATGGAGCTGCAAGGTGCAAGATCTTTGCAAGCTTAGAAACCAAAGGAGCCTTAGCTCCCAGGACAAAACAAAGTGTATGACTTCTACCCTCTCCGGAGATCAATGCAAGTTCTAAACATTCTAGGAGTGTTAATGACGTCTTCCTCTTTCATGTCATTAGGATGCCAAAAATGATTTCAAAATGATTTTAACAAGCATATATCAGCTGAAGTAGCTGTTATGATCACAAATTGGTGCACTTGGTTTATCCAATTCTCCACCTTACTCGATGCAATGCCATTCCTTACAAGTTGTTGAAGTATGTGGGTGACAAGTGGGGTTTATTAGAATTGTGTCAACAATTGCGCGGTGTTGTAGGTTTTTTGGCTAATAAACACAAATCAAGAATATGCTTCCCAATTTCCATTGGAAGTAAACATGCTCTTTCACTAAACGACGCCAACGCAATAGATCTTTGAGATGACCAAAATGACTAAATAAGCATTTGCGCGGAGACTAGAATTTGACAACCGCAAGATCATGAAGCAATTTTAGGTCATGCATATGGACACCATCCATGTGTTGAGGATTATTGGTGAATCTTGAAGATGAATGCGGTGCATGTTTCAATTATTATTCTAGAATGACTTTGAACTAGATGGTCACCTTTGAATTAGCAAAGAATGTGCCACGAGGAATCGCAATTGACAAATTATGTTGTCTCGCCTATCTCTTAAGGTAGATTGGTCAAAGAGAGAAGCAATGACACTTGAACATAGGACCAAGGTGGTCATAAACCATACACTCTTTCCTAGTTACGAAGGAGAATATCCAAGTGTAATGCGGTTGAGAATCAATCATGCGGAGGTCATGGGTCATCTCAAGTCACTAGGAAGGAGAAGAGCTCAAGTCCAAACACAATCTTCTACTTGTGTGAGGCGTTCTTCACAAACAAACACCATTGCATATAGTATAGAGGGTGATAAGGATTCGAGTTAGAGACAAGTGTCCAGGTTACTAATGACCATGAAGAACCTCAAATCAAGAAGAATCTCAAGATCATCTTTAAGACAAGACCAAGAGAAGGAGAAGGCTCATAATTTGCACAATTCATTTATTCCATATGTTCTCCCTTTTTTGATTCTCCTAGATTTATTGAGAACATTGCTTTGCAATTTGTGGTTTAGGACCAAAATCAACACCTTGCTATCAATATTCCAACTTCTTCGAGATCATCTCCTCAAGAAGATCTTGTCTAGCTTATGTCTAGCTTGGTTGCTTTCCAGCAACTTCCTTCCCAACAAGCTTGGATTTATATTTATTGGAAACTGAATGTGACTCTTCTGCTATTGAAACACCAACCTGGCTCAATGAATTGGTCAAGAAGAGGAAAAGGATAGTAAACCCCTTGCTTTGGATTATGGAGCGATAACATCTATTTGGGCTTCTTTGCCACCTAAAAATGCTAAGGTAGTCTAGGTGGTCTTTAAGATAATTGTTGATGAACAAGGAATCAAATATGCCACGATAGTTGTTCCCATTGGTTACGAAAGCAAAGATGATGTGTCAATCAATGACTATCAAGTTCTTAGGTTGATGCTAGACAAATCCACAAAAGAGGGAGATAAAGAACATGCATGAGTCGTTGAACACAATCATTGAGTGCATGGAGAAATATAAACAGAAAGCAACACAATACAATTAGGAGAAAAATCGATTGGCGCCATATGTTCAACACCTTGTCAACCCCAATCGAGACATCTCCAAAGTGCCTTTGTATCTTGTGATCACGCCACTTTACAAATATTTATCTTGCAGCCAGCAAAATCAGAAATAAGGAAAAGCCACTAAAACATGGTTAGAAAGCATGTTGATATGAGGATTGGTACTCATTGATGAGGTTATGAGAAATTTTGATAAGATTCAAACAGGGTTGGATGCACCAAAAGGTTTTGAAGCCGAATTCACTAGAGAGATGACACTCATGGAAACAATTTCTCCTAATTATCAAGAGATGATCCAATTAGGCTTTTCTTCACTTGTTGCAGAAGGGATGCTCAACAATAAAGATCATGGTCATAACATTGAGTGGTATAATGATTCAATTTTGAAAGGCAAATGTTTAAGAATGCTAAAGCAAGGTTCGACAACATTAGAGACAACAATAATGAAGTCTTGTTAAGTATTCAAGAGTTCATTGAAGAAATCCATTTTGATTTCTATCACGAGCAACATCAAATCAATTCTATGTAGAGGTGCAAGAAACAACCATAAAATCTGATTAAAGGCCAGCCTTTTGCATCTTCGGGTTTTGGTGTTTCTGCTATCACAAAATTCATTTGACTCCATTTCTTGTTTGATGACGCAAAGAAGAAATTGATTGAGTATCACCTTGTTCCAGAACTTATCTCAGAAGTGCACTTTGTTTGTGAAGTGTTTTTCAGATCTTTGTGTTTCCCCTAGGCAGATAAGATGAAAGATTCACTCGAGAGATTCAAGAAATTCAGGCTAGGGAGGAAGAACTCTCAAAAACAGTTCATTGAAGTAATCAACATTGATGAATCCTCTCCAAAGAGGACAACTCAAGGTTAAGTGTTGTCCACTTTAACCGCCTTTGGACATGTTATAAAAGTCACTTTATAACATCATTTAATAAAATCACTCTATGTCATTTTTAAAAAGGTCATATGTTGTGAGAAATGAAATTATTTTAATTTCAGAAAGTGATTAAAAGGACTTTCGACACTAGACATTTTTGTTGAGAAAAAGAAAATAAGAAACGTGGAGTTCTTTTCCAAATATAAATACAAAGAAGTGTTGCAAGACTTTGTGCCTTACCGTTTCTTTATGATGATCATTATTATTATGGGACTGCCACATCCGTGCCTGCACAAATATACACTACTTGCATCATTCCTATTTTCTGTGAGCATCGGATCTATTGCAAAAGCTGCACAGCCTAATCAAGGGTTTTTGTGTTCGGTAGAGCCTCACACCACCTTCAAATTGATACAAACAATATCACCTGAGGTGTCTGAATTCGTTTTCAGATAGCATATTCATTCAAGATGATGTGACATTGTGTGCAGCTGAGGAGTCCATGATCTTATCTTAAAATCTACATAACGGAGTAGTAACATGGGTATTCATTGCCACATAGTCAAGAGTCTTGATATAACCATAAAATGTATCAAAACTATGTAAATATTGGTGGTCTGATGCCCATACATCCATACATTACTGAAGGTCATGGCTCAGGCATCAATTTGTGTGCTCAGGTTTCTTTAGATCTCAATGCGGGAGTGACTGTGTGTCAAATGTTCTGGACCAGTATCCAATTAACTTTAATTAGAGTGATATGCAATATATGCAGGCTTCTTCTATATCCTTACCCATATTGCATTTTATCATGAGATATCTTTTTGTGTGGTTATTGCACCCTACATTCAGGGATGAAATAGTGCAATGTGATTTTATTTAGATTCCGAGGATATTCAAACTGCACATGCATCAATCAGTCCAAAACCAGCACAGCCCTTGACAAGGCATCCACAAGTCTTCTTGAGAATCATATGGTAATCTCCCATATCTAGTAGAATCTCCTATCTGTAGTATTTCAATGTGTGTGCCATATATCAATGCCAAGTGAGTGTGTGAAAGCAGAAATACCATATTCCATCATTCAATTATATTGCAGTGTGTGCAGTGAAGTTCATATTCATACAATATTAACAGTTTGTCTCATCAACACTGGGTTCAGCAATAGGTCACGGTTCCTGTATATGCATGTGAATGCGCTATGTGCAGATAGATATCTATCTGTTGCTGATAGATATATGTGTGTGGAGTGTTATTCTCGACATTAGTTTGCAATATTATGCTATGAGGGGGAATAAAAATATTCAACTGCCCATGCCTTTATGATTCTTCATTCCTTTTCAAATACGGTCACGCTCAAGTTTGCTATTTTATCAGTAATTTTGTTTCCTTTTCTTCTGATATGCTGGAAAGTCACTTTATCAAGCTGCATCTATATGTAATATATGCATTGCTTCTTGGATCATTGCATCTAACCTCCAGTCCTTAACCTCCACTTTTAGTGGCCTTTCAGAGTAAATAGTGCTAAAAATTTATTCAGGGTTTTATAAGTTTAGTTGAACCCCTAATGTTTCACCGCCTTATTATAAGGCCGTGTGCATGTGTTTTGTTTTTTTGCTAAAGATAACTGAGATTAAGGGACCCCAGGTCCAAAAGTGTCGACTAAAGGCCCACTTTAGAGCGACGAAATGCGCACCTTAGAGATACTCTCTTATTGTTTCTCAGCTATGCTCTTGTCATTTCTCCCTAAAATCATACATACTGTAATGCTATACAGAGATTCAATTGATCTGTCATGATTGCTCAATAAACCTGGGAGTGCAACATCTGTGCTTGCACAATCATACACTGCTTGCATCATACTTAATTTCTGTTAGCTTTGGATCTATTGCAAAAGCTGCACAGCCTAATCAAGGACTTGCTGTGTTTGGTAGAGCTTCACATCCACCTTCAAATTGATATGCAAATGTCACCTGAGGTGGCTCGATGTTTTATCAGATATCATATTTATTCAATATCATGTATCTATTGTGAGCTTTGTGTGCATCTGAGGAGTCCATGATCTTTAAAATTTACCTGACAAAGTAGTAACATGGGTATTCATTGCCACATGGACATGATTCATGATATAACCATCAAAAGTATCAGAAAAATATTTAAATATCGGTGGTCCGATGCCCATACATCCATACATTATCAAAATACGTAGCTCAGGCATCAGTGTTTGTGCTCAGGTTTCTATAGATGTCAATGCAGGAGTGACCATGTGTGTCTACTGATTTGGGTGCCGTATACAATTAAGTTATTAGAGTGATATGCATTATAAGTGGGCTTCTTCTATGCAATCATCAGATGTCTTTGTGTGCGCTCATCGTTTCCCAAATTCAGGGATGAAATAGTGCAATGTGATTGTATTTAGATTCCGAGGGTATACAAACTGTTTGCCCTAATCAGTCCAAAACCAGCACAGCCCTCGACAAGGCATTCACAGCCTTCTTGAGAATCATATGGTAATCTACCCTATGCGGATGAATCTTCTAACTGTACTAGTATCTCACTGTGTGCTTGGTGTGTGCAATAGATTAATGCCAAGTGAAGGAGTGCAAACAGAAATACCATGCTCCATCCATTCATTTATATTGTGGTGTGCATGCAGTGAAGTTCAAAATCATAAATATTACTATCTGTCTCCTCGACAGCGGCTTCAGCCGTAGGTCATGATTCCTGTATACACATGTGAATGTGCTATATGCAGATAAAAACAGAAGACCACACATCCATCTGTTGCTAAATTTTCTGAGTTTGCCAATATGTGCGTGCAGAATTTCAGTTCTCAAGCTCTAGTTCGCATTACTGTGCAATGAGGGGCAATACAGGGTGGCCATCTTCAACTGCCCATGCATTTATGATTCTTCGTTCCTTTTCAAATTTGGTCACCCTTAGTAATTTGGTTTCCATCTCTTCTGATATGCTGGAAAGTCACTTGATCAAGCTGCATTGATATTTGTATTGCTTCTTGGATCATTAAATATAACCTCCAGTCCTTAATTTCCCATCCTTTTAGTAGTCTTTTGATGATAATCTGGGAGTCTCCTTTGATCACCAAACTAGATCAATTCCTTTGCTTGCCCTTGCAAGTTGCAACTGCTTCAGCCATATTATTGGTTGATTTTTGTAGGTCTAGGGCATAGACAATTAATGGTTGTCCGTCGGAATCTCTGAATATGCCTCTACCACCATTTCCAGGATTATCTTTTGCCGCTCTATCGAAGTTCAGTTTGAGTGATTCTTCTGGTTGGCTGGAGGGATGGGGAGGCAAGTGTTGAAGGCTTCACTAAAGGCTTCGTAGCCTTACATACCCTTATCCCATTATTGTGATCTGTGTGCCTCTGTTTAGATAAAAAGGAGTGTTGGCAATTAGATCAAACTCTTGTAGAGAAATTCACAGTGAATTTTAGAGAAGTGAGAGGAAAAAAAAATCTTTTACTATCCATATTTTGAATTTGATCAAAGTTTTTGTGGTCATATAAATCGACAACCGCAGGTTTTTCTCACTGATATAGTCAGAGCTAAGCATTAGAATTGATAGATTGGAAGCTTTAGTATTGCATGCTTGAATGGAAACAGAGGATTGGCAATTAAGTCAAACTGTGGTGGAGAAATTCTATTATATTTACCCGAATCTTCTTAATGAAATTCCATTAAAGGAAGAAAAAAATGAACTCTTGGTGTTTTTAATTTGAATTTGATTAAATTTTTGTGGTCATAGACTGCTAACCCCATTTTTTCCATTTTGATATTCTTATTTAGATTACTCTTTTTTACATGCACGTTGTGCTGACTTGTTCCTAGCGCTGCCTCTTTTGGATGCATTTTTGCCCTGTTTTGCCTTCTAACCATATAAACCTTTGTAGTTATACATTGTTACTATGATGATATTATGTATGAAATACCTGCGTAAATTTTTAAGCCAATGGAATTTTGTAGCTTCTTAAAAATTATGCCTCGACTTAGGTTGCATGTTTAGTTATGACTAAATTACTTTCCAAAGTATCATAAGTTGTCTTGGAATATTAGTGGCCTTATACATGCTAGTATTTGCAGGATGGGAAGGTTGTAGACACATTGGAAGGTGCTAATCCATCAGAATTGGCCAACAAAGTGGCCAAGGTGTCTGGTTCCATAAGCATTGCCGATGCAGCCGCTCTCCTGCTAGTATTGGAATGTCTGCTGGTCCTACAGTCGTCGAGACAGTGAGACAAATATATGAATCACCTCAGACTGCTAAAACTATTACCGAGTCTGGGGATGTATTGAAGAGCAAACTGCAACAACTTGTGAACTCCAAACCTGTCATGTTGTTTATGAAAGGAACCCCGAGCAGCCACAATGTGGCTTTAGCAAGAAGGTTGTGGATGTTTTGAAAGCAGAGGGTGTGGAATATGGAAGCTTTGATGTTCTAAGGAATGAGCAAGTGGGAGGAATTGAAGGCATTTTCCAACTGGCCGACCTTTCCACAACTCTATTGTAAGGGTGAGCTACTTGGAGGCTGTGATATCACCCTTGAACTGCATAAGAGTGGGGAATTGAAACAAGTATTTGAAGACCATGGTTTGCTTCCTATTGCTGACACGCCTGTTGGATTGGCTGCAAAAGAGACTGCAGCTGAACCAAAATCTGATGCAAATATCCTCGAGTCTGGCGATGGGGATGGTGGCATAGCAGATTCAACTGGTATAAGTGAAACATTAAGTTCTCGACTAGCAAGCATTATCAACTCCAACCCTATCATGTTATTTATGAAGGGGACTACTGAAGAGCCACGCTGTGGTTTTAGTCGGAAGGCCCTTGAAATTCTTAGAGAGGAAGGACTAGAATTTGGGACATTCGACATTCTGACTGATGAAGCGGTACGGCAAGGTCTTAAAACATATTCTAACTGGTCCAGCTATCCACAATTATACATAAAAGGTGAGCTTATTGGTGGATCAGATATCATGATAGAGATGCACAAGAGTGGAGAGTTGAAAATTGTTGCCTCTGAGAAAGGGGTGGTGGCCAAAGAATCACTCGACGATCGGTTGAAAAAATTGATCAGTTCTTCTCCTGTCATGCTGTTCATGAAAGGGACACCAGATGCCCCTCGATGTGGCTTCAGCTCCAAGGTTGTAAATGCTTTGAATGAAGAAGGTTTAGAGTTTGGGTATTTTGACATTTTGAGTGACGAAGAGGTCAGAACAGGCCTGAAAACCTATTCCAATTGGCCTACTTTTCCACAATTATATTACAAAGGTGAGCTGATTGGGGGATGTGACATTGTGCTGGAAATGCACAAGGCAGGAGAGCTAAAATCATCCTTGACAGAATAGAACCAAGGTTGTAAAAGTACATGGATATTCAATAAACACAGCCTTATTTAGTTGTTAACTTGTCTGGTCTTTTGTACTATTGTTGCACAACTGCCTCTTTTATTGGTCGTGCCAATGGGGGAGTAGTTCTAGAAACAGTGAGTGAAGTTCTTGTTCTGTGACTATTAACCTTTGCAATTTATGTTATATTGAGCAGCTTATGCCATTTGGTGAATGCTAAAAGTGATATTTAAACTATGTGCAAAAGAACACACATACTAATTTTGTTTTGCTAGCTTTTTCTTTAGTCGTAAGCTCCTAGGAACTTGTTCTTGCCTATATGGTTTTCAGGGTCTTGTGGTGGTGCCGATTGTGTTGTCATATTTCATGGTTATATTACAACAGGTGCTGTGGCTTGATTACAGACAGTCAGCAAGCAAACCAGTTCTTAAAAGATACTCATACAGAAAAATGAGGCTGGATGTTCATTAAGAAAGTTAAAATGGGATGCCCCTTTATTAGCTATATACTTTTGGGGACCATATCCAGAGGATGCACTCGATCAACTAACAAAATTGATGCTGCTATATATAACTGAGGATTATATATATCCATTGATCGAGAGCTTGAGGCCCCTTTATTGGCTAAACACTAGCATTCTGTAACCAGCGTTTTAGACATGTATTTAAACTTTTTAGAGATATATTTGATTACGCTATTTTGTTTTTTGCAAAGGAAGCTTGTACCATTTGGAATCTGTATGAAACAAAGACCCTCTGTTTCTTTGTGCTTGTATTTCGCTAAAAATTATTAAATGCATGAAAACTTAGGACATACTAAGTTTGCCAAGCTATTAAACATGATTGTTTTAAAGGTACATTGAAGATGGCTTTTTTTTTTTATGATGGATCTCTTTTTTTTTTGTGATCATCTCCCGAGTTAAATTCTTTACAAACCTGACTGTACATCTAAGTTTGTTTTTAATTAAACTTGTGCATTACAAAATATCAAGTAAATTTTAAGGGTTGAAAATAGTCCAATCTTTTTTAATGGGGAGTAAAATTAACGGATCCTCTTTAAACATTAAGAAAATAGATTTACAAAATAAAATGAAAATTATAATAGATCTATATTCAGCAAATTTATCTGGTGGAATCTTGAGTGTTATTTTATGCATGTTTGGTACATTTATCGATTTGTGGGTGATTGGTCAAATTTTGATGTTTAATTAATTGTTATATTGACTTCTTGGCCTAAAACCCGTGTCCCCATGCTAATCTCTATTGCCATTTAATGATTTTCATGTTTCATGCTGAGATCATCTTGCCACTATTGCTTGTGGAAGTGATTAGACTGATTTGATCATCAAGCAGTCTCAAGTACAAACAAATCTTTAGTACGTGTTATTATTCAAGCGTTATGTGATGAAAATTTTGGGTTTGTAATAGTTTTTATAAGATTTGTTAGAGACAAATTTGACTTGAGGTGGCTAGGCATGTATTTAGATGCATTTAAACAAAGATTATTTTGAAGTGTTGTATAGTAGCTATCTTTTTGTATGCAATTTTGGTTTATCGACATCTTTGTTAGTTAGTCATGATAGGAGCTACCTCTAATAAATAGACACTAAACCAACCCCATCGATTTCACATTTGCAGATTTCATAAACATAGGTGTTAGAAGCATGCATTTATGGGAAAAATGTGTCAATTGTGTACACAATTTAGATTTTCTAATGTCGTTGCACATCATGCTCGTGCTATACAATTTCACGTGAGTGTATGTATAAATCATGGTAGTTGACTTGGGGCATCTGTAAGGTCCTAGCATGGTGACAATCACATACCGGATTTAGATGCATGCAATTTTACTTGAAGTATGCAAATGGCCATCATAGTAATCAAGGGCATTTATATGGTCTTGGCATGGTGACAATCATAGGCCCATGTTTTGATGTGAGGGTGGTAGATACATTGATAGGTTTAGATTGTGACGACAAGTGAAGAGCATCCTATCGGAGTTTGATTATTTATTTGATTTAATTTGGAGTTTTTAATTCATTCATTAAAGAATATATATTTTGAAATGCAACAAACACTCCAAAAGATGTTTGAATGACATATATAATCCCCTTATAATAATATGCCTAGGCAATGACCCCATTGTATATCCAAGTCTTCTCAAGACGACAATAAAAGTAAAAGTTTAAGAGCAAAACAATGGTCCAAATAAAATATGACACATCGAGAGAGGCGCATCAAGCCGACAATTGAAATTTTAAGCCAACAAATAAAAAACGATCGTAATAAGCAAGTAGATCAAAATGATCAACAAAGTAAAATAATCGATAATTGATTATTGATACAAAGTATAATAATCAATAATAAGAAATCAACCTCAACGATACTCTACAATGTAAACCATAGTTAAATCTCATAAAAACACAACAAAAATCCCAAAGGTGGAAAATAAATATTTCATAACATACTAACATGCAAAATTAATAATGAGAAAGAGAGAGTCATTGACTCAACAAAACCAAACAAGACCATGTGGCAAAGTTCAAACACAAACACAATGTTAACTATTGATACAAGGGTGCTCATAAAGATCAAAGTCTACTTCATCGATGCCATCCCCCTCTCCAATGACTTCTCATTCTCGTCTGCGTACTTGTACACATCACAATACAAAAAAATGATAACTAGTATTTATGGGGTATGAAGCAATATTGCATCATCAATATACCGATGACTATCCATATTGATCATATTGATGTTTCAAAAGAACACGTAATAATAATATAGCAAAATGTACCAATAATAATGTATAAATGTTGTCATTAAAATGTCGAAGCTTCTAGTGTCCATGATACTAACATCATCAATGATAATTTTTTTTTGAATTGATTTCGTGGAGTGATGGCTCTGTCCTCTTTCCCTTCTCTCCCCGAATATGGTTTTGGCGACTTTGGTCCTCAACGACTCCTGTGCGGGATGCGTCTCGGGTCCTTGGTGGTGTGGTTGTGGGTAGTTGTGGTTCGGGTCTTCTCACAAAGTGCGGCTCGGGTTTTGCTCTCTCCGTCATAGGTGGTGTGGGTCCGAGTGCCTTGTTCATGCTTTTGCTACTAGGCCAACATTGGAGCCGGTCTTTCCGGACGGAAAGGAGGGTTTTCTTGGGATGCTCAACCCCAACAAGCACCCTTTGTGAAGCGCTCCTTTTTGCATGCTGCGGCTGCGACTTCTTTTTCTCTCTGTCTTCTAAAGCACTTTGGCCGTCAAATTCTCTCCCTCGGTTTCTTTGGGGAGTCGGTGTTACGGGCATAAATTTTTACTCCATCTTAAGGTTGATCTGTTGTTTCAATGGCCTCGGCTCGGATTGCCACTTCTTCACTCTTGGATGTCTTGAATTGGAGCCCTCTCTTGAAAGGTAGAGTTGACATTTACCCCTGTGCCGGGGGTTTTTATTGTGGTTTTTAATGCCATTGAAGATAGAGATGCTATCCTTTCCAAGCTTTGGGAACTACAAAATCATCACTTGTTGATGAAACTGTGGTTTCGACCTTACAATCCACTCACCGTTGCATTCAATGTCATAGTATGGGTTCTGTTACCTCATCTCCCACTGCAGTTTTGGGGAGGATAGTTTGATTGCTATTGGTAATGCTTTGGGCAAGTTTTTATCCATCGACTCTAAAATAGAACTTTACACACATACTACCTATGCTCGCATCTTGGTGGATCTGGATACCTCTCTTGATCTACCTACTTCCATTGATCTCAAAGTTTTGGATAGGATTTGGTCACAACCTCTTGACTATGAAGGCTTGCCCTTCAGATGTAAGAAATGTTTTGCCTTGGGGCATCTTGCTTCAGAGTGTCAGAAAGTGAAACAAAAGTTGAAGGAAAAAGTTTCTTGGTGGAAGGATTCCCAACCCAGCCTATTGGTTGTTGGGAAGATTGCATTCCTCTCCGAAAATTCGGCAGAGAGGCTTGTGAAGAACTTGATTTAGATGATAGGGAGATTCATCTACCGGTTGAGACTCACGATTCCCCCCTGTGGTGGGGTTGATTGGGTTGGTTCAAGGGGAGCAGGTTTTGACGCTCCCTTTAGAGGCAGATTTTGATTGTTCTAAACACATTCTTGAAGGAGGAATCAAATGTTGGAACAAAGGAGATCTTTGATATTCGGCTTCCAATACATCCAGATGAAAATTCGGATCCTAATAGGAGTGATGGTTGGACAGTCGTAAATAGAAAAAAGAAAGAAATTTCTTTCCTAAAATGAAATTACGATCCCATGGTTGGGATCCTTTGGAGTAATCTGTATGTTGCCGCAGTTTTGGGTGCTTCAACATTTCTTTGTTATTATCATCTTGTATTATGTACTGCTCGTTTGTGCCTTAGTGGCCTTTTGTCTTTTCTTTGCCTGTGGGCTTCATTTCTGTTATGCTTCATTGTTTTATTCTGCCTTAAGGGCCTTTTGTACAAGGATGCATGTCCTTTAAAACTCCCACATTCACCCTTTTTCCAAAAAACATCATCAATGATAATCGTAGTAATAAATGCTTCATTACTACAAACAACAATGATAAAATCAACTAGTAAAGTCCAAATGCCAACATTCAATCAAAGGCTTGTTGTTTATTTGCTCATAGACATGTGTTGATGGTGATTGGTGATATCTTGGACATTATATTTAGATATTTGATTTTAATAGTCATGTGTGACATTCGGGCGTATAACGCCGATTTAACCTAATTTCCTTATTGTCGCATTTTCTTGTTATGACATGGAAACAAATGAATATGATGTGCTTAGAGATCTAATTATAGTGATGGATAGTTGTTGCATGGTGGGATTATATGTCACTTTATTCATCTTGTCTAACTGTTGGAATGTGGAATATAATTGTGCACATTGTCGCCTCTTGGTTTCAGTAGGATGTTAGGTTAGTTTAGCATGCTTTGATATCTTACTATGTCACTTAATTATATTGTATTGGACAGGTGCAGTTAATGTGTGCAATGAGTGTGCAGGTGACAGGTTTACAGGAGAACGTGGGATTCAGGCCAGTTACTCAAAACTTGCACAAGCACCCACGGTGAGTCCTAGCCATGTTCACATGTGTGAAGCCCTAGGATAGATGATTATTAATTTTGGGCACTTTGAGTGACCCCAATGTATGTAAAGTATTTTGCTTTAATTTATTAATTTTTGTTTAGGGTTGTTAGTAGAGTTGTAAACTTGCTTGGGAGTAAATAATTTCACTTTCTTTTAAATTGTTGATTTTTGTTAATTAGTCTCTTAATCACAAGGGTTTAGGGTCACATGTGAGACCCTTGGGTGGTCCCCACACCCTCTACCCTTGTGCCAAAATGCAAAACCCGAAATTAGGTATTTTGGGCATTTTGGGGACCCTTTCAGTAGCTCGGGAGTCCCCTTTCACTAAAATGAACCCTTGGACCCTACCTAATGGGTAGGGGGCTTGTTTTCAAGGCTAGAGGGAGTTTTCCTCCCTTTCTACCCTTGTTTTGTCACATCCATGTAAGGGATGTGGATTTGTGTGTTTTTCAAAAGTGCAACTAGTTTTGTCTTGCTAACATTTGAGGAAATTTGGGAGAAAAGGGTAAAAAGATAATTTTACCCTTTCTCTCTTTGTCTTAGCATCTTTGACCATGAGGAGGGAGAGGGGTGACACATGTCACCCCCTCATTTGTGAGGATACTTGGTTCCTCCTCTTCATATTCTCATTCATGGAGAAAAAAATGGACTTTTTGCTTGGATTTTCTTGCTTGGATGCTTGGGTGAATTGGAGCTTGGGATTTGCTTGGAGCTAAGGGTGGAAATCTTGAAGTTAGGAAGCTTTTTGGAGAGCTTTCCTTGAGGTAGGCTCTTAGATCTTGTAGATGTGTTGCTTTATTTTAGTTGTTAGATTGTTTGTTGAAATTTGTTTATTTTTGAATGAAGCTTAGTGTTGTTTGTGTGTGTTTTTACTCCCTCCATCATATGGCATGATGGAGTTTGGAGTGTGGGGGAAGAGAGAGGGAATTTTCCCTCTCAACCCTCAAGGCTTGATGGCCAAGCCTTGTAGGGTCATATTTATTTTTTTCCCCTCAATGGTTGAGGTGGGGAAGTGGATTCATTTGGCTTGAATCTCCTTCCCCATCCTTGGTAAGGAAACCCCCTTTTGGGGTTTGAAAATCCTTCCAAGGAGGACATGGAGAAAGGGGGAGGAATAAGGAGGGTTTGTTTTGACTAAGGAGCAATAAGGAGGTTAAGAAGATGTGTTATGTGCATATAATGATGATGTTTTATTTTGGAGAACTTTCTCCTCTCTTCCCCATTTTTGGGGGATGAACATGGGTTCTCCTCCTTGTGGTTTTCTTTTGGAGTCTTGTTTGCTTGTGTCTTATTTTCTTTGCATGTTTGTCTTATTGTTTGTGCATCCTTTCCCTTGTGCAAGTTTTGGCAGCTATCCTCTTTCCCATGGGCTTGGGGGAGGCTAGCATGCATCCCAACCTTTGGGAAAGGCATGTGATGATGCCTAAAGGTTGGGTGGTTAAACAAGCTCTTTTCTCCTTGCATGGTTTTGGGAAGACATAGGAGATGGCTTTCAAGTTGGATTGGTGGCAACATGGGCTCTTTTAGTTCTTATCCTTCCTTGTGATACTTCCTTGAAATGTAATCCTCTTTTAGAAGATAGTATGTGAGAGTTCACATCTCCTTGTAAACACTCCTTTTTGCATATTTTGTATCACATGTATATATGAATTGATGCTACTTGGGTTTTAACATGCTTGTTGCCCAAGTTTGTGAATGTGAAGTATTGAAGCAAATGATATATCTAATTAAATCTCAATGTAAATCTTGTACAAAAGGAAAGAGAAACAAAGTGGGTTGAAGGTGTTGGTTGCCATAATTTTTTGTCTCCTTGCCCACATGGATAGGACTATGTTAAGAAAATGAATCTGATATATTCTTGCATTTCTTGCTTGTGAAATCTAAATTAATACTTGTATTTGAAAACCAATTTTCCAAGTATGTATTTGCTGTAGTATCTCCCTTGTTATACTTTCAAGTTTCCTATCTTGGTTGGGTTCCTTGTCACCTCTTACATTTGCAATAAAGAAATTTTATTGGTTGGTCATAGATTTGATAAAGTGAAATAGATATACATTTTAAACTCATTTTTTTTTTTTTAGTAAAAAAAAAAAAAAATTACAACAAAGTTTCCTTGGGTTTTAGCCTAGTTTGTGAAATGGATAGGTAATAATTTCTTTTAGTTTTACCTTAACACATGACTAGGAAAATGCACAAGAAAGATTTCTCTTTGATAACCATAAGAAATATGACATATTGGTGTTTTCAAAATGTTCCATCTCTCGTGATATTTTCCTTTATCTTTCAAGTATCTTCTTTGTGTAAATGTATAAATATGTATGATAACAACTTTATTTATTTATTTATTTGTCTTTATAATATGGATAGAAGTAAACATTATATAAATATATATATATATTATATATATATATGTATATATATATATATATATATATATATATATATATATATATTATATAAGTTTATTACAAGTAAATAAATAAAATAAAAAAAGGGGTTTACATTGGGAGGGTCGGCCCCCTCCCCACCCGACTGCTACTGTGCAAGGTCTTGAAAACAGAAAAAAAAAAAAAAAATATATTTTGTGGGGGGTTCGGCTCACCCCGCGCGCCTGTATGCAGATCGCAACATAGTAGAGAGGGGGGGCGCGCCCCACCAACCCCCACATCCGCCCCGGCCGCACCCCCCGCCGCCCCGCCCACGCCCCGCCCCGCCGCCTCAGCCTCCGCCCCGCCGCCCCTTAACCACGGATCCTCCTGCACGCCTGGCAGTGCGCCACACCGCCGCTTCCAACGCGGCGCCCGCCGCATTTTCCCCCCTGCCCTCCGGCCCGGCCCCGCACCTGCAGCGTGCCGCCCACCGTCCCCCTCTCCCAGAACTCCGTCCCGCCCCACTTCGACCGCTGCCGCCTCTCCTCGGCTGCGCGCCCAAACCGGACCGGCCGCCCCCTCTCGTCTTCTCACACACATCAATGAAATTGTATATGTTAAGCAAAAACAATAACAATAAAAATAATAATAATACTAATAAGAGTAAGAGTTACATAAATAAATAAATAGGTATACACCTATCCTAATTTACTAATTAGGGTTTACAAACTAGAGTTTATAATTAGGTATATACATATCTATAGCTTACCCTTAACTTGCTTCGAGAAACAAGAATGAAAGAAAACAAAGAGAAAAGAGTTAAAGGAGATGGTTAGGGTAATTTTAGGGTTTCCTTCTAAAACAATGGCCAAAATGGTTCGATCTTAGTGTCGTAATTAATTCCTTTTGGGTGTCTTGGGGTTTTAATGAGAAGCTTAGCATAAAGGAGGGGGATGAATAGAATAAAAGTGGTGTGGGGTTATCCTTTTGGGGCATTAATAAAATTAAAATATAATTAAATAATTAATGTCGAGTAAGGGTTAGCGAACAAGATAGATAAAAACAAATAATAATAATAATAAAATAAATTTAAAAAATAAAAAAAAAAAAATAAAATAAAAGAAATTAAATGGTATAAAATTAGTAGTTACCAGGAAAAGGTACAAAAGATGTATTAGTATTTAATTTAAACACTTCAAAAAAAAAAAAAAATTTCCTTAAAATTTTAGCCTGTTTAGTGCGTTTCTTTTTGGTGTCCCAGATGGGGCATTACAGTTGGTATCAGAGCTTGGGGTTCGCACTCGCGGACCACTGGGTAATTAATAGTTAATATCAAATTTTAACACAACAAAATTAATTAAATAAATAAAACTAAACAGACAAAATAAACCACCCACTTCCATTAAATTTTAAATTAATAAATTGCCCGTTCACCTCGTGCGCAGGATGGCGCCTAAGCGAGGACGATCTGCCAGAGGTATGGGGCGTAGCGCATCTACGCAGGAGCCGACGACGCCCGATTTCGGGCCTCGGATATTAGAGGCCTTACGCCACCGGTGATAGGCGTTAGGAGCGCGCCTACCACGGCCACGGAGACGAGAGTGGAGGCATCTTTGGGAGACGAGGAGCCGATAGGCATGGACGCGCATTCGGAGCCGCCGAGCACGACACACCGAGGCGGGAGAGGTCACGCACCCTTCCGTTCATCACGAGAGGGGCCTCATTTCGTCGCAGCCGATCTCACAGTCTTGAGGGACCCTTCGAGGATAGGCGACTCCCTTCGCCTGTAGGACTACATCGCCAGGATCGAGATACAGGCAGTGTGATCCGGGATCTTCTTCGTTTGCAGCCGCCCACTTACACCGGCTCCACAGATGGCTTTGGGGCTGAGTCATGGCTCCTTAGCCTGGATAGTTGCTTTGGCTTGCACTCTTACGAGAGCAACGTCAAGGCGAGGTTCGCCATACACCTCCTCCGAGACGCAGCAGGCGTTTGGTGGAGGAATGAGGAGCGGAAGCTCCATCTGACCCGAGAGACAGTGACTTGGGAGTTGTTCGAGGAGCGTTTCAGGGCGCGATATATGTCAGAGCATTTTGTTCAGAAGAGGATCGACGAGTTTCACGACTTCATGCAGGGATCCGCATCGTAGCGCATGATATGAGAGCAGTTCCTGGATCTTCTTCAAGTGGATTACCCGCAAGATGAGAAATTGCAGTTAATGAGTTCATTCGAGGGCTCAATGCAGACATAGCAGGAGCAGTTAGGATGCTATCTCCTCCCACTCTTGAGAAGGCCGTTGAGAAGGCCTACTTAGCTGAGGAGAACAGGACCAAGGCACAGGAACATCGTGATAGGAACAAGAGCAAGTTTCAGGAGAGGATACAGGCATTTCAGAGTCAGAGGTCACGAGGTTCTGCACCACCCCCTAGAGGAGGATTTTGGCCTCCGCCAGCAGCCACGAGGGCTCCACCGCACCACGCACCCACATGACACACAAAGAAGCAGAGCCACCCGCGCAGGAGTTAGCGGACACGGGGATTTCAGAGAGGTGTTTCTAGAGGTGGTTTTAGTGGAGCCGAGAGATAGGAGGCGGGGAACTCGGCAGACACACCACCGGCTCAAGACTCAGCGATCTCCGCTAGGGTTGGACCAGCGAGGATCGCACACCCAGTACAGGAGGGACCCCATCTCAGAGGGGTACAGGAGGTTGTTTTATTTGTGGATCTCCAGATCACTATGTGCGCATGTGCCCGCACAAACCCAATACCATGGATGCTCAGAGAGCTGCTAGATCGAGCAGACGGTGGGTGACGTAGGACGCGCCCATCGTGTTTATGCAGCGGTTGACAACCGCCAGGCCGAGCATCAGGCCACGGTCATTGAGACAACAGGTACTATCAGGGGTATTTCTGTCTCTGTACTTTTTGATTCGGGTGCTTCAGATTCCTTTATATCACCTTCTATAGTGGACCAGTGTGGGCTAGTGGTGGCTAGGCAACCAGATAGTTGGCAGGTTGAGTTGGCCTCTGGAGCCAAACTCGCCGTGGACTCGTATGTGGAGAGTTGTGTACTTGATCTAGGAGTCTTCTCCACTACTCTTGACCTTCGAGTTATCCCTCTAGGTTCCTATCGTGTAGTTTTGGGCATGGATTGGCTCGAGTCTCATCGAGCTAAGGTGGATTGCGAAATAAGGTCATCGAATGTCGGGATGATCTTGGGAGTGCGGTTGTTATATCGGGATGCAGAGGCCTATCTCCTCGCGCATGATATCGGCTAATGAACTCAAGCGAAGCATGCGTAAGGGTTGTCGGTTGTTTGCTATCACTATCGGTGATCGATCCGAGAGCATTCAGAGCATTCACCTTTAGATGATCATGCGTTTTGAGGAGTATGCGAGATGTTTTTCCAGGCGAGCTTCCAAGGTTACCACCCGCAGAGAGGTGGATTTCACCATTGATTTAGTACCTGGATCAGCACCAGTTTCTAGGGCACCTTATCGGATGACGACACCAGAGCTTCATGAGCTCAAGATTCAGTTAGAGGAGTTGTTGGATAAGGGTCTCATTCGCCCTAGTGTATCTCCTTGGGGAGCGCTAGTCATATTTGTGAAAAAGAAGGACGGTTCTCTCAGACTTTGTGTAGACTTCAGATAGCTCAACAAAGTCACAATAAAGAACCGTTATCCGCTCCCTAGGATTGATGACTTGTTTGATCAGATGCGGGGAGCGAGAGTGTTCTCCAAAATCGATCTCAAGTCGGGGTATCATCAGTTGCGCATTTCAGATGCAGACATCCATAAGACAGCATTTCGCACACGATATGGGCATTATGAGTTCACAGTGGTTCCATTTGGCTTGACCAATGCCCCAGCTGTCTTCATGAGCCTCATGAATGGAGTGTTCAGGACATTTCTGGATCGCTTTGTCTTAGTGTTCCTTGATGACATATTGATTTATTCTCGCCCGAGGAGGAACACGAGGAGCATTTGAGGCGGTGTACTTTGAGTTTTGAGAGAGCGAAGTTGTATGGGAACTTGGAAAAGTGCAGCTTCTTTTCAGGAGCGAGAGATTCAAGATTGGGTCATATCATTTCAGGCGAGGGTATCTCTCAGAGATCCCTAAGATACAAAGCTATCTTGGATCGCCGGCACCCACATCGCGATTCGAGGTGAGGAGTTTCATGGGTTTGGGGAGGTATTACCGCAGGTTTGTACAGGACTTTTCTAGAATTGCTCACCCTATCACTTCTCTTCAGAGGAAAGGGAAGAAGTTCGATTGGTCAGAAAAATGTGAGCAAGCCTTTCAGTTGCTTAAGGAGCGGTTAACCACGGCGCCCATCTTAGCAGTTCCAGACCCGACAGAGGATTTTGTTGTTTGTACAGATGCATCACTAGAGGGTTTGGGAGCAGTTCTTATGCAGGAGCGTCGGGTTATTGCTTTTGAGTCTCGTAAACTCAAAGACTATGAGCTTAATTATCCTACTCATGATTTGGAGCTTGCAGCAGTTGTACATGCTCTAGTGCGTTGGCGACATTTCCTTTTGGGTAGGCCTTTCATTTTGAGGACAGACCATCGTAGTTTGCAGCATATCTTCTCACAGCCGAACCTCAACGCTCGTCAACGGCGTTGGATGGAGTTCCTATGTGAGTATGACATGGAGGTTCAGTACATCAAAGGGAAGGAAAATGTTGTGGCAGATGCTCTTAGTAGACGACGACATGTGCTTGCTTCTTTGACACTTCAGTCAGATTTGAGAGGCAGGATTCTTGAGCACCTTCTAGAGGACAGATTTTATGAGGGAGCTAAACAGATGTTAGAGTCTCAGGGTTCTTTAGAGGGCAGATATTCTGGGTGTGTTTTAGAGACAGATGGTTTGCTTCGTTTCCACAGGCGCATCTACGTGCCTAAGTCAGGTGATTTGCGTAGCTTCATCCTCACAGAGGCTCATCGAGCCCCATATGCGGCTCATCCAGGAGTAAAGAAAATGCATGCCGATCTGAGGGAGTTATATTATTGGCCAGGTCTTCGACGGGACATAGCAGATTTTGTTGCACGTTGCCTTGAGTGTCAGAGAGTCAAGGCAGAGCATTCTCATCCCGCAGGACTTTTACAGCCTCATGATGTTCCCGAGTGGAAATGGGATGTGATCTCCATGGACTTCATAGTCGGACTTCCTATGTCATCTTATCGCCATGACGCCATTATGGTCACCGTGGATAAGTTGACTAAGGTTGCGCACTTTTCGCCAACCAAGGTCACCTATAATGCACAGGCCATTGCCAAGGTATTTATGGAGGACATTGTTAGGTTGCATGGGATTCCGAAGACCATCATTAATGACAGGATACTATCTACACTTCAAGTATTCGGACTTCTTTTCAGCACTTTGGGAACTCGGATCAATTTCGATTCAGACTTATCATCCGAGAGACAGAGATGGGCAGACAGAGAGGGTTAATCGGGTGTTAGAGGACATGTTAAGGATGTATGTCATGGATCAAAGAAAGGAAATGGGAAGATTATCTCGCATCTAGTTGAGTTTGCCTACAACAACAGCTTATCATAGTTCCATTGGTATGGCTCCTTACTGGGCTTTCAGGCGACCTTCGGGACGCCTTTGAGTTGGGATAGACTAGATGACAGGATTATTCTGGGACCAGCCTACCTTCAGGATTTAGAGCAGCAGGTTGTGTTGATTAGACAGCGTCTTGAGAAGGCCAGAGCACGCCAAAAGGCGTATGCAGACACCAAGAGGATTGATCGTCACTTCTCAGTGGGTGACAAAGTCTTCTTGAGGGTTCGTCCGCATAAGAGTCCTATCCGTTATGGAAAGGGTTCTAAGCTATCGCCTCGTTTTGTGGGGCCTTTTGATATTTTAGAGGTCATCGGTCCAGTTGCCTATCGCCTAGCTTTGCCACCACGCCTTGCACGGGCCCATGATGTTTTTCATGTTTCTGTACTACGTAGATATGTACCTGATGCTTCTCATGTTTTGGATTGGTCAGCATTACAGGTAGAGGACGGGGACAGTGGAGATTGGAGCCGTGTACGCATACCGGAGCACGGAGGTTGGCCCTTCTGGGGTCGAGACTTGGACCAGTTAGAGTACACAGTGGGACCGATGCGACGAGACAAAGCAGCCTACCGGGAGGATGCGATACCTTTGAGGGCTAGATATCCCTACCTTCTTTCGGTGACTTCCAGGAGGAAGTCTAATTTTAGTAGAGGGGATGTAGTGCCCACGTTTTCTTCAAATTTCGGTAGCTTGTTGTTTATTTGCTCATAGACATGTGTTGTGAGTGATTGGTGATATCTTGGACATTATATTTAGATATTTGATTTTAATAGTCATGTGTGACATTCAGCGTATAACGCCGATTTAACCTAATTTCCTTATTGTCGCATTTTCTTGTTATGACATGGAAACAAATGAATATGATGTGCTTAGAGATCTAATTATATTGATGGATAGTTGTTGCATGGTGGGATTATATGTCACTTTATTCATCTTGTCTAACTGTTGGAATGTGGAATATAATTGTGCACATTGTCGCCTCTTGGTTTCAAAGTAGGATGTTAGGTTAGTTTAGCATGCTTTGATATCTTACTATGTCACTTAATTATATTGTATTCGACAGTGCAGTTAATGTGTGCAATGAGTGTGCAGTGACAGTTTACAGAGAACGTGGGATTCGGCCGATTACTCAAAACTTGCCTGCAAGCACCCACGGGCCGAGTCCTAGCCATGTTCACCGTGTGAAGCCCTAGGATAGATGATTATTAATTTTGGGCACTTTGAGTGACCCCAATGTATGTAAAGTATTTTGCTTTAATTTATTAATTTTTGTTTAGGGTTGTTAGTAGAGTTGTAAACTTGCTTTAGGAGTAAATAATTTCACTTTCTTTTAAATTGTTGATTTTTGTTAATTAGTCTCTTAATCACAAGGGTTTAGGGTCACATGTGAGACCCTTGGGTGGTCCCCACACCCTCTACCCTTGTGCCAAAATGCAAAACCCGAAATTAGGGTATTTTGGGCATTTTGGGGACCCCTTCAGTAGCTCGGGAGTCCCCTTTCACTAAAATGAAGCCCTTGGACCCTACCTAATGGGTAGGGGGCTTGTTTTCAAGGCTAGAGGAGTTTTCCTCCCTTTCTACCCTTGTTTTGTCACATCCATATAAGGGATGTGGATTTGTGTGTTTATCAAAAGTGCAACTAGTTTTGTCTTGCTAACATTTGAGGAAATTTGGGAGAAGAGGGTAAAAAGATAATTTTACCCTTTCTCTCTTTTGTCTTAGCATCTTTGACCATGAGGAGGGAGAGGGTGACACATGTCACCCCTCATTTGTGAGGATACTTGGTTCCTCCTCTTCATATTCTCATTCATGGAGAAAAAAATGGACTTTTTGCTTGGATTTTCTTGCTTGGATGCTTGGGTGAATTGGAGCTTGGGATTTGCTTGGAGCTAGGGGTGGAAATCTTGAAGTTAGGAAGCTTTTTGGAGAGCTTTCCTTGAGGTAGGCTCTTAGATCTTGTAGATGTGTTGCTTGATTTTAGTTGTTAGATTGGTTGTTGAAATTTGTTTATTTTTGAATAAAATTTTAGTGTTGTTTGTGTGTGTTTTTACTCCCTCCATCATATGGCATGATGGAGTTTGGAGTGTGGGGGAAGAGGGAGGGAATTTTCCCTCTCAACCCTCAAGGCTTGATGGCCAAGCCTTGTAGGGTCATATTTATTTTTCCCCTCAATGGTTGAGGTGGGGAAGTGGATTCATTTGGCTTGAATCTCCTTCCCCATCCTTGGTAAGGAAACCCCTTTTGGGGTTTGAAAATCCTTCCAAGGAGGACATGGAGAAAGGGGGAGGAATAAGGAGGGTTTGTTTTGACTAAGGAGCAATAAGGAGGTTAAGAAGATGTGTTATGTGCATATAATATTGATGTTGTATTTTGGAGAACTTTCTCCTCTCTTCCCCATTTTTGGGGGATGAACATGGGTTCTCCTCCTTGTGGCTTTCTTTTGGAGTCTTGTTTGCTTGTGTCTTATTTTTCTTTGCATGTTTTGTCTTATTGTTTGTGCATCCTTTCCTTGTGCAGTAAGTTTTGGCAGCTATCCTCTTTCCCATGGGCTTGGGAGGCTAGCATGCATCCCAACCTTTGGGAAAGGCATGTGATGATGCCTAAAGGTTGGGTGGTTAAACAAGCTCTTTTCTCCTTCGCATGGTTTTGGGAAGACATAGGAGATGGCTTTCAAGTTGGATTTGTGGCAACATGGGCTCTTTTAGTTCTTATCCTTCCTTGTGATACTTCCTTGAAATGTAATCCTCTTTTAGAAGATAGTATGTGAGAGTTCACATCTCCTTGTAAACACTCCTTTTTGCATATTTTGTATCACATGTATATATGAATTGATGCTACTTGGGTTTTAACATGCTTGTTGCCCAAGTTTGTGAATGTGAAGTATTGAAGCAAATGATATATCTAATTAAATCCTCAATGTAAATCTTGTACAAAAGGAAAGAGAAACAAAGTGGGTTGAAGGTGTTGGTTGCCATAATTTTTTTGTCTCCTTGCCCACATGGATAGGACTATGTTAAGAAAATGAATCTGATATATTCTTGCATTTCTTGCTTGTGAAATCTAAATTAATACTTGTATTTGAAAACCAATTTTCCAAGTATGTATTTGGTTGTAGTATCTCCTTGTTATACTTTCAAGTTTCCTATCTTGGTTGGGTTCCTTGTTACCTCTTACATTTACAATGCAATAAAGAAATTTTATTGGTTGGTCATAGATTTGATAAAGTGAAATAGATATACATTTTAAACTCATTCTGCTTTTTTTTGTAAAAAAAAAATTACAACAAAGTTTCCTTGGGTTTTAGCCTAGTTTGTGAAATGGATAGGTAATAATTTCTTTTAGTTTTACCTTAACACATGACTAGAAAAATGCACAAGAAATATTTCTCTTTGATAACCATAAGAAATATGACATATTGGTGTTTTCAAAATGTTCCATCTCTCGTGATATTTTCCTTTATCTTTCAAGTATACTCTTTGTGTAAATGTATAAATATGTATGATAACAACTTTATTTATTTATTTATTTGTCTTTATAATATGGATAGAAGTAAACATTATATATATATATATATATATATATATATATATATATATATATATATATATATATATATATATATATATATATATATATTATTATATAAGTTTATTACGATAAATAAATAAAAAAAAAAAAGGGGTTTACATTGGGAGGGTCGGCCCCCTCCCCAGTAAACTCGACTCTGCGCACTGCAGGCAAGGTCTTGAAAACAAAAAAAAAAACAAATATATTTTGTGGGGGGTTCGGCTCACCCCCGCGCCCGCAGCAGACTACGCAAAGTAGATAGAGGTGGGGCGCTGCCCCCACCGACCGACCCCACATCTCCGCCCCGGCCGCACGCCAGCCCGCCGTCCCGCCACACGCCCGCCCGCCGCCGCCCCCGCCCCGGCCGCCGCCTTAACCACGGATCCCCTCCGTCCATGCCGGTGCGCCACCCCGCCGCTTCGGCGCGCGCCTGCGCATTTTCCCCCCTTGTTCCGGCCCCCCGGCCTGCACTGCCGCGTTTCCGTCCCCCTCTCCTAGAACCCGTCCCGCCCCACTTCGACTCCGCACCGCCTCTCACTCGCGCGCGCCCAAACCAGCACTCGCCCGCCCCCCTCTCTGTCTTTCACACACAACAATGAAATTGTATATGTTAAGCAAAAACAATAACAATAAAAATAATAATAATACTAATAAGAGTAAGAGTTACATAAAGAAATAAATAGGTATACACATATCCTAATTTACTAATTAGGGTTTACAAACTAGAGTTTATAATTAGGTATATACATATCTATAGCTTACCCTTAACTTGCTTGAGAAACAAGAATGAAAGAAAACAAAGAGAAAAGAATTAAAGGAGATGGTTAGGGCAACTTTAGGGTTTCCTTCTAAAACAATGGCCAAAATGGTTCGATCTTAGTGTCGTAATTAATTCCTATTGGGTGTCATGGGGTTTTAATGAGAAGCTTAGCATAAAGGAGGGGATGAATAGAATAAAAGTGGTGTGGGGTTATCCTTTTGAGGCATTAATAAAATTAAAATATAATTAAATAATTAATGTCGAGTAAGGGTTAGTGAACAAGATAGATAAAAACAAATAATAATAATAATAAAATAAATTAAAAAAAATAAAAAAAAAAAAAATAAAAAAAAGAAATTAAATGGTATAAAATTAGTAGTTACGAAAAGGTACAAACGATGTATTAGTATTTAATTTAAACACTTCAAAAAAAAAAATTTCCTTAAAATTTTAGCCTGTATAGTGCGTTTCTTTTTGGTGTCCCAGATGAGGCATTACAGTTGGTATCAGAGCTTGGGGTTCGCACTCGCGGACCACTGGGTAATTAATAGTTATATCAAATTTTAACACAACAAAATTAACTAAATAAATAAAACTAAACAGACAAAATAAACCACCCACTTCCATTAAATTTTAAATTAATAAATTGCTCGCTCACCTCGTGCGCAGGATGGCGCCTAAGCGAGGACGATCAGCCAGAGGTATGGGGCGTAGCGCATCTACGCAGGAGCCGACGACGCCCGATTTTGGGCCTCGGATATTAGAGGCCTTACGCCAGCTGATAGGCGTTGTGGAGCAGCGCCTACCACAGCCACAGGAGACGAGAGTGGAGGCATCTTTGGGAGACGAGGAGCCGATAGGCGTGGACGCGCATTCGGAGCCGCCAGAGCACGACACACCGAGGCGGGAGAGGTCACGCAGCCCTTCCGTTCATCACGAGAGGGCAGCCTCATTCCGTCGCAGCCGATCTCACAGTCTTGAGGGACCCTTCGAGGATAGGCGACTCCCTTCGCCTGTAGGACTACATCGCCAGGATCGAGATACAGGCAGTGTGATCCGGGATCTTCTTCGTTTGCAGCCGCCCACTTACACCGGCTCCACAGATGGCTTTGGGGCTGAGTCATGGCTCCTTAGCCTGGATAGTTGCTTTGGCTTGCACTCTTACGAGAGCAACGTCAAGGCGAGGTTCGCCATACACCTCCTCCGAGACGCAGCAGGCGTTTGGTGGAGGAATGAGGAGCGGAAGCTCCATCTGACCCGAGAGACAGTGACTTGGGAGTTGTTCGAGGAGCGTTTCAGGGCGCGATATATGTCAGAGCATTTTGTTCAGAAGAGGATCGACGAGTTTCACGACTTCATGACAGGATCGGCATCGTAGCGCAAAGATGAGAGCAGGTTCTGGATCTTCTTCAAGATGCGTGGATTACCCGCAAGATGAGAAATCGCAGTTAACGGGTTCATTCGAGGGCTCAATGAGACATATAGCAGAGCAGTTAGGATGCTATCTCCTCCCACTCTTGAGAAGGCCGTTGAGAAGGCCTACTTAGCCGAGGAGAACAGACCAAGGCACAGGAACATCGTGATAGAACAAGAGCAAGTTTCAGGAGAGGATACAGGGCATTTCGTGAGTCGAGGTCACGAGGTTCGCACCACCCCTGAGGAGGATTTTGGCCTCCGCCAGCAGCCACGAGGGCTCCACCGCACCCACACATGACCATGCACACACAAGAAGAGAGCCACCCGCAGCAGGGAGCTAGGCAGACACAGGGATTTCAGAGAGGTGTTTCTAGAGGTGGTTTTAGTGGAGCCAGAGATAGGAGGCAGGGAACTCAACAGAGACACGGCACTCAAGACTCGCAGCAGTCTGCTAGGGTTGGACCAGCAGGATCAGTACACCAGAGTACAGGAGGGACCCCATCTCAGAGGGGTACAGGAGGTTGTTTCATTTGTGGATCTCCAGATCACTATGTGCGCATGTGCCCGCACAAACCCAATACCATGGATGCTCAGAGAGCTGCTAGATCCGAGCAGACGGTGGGTGACGTAGGACGCGCCCATCGTGTTTATGCAGCGGTTGACAACCGCCAGGCCGAGCATCAGGCCACGGTCATTGAGACAACAGGTACTATCAGGGGTATTTCTGTCTCTGTACTTTTTGATTCAGGTGCTTCTGATTCCTTTATATCACCTTCTATAGTGGACCAGTGTGGGCTAGTGGTGGCTAGGCAACCAGATAGTTGGCAGGTTGAGTTGGCCTCTGGAGCCAAACTCGCCGTGGACTCGTATGTGGAGAGTTGTGTACTTGATTTAGGAGTCTTCTCCACTACTCTTGACCTTCGAGTTATCCCTCTAGGTTCCTATCAGGTAGTTTTGGGTATGGATTGGCTCGAGTCTCATCGAGCTAAGGTGGATTGCAGAAATAAGGTCATTGAATGTCAGGATGATCTTGGGAGTGCAGTTGTTATATCAGGGATGCAGAGGCCTATCTCCTTGCGCATGATATCGGCTAAGCAACTCAAGCGAAGCATGCGTAAGGGTTGTCAGTTGTTTGCTATCACTATCAGTGATCGATCTGAGAGCATTCCAGAGCATTCACCTTTAGATGATCATGCAGTTTTGAGGGAGTATGCAGATGTTTTTCAGGTGAGCTTCCAGGGTTACCACCCCGCAGAGAGGTGGATTTCACCATTGATTTAGTACCTGGATCAGCACCAGTTTCTAGGGCACCTTATCGGATGACGACACCAGAGCTTCATGAGCTCAAGATTCAGTTAGAGGAGTTGTTGGATAAGGGTCTCATTCGCCCTAGTGTATCTCCTTGGGGAGCGCCAGTCATATTTGTGAAAAAGAAGGACGGTTCTCTCAGACTTTGTGTAGACTTCAGACAGCTCAACAAAGTCACAATAAAGAACCGTTATCCGCTCCCTAGGATTGATGACTTGTTTGATCAGATGCGGGGAGCGAGAGTGTTCTCCAAAATCGATCTCAAGTCAGGGTATCATCAGTTGCGCATTTCGAGATGCGAGACATCCATAAGACAAAGATTTCGCACACGATATGGGCATTATGAGTTCACAAAGTGGTTCCATTTGGCTTGACCAATGCCCCACTGTCTTCATGAGCCTCATGAATGGAGTGTTCGGACATTCTCGGATCGCTTTGTCTTAGTGTTCCTTGATGACATATTGATTATTCTCGCTCCGAGGAGGAACACGAGGAGCATTTGAGGCGTGTACTTCGTGTTTTGAGAGAGCAGAAGTTGTATGGGAACTTGGAAAAGTGCAGCTTCTTTCGACAGATTCAAGATTGGGTCATATCATTTCAAAGCGAGGGTATCTCTGTAGATCCCTCTAAGATACAAAGCTATCTTGGATCGCAAAGCACCCACATCGCCATCGAGGTGAGGAGTTTCATGGGTTTGGCAGGGTATTACCGCAGGTTTGTACAGGACTTTTCTAGGATTGCTCACCCTATCACTTCTCTTCAGAGGAAAGGGAAGAAGTTCGATTGGTCAGAAAAATGTGAGCAAGCCTTTCAGTTGCTTAAGGAGCGGTTAACCACGGCGCCCATCTTAGCAGTTCCAGACCCGACAGAGGATTTTGTTGTTTGTACAGATGCATCACTAGAGGGTTTGGGAGCAGTTCTTATGCAGGAGCGTCGGGTTATTGCTTTTGAGTCTCGTAAACTCAAAGACTATGAGCTTAATTATCCTACTCATGATTTGGAGCTTGCAGCAGTGGTACATGCTCTAGTGCGTTGGCGACATTTCCTTTTGGGTAGGCCTTTCATTTTGAGGACAGACCATCGTAGCTTGCAGCATATCTTCTCACAGCCGAACCTCAACGCTCATCAACGGCGTTGGATGGAGTTCCTATGTGAGTATGACATGGAGTTCAGTACATCAAAGGGAAGGAAAATGTTGTTGCAGATGCTCTTAGTAGACGACGACATGTGCTTGCTTCTTTGACACTTCAGTCAGATTTGAGAGGCAGGATTCTTGAGCACCTTCCAGAGGACAGATTTTATGAGGGAGCTAAACAGATGTTAGAGTCTCAGGGTTCTTTAGAGGGCAGATATTCTAGGTGTGTTTTAGAGACAGATGGTTTGCTTCGGTTCCACAGGCGCATCTACATGCCTAAGTCAGGTGATTTGCGTAGCTTCATCCTCACAGAGGCTCATCGAGCCCCATATGCAAGCTCATCCAGAGTAAAGAAAATGCATGCCGATCCGAGGGAGTTATATTATTGGCGAGGTCTTCGACGGACATAGCAGATTTTGTTGCACGTTGCCTTGAGTGTCAGAGAGTCAAGGCAGAGCACTCTCATCCCCGCAGACTTTTACACCTCATGATGTCCCCGAGTGGAAATGGGATGTGATCTCCATGGACTTCATAGTCGGACTTCCTATGTCATCTTATCGCCATGACGCCATTATGGTCACCGTGGATAAGTTGACTAAGGTTGCGACTTTTCGCCAACCAAGGTCACCTATAATGCATGTGCCATGCCAAGGTATTTATGGAGGACATTGTTAGGTTGCATGGGATTCCGAAGACCATCATTAATGACAGGATACTATCTACACTTCAAGATTCGGACTTCTTTTCAGCACTTTGGGAACTCGAGATCAATTTCAGTTCACTTATCATCCGAGACAGATGGGGGTGACGAGAGAGGGTTAATCAGTGTTAGAGGACATGTTAAGGATGTATGTCATGGATCAAAGCAAAGGAAATGGGAAGATTATCTCGCATCTAGTTGAGTTTGCCTACAACAACAGTTATCATAGTTCCATTGGTATGGCTCCTTACCAGGCTTTGTATGGGCGACCTTGCAGGACGCCTTTGAGTTGGGATAGATTAGATGACAGGATCATTCTGGGACCAGCCTACCTTCAGGATTTAGAGCAGCAGGTTGTGTTGATTAGACAACGTCTTGAGCAGGCCAGAGCACGCCAAAAGGCGTATGCAGACACCAAGAGGATTGATCGTCACTTCTCAGTGGGTGACAAAGTCTTCTTGAGGGTTCGTCCGCATAAGAGTCCTATCCGTTATGGAAAGGGTTCTAAGCTATCGCCTCGTTTTGTGGGGCCTTTTGATATTTTAGAGGTCATCGGTCCAGTTGCCTATCGCCTAGCTTTGCCACCACGCCTTGCACGGGCCCATGATGTTTTTCATGTTTCTGTACTACGTAGATATGTACCTGATGCTTCTCATGTCTTGGATTGGTCGGCATTACAGGTAGAGGACGGGGACAAGTGGAGATTGGAGCCCGTACGCATACTGGAGCACCGGAGGTTGGCCCTTCGGGGTCGAGACTTGGACCAGGTTAGAGTACAGTGGGACCGGTACGACGAGACAACAGCTACCTGGGAGGATGCGATACCTTTGAGGGCTAGATATCCCTACCTCTTTCAGTGACTTCCAGGAGGAAGTCTAATTTTAGTAGAGGGGGATGTAGTGCCCACGTTTTCTTCAAATTTCAAGAGCTTGTTGTTTATTTGCTCATAGACATGTGTTGACAAAGTGATTGGTGATATCTTGGACATTATATTTAGATATTTGATTTTAATAGTCATGTGTGACATTCAGCGTATAACGCCGATTTAACCTAATTTCCTTATTGTCGCATTTTTCTTGTTATGACATGGAAACTAATGAATATGATGTGCTTGGAAATCTAATTATATTGATGGATAGTTGTTGCATGGTGGGATTATATGTCACTTTATTCATCTTGTCTAACTTTTGGAATGTGGAATATAATTGTGCACATTGTCGCCTCTTGATTTCAGTAGGATGTTAGGTTAGTTTAGCATGCATTGATATCTTACTATGTCACTTAATTATATTGTATTGGACAGGTGCAGTTAATGTGTGCAATGAGTGTGCAGGTGACAGGTTTACAGGAGAACGTGGGATTCAGGCCAGTTACTCAAAACTTGCACAAGCAGCCCACGGGCTGAGTCCTAGCCATGTTCACTGTGTGAAGCCCTAGGATAGATGATTATTAATTTTGGGCACTTTGAGTGACCCCAATGTATGTAAAGTATTTTGCTTTAATTTATTAATTTTTGTTTAGGGTTGTTAGTAGAGTTGTAAACTTGCTTAGGGAGTAAATAATTTCACTTTCTTTTAAATTGTTGATTTTTGTTAATTAGTCTCTTAATCACAAGGGTTTAGGGTCACATGTGAGACCCTTGGGTGGTCCCCACACCCTCTACCCTTGTGCCAAAATGCAAAACCCGAAATTAGGGTATTTTGGGCATTTTTGGGGACCCCTTTGTAGCTTGGGAGTCCCCCTTTCACTAAAATGAACCCTTGGACCCTACCTAATGGGTAGGGGGGCTTGTTTTCAAGGCTAGAGGGAGTTTTCCCTCCCTTTCTACCCTTGTTTTGTCACATCCATGTAAGGGATGTGGATTTGTGTGTTTATCAAAAGTGCAACTAGTTTTGTCTTGCTAACATTTGAGGAAATTTGGGAGAAAAGGGTAAAAAGATAATTTTACCCTTTCTCTCTTTTGTCTTAGCATCTTTGACCATGAGGAGGGAGAGGGGTGACACATGTCACCCCCTCATTTGTGAGGATGCTTGGTTCCTCCTCTTCATATTCTCATTCATGGAGAAAAAAATGGACTTTTTGCTTGGATTTTCTTGCTTGGATGCTTGGGTGAATTGGAGCTTGGGATTTGCTTGGAGCTAGGGGTGGAAATCTTGAAGTTAGGAAGCTTTTTGGAGAGCTTTCCTTGAGGTAGGCTCTTAGATCTTGTAGATGTGTTGCTTGATTTTAGTTGTTAGATTGGTTGTTGAAATTTGTTTATTTTTGAATAAAATTTTAGTGTTGTTTGTGTGTGTTTTTACTCCCTCCATCATATGGCATGATGGAGTTTGGAGTGTGGGGGAAGAGGGAGGGAATTTTCCCTCTCAACCCTCAAGGCTTGATGGCCAAGCCTCAGTAGGGTCATATTTATTTTTTCCCTCAATGGTTGAGGTGGGGAAGTGGATTCATTTGGCTTGAATCTCCTTCCCCATCTTTGGTAAGGAAACCCCCTTTTGGGGTTTGAAAATCCTTCCAAGGAGGACATGGAGAAAGGGGGAGGAATAAGGAGGGTTTGTTTTGACTAAGGAGCAATAAGGAGGTTAAGAAGATGTGTTATGTGCATATAATATTGTTGTATTTTGGAGAACTTTCTCCTCTCTTCCCCATTTTTGGGGGATGAACATGGGTTCTCCTCCTTGTGGTTTTCTTTTGGAGTCTTGTTTGCTTGTGTCTTATTTTCTTTGCATGTTTGTCTTATTGTTTGTGCATCCTTTCCTTGTGTAGTTTTGGCAGCTATCCTCTTTCCCATGGGCTTGGGGAGGCTAGCATGCATCCCAACCTTTGGGAAAGGCATGTGATGATGCCTAAAGGTTGGGTGGTTAAACAAGCTCTTTTCTCCTTCGCATGGTTTTGGGAAGACATAGGAGATGGCTTTCAAGTTGGATTGGTGGCAACATGGGCTCTTTTAGTTCTTATCCTTCCTTGTGATACTTCCTTGAAATGTAATCCTCTTTTAGAAGATAGTATGTGAGAGTTCACATCTCTCTTGTAAACACTCCTTTTGCATATTTTGTATCACATGTATATATGAATTGGTGCTACTTGGGTTTTAACATGCTTGTTGCCCAAGTTTGTGAATGTGAAGTATTGAAGCAAATGATATATCTAATTAAATCCTCAATGTAAATCTTGTACAAAAGGAAAGAGAAACAAAGTGGGTCAAGGTGTTGGTTGCCATAATTTTTTTGTCTCCTTGCCCACATGGATAGGACTATGTTAAGAAAATGAATCGATATATTCTTGCATTTCTTGCTTGTGAAATCTAAATTAATACTTGTATTTGAAAACCAATTTTCCAAGTATGTTTTTGGTCGTAGTATCTCCTTGTTGTACTTTCAAGTTTCCTATCTTGGTTGGGTTCCTTGTTACCTCTTACATTTGCAATAAAGAAATTTTATTGGTTGGTCATAGATTTGATAAAGTAAAGTGAAATAGATATACATTTTAAACTCATTCTGCTTTTTTTTTTAGTATAAAAAAAAAAAATTACAACAAAGTTTCCTTGGGTTTTAGCCTAGTTTGTGAAATGGATGGGTAATAATTTCTTTTAGTTTTACCTTAACACATGACTAGAAAAATGCACAAGAAATATTTCTCTTTGATAACCATAAGAAATATGACATATTGGTGTTTTCAAAATGTTCCATCTCTCGTGATATTTTCCTTTATCTTTCAAGTATACTTTGTGTAAATGTATAAATATGTATGATAACAACTTTATTTATTTATTTATTTGTCTTTATAATATGGATAGAAGTAAACATTATATAAAAAATATATATATATATATATATATATATATGTATATATATATATTATATAAGTTTATTACATCTATATAAGTTAAATAAAAAAAAAAAAAAAAAGGGGTTTACATTGGGGAGGGTCGGCCCTCCCCACTAGGACCGACTTACCTGTGCAAGGTCTTCAAAAAAAAAAAAAACAAATATATTTTTGGGGGTTCGGCTCACCCCGCCGCTGCCTGCAGATCGCAACAAGAGATAGAGACAGAGGGGGCGTTGCCCCACCGACCCCCACATCTCGCCCCGGTGCACTGGGGCAAATCCCGTCCCGCCACACGCCCGCCCCGGCCGCACCGGCCCTCCGCCCCGCCGCCCTTAACCACGGATCCCCCGCTCACCGGTGCGCCACACCCGCCAGCTTCCAACGCGGCGCCGCCGCATTTGCGCCCCCACTGCTTCCGGCCCCGGCTCAGACCGCCCGCGTGCGTTCCACCGTCCCTCTCCTAGAACCCGTCCCGCCCCCACTTCGACTCCGCCGCGCCGCCTCTCACTGCCGCGCGCCCAAACCGCACTGGGCCCGCATCCCTGCCTCTGTCTTTGCCACACACAATGAAATTGTATATGTTAAGCAAAAACAATAACAATAAAAATAATAATAATACTAATAAGAGTAAGAGTTACATAAATAAATAAATAGGTATACACCTATCCTAATTTACTAATTAGGGTTTACAAACTAGAGTTTATAATTAGGTATATACATATCTATAGCTTACCCTTAACTTGTTTGAGAAACAAGAATGAAAGAAAACAAAGAGAAAAGAGTTAAAGGAGATGGTTAGGGCAATTTTAGGGTTTCCTTCTAAAACAATGGCCAAAATGGTTCGATCTTAGTGTCGTAATTAATTCCTTTTGGGTGTCTTGGGGTTTTAATGAGAAGCTTAGCATAAAGGAGGGGGATGAATAGAATAAAAGTGGTGTGGGGTTATCCTTTTGAGGCATTAATAAAATTAAAATATAATTAAATAATTAATGTCGAGTAAGGGTTAGCGAACAAGATAGATAAAAACAAATAATAATAATAATAAAAAAATTAAAAAAAAAAATAAATAAATAAAATAAAATAAAAAAAATTAAATGGTATAAAAAAGTAGTTACGAAAAGGTAAACGATGTATTAGTATTTAATTTAAATAAAAAAAAATTAAAAGTATAGTTTCTTTTTGGTGTCCCAGATGAGCATTACAAAATTGCATTAGAAAAGGGTTCTTAATACAAACGATGTATTAGTATTTAATTAAGACCTAATTAGTTCAAAACGAACTTCTAATGATATCTCTAGATTGTTCTTAATAAACAACTTAGAATGCATGTATAGTTACAAGAGAATTTGAATTTAAATTAAGACCTCATTAGTTCTCAAACGAACTTCTAATGAGGCAGTGGCACTAAAGCTTAAATGGGCCATAAAAATATATTCTAAGAATGTTCATATGCTTTGAACATGAATTATGAGCATTATACAAAGGGTCCATTTAGGACGAAATCGACGAAAAACATATGGTTTTTAAAGGACATTGAGAGAAGGATTAGGGACTATCAAAAGCAAAGAAAATATGCTAGTAGCACATTATTTGGATTGATAATAGATGAGTACACAAATATGTTACAATTATGGAAATTTGATGGCTAATAAATACCTTAGAGCCATTTTTAAGTGTCTAAAAAAATATTAAGCATAAATAAGCATAAAACATGCTACATTTAGACACAATTTTGTTACAAGACTAGCTATTTGTAGTAAAATTGCATTTTTAAGGGTAATTGTGTGTTTGTTGATTGTTGGTCTAGATTAGGCTCTTATTAGTGCATTTTTCTTGTTTGTGGTTTTGTTCATGTTACCCTATTTTTATCTCTCTCTCTCTATCTCTCCTCATGTTTTTTCTCTTCCCACATTTTTCTGATGATTTCTGGTTTCTCTAGACCCATACAATTATTGTTTAGTTCCCCAAAATTGTATCTTTCTGATTCTTTCGTTCCCAAACAATTATATCTATATGGTTAGGTGGCCTCCTTTTGACTTATATTTGGGTTCCTTGAGATATTTGGCCCTTCTTTGTTGACTTTTCCAACTTCTGTCGTGTGTCGGCATGCATGCTTATAGGTCATAATTTGTTTTCTAGAATATTAAATTTTGAATATCCTTAAGAGTCA